>CM068750.1:20877625-21439827 GCA_035084275.1 Hydrolagus colliei | reverse complement strand
TGGGGGAAGGGAAGTGGGGGTGGGGGGGGGGGGAACTGAAGTGGGGGTGGGGGGGGATGGTTTTGTTCAACCATCTCCCCGATTGAGGACCTCGAAGATCCTGTTGAGGAACAGGAGGTTGGGGAACCTTATTGATCTTCTTTTTTCCTGTCAACCCGTTCACCCACAACACACACACACACACAGACTTTACAGGATATTGTGCGAAGCCTCGAGGCGTCTCAGCGGCGTGATCAGGCGCTGGGTCTCACGCAAAGATTGTCGTTAAGGACTGTACTACAATAGTGAATTGTCCATTCACCCCTGGGCTCTGTGTGTGTGTGTGTGTGTGTGTGTGTGTGTGTGTACACACACTGTGCTGTGTGAGCCTCCAAACACACAAGGCAACGCGGCGCAGGTTAACACGGTCAAACACAATGAGAATTGGTGGCATTTTGTCTTAAAATAATCAACATTTCTGGATCATTTTAAACTGGGGGGAGGGGGGGGGGAGAGGTGGAGGGGGGAGAGGGGGGTAGAGGGGGAGAGAGGGGAGAGGGGGGGAGAGAGGGGGTAGGGGGGGAGAGAGGGGGTAGGGGGGGAGAGAGGGGGTAGGGGGGGAGAGGGGGGGAGAATGGGGGAGGGGGGGAGAGAGGGGGGTGGAGGGGGGAGAGAGGGGGAGAGGGGGGGGAGAGAGAGGGTAGGGGGGGAGAGGGGGGGAGAGAGGGGGTAGGGGGGAGAGGGGGGGAGAGTGGGGGAGGGGGGGAGAGAGGGGGGTGGAGGGGGGAGAGAGGGGGAGAGGGGGGGGAGAGAGAGGGTAGGGGGGGGAGGGGGGGAGAGGTGGGGGTGGAGGGGGGAGAGAGGGGGGAGGGGGGAGAGGTGGGGGTGGAGGGGGGAGAGGGGGGGAGAGGGGGGGGAGAGAGGGGGTAGGGGGGGAGAGGTGGGGGTGGAGGGGGGAGAGGGGAGGAGAGGGGGGGAGAGAAGGGGGGGATTGATGGGGTGGGGGGGGAACCCTTGTAAAAGAGTTCTTTGCAATACACTTCAATGTCATGTCTGAGGCTGGTGTGTGTGTGTGTCTGTGTTGTGTGTGTGTCTGTGTGTCTGTGTTGTGTGTGTGTCTGTGTGTCTGTGTTGTGTGTGTGTCTGTGTGTCTGTGTTGTGTGTGTGTGTGTGTCTGTGTGTGATATGAATTATTGATACAATCTGGAGGTTCCCAATGCCACTGACACAGCCTGAGTCCACCCCCCGCCTGAGCCAGGAGAGAGGGAGGGAGGGAGAGGGAGAGGGAGAGAGGGAGGGAGGGAGAGAGAGTGAGAGGGAGAGAGAGAGAGAGAGGGAGGGAGCCACAAGGCAGGGAGAGCTTTACCTTCACTCTCCCAGCTATTGTCACCCAGACACCGCAGCTCCAGCCCTGCCCCGGCCCCTTCCTGTAGTGTTGGCGGCTGGCGGGGTCCTAGCGCCCTCCCCGGGGCGGCTCCAGCGGGGAGTGATCGTGAGGACCCTGGTTCGATTCCTGGGCGGGGAACAAACAGTAATGATGATGATAATAATAATAATCTTGGCATTTGATTTAGCGCCTAACAAAACTTTCCCCGCAAACGTACAGTCACTTCGCTTTTACAGTACATTCTGCGAAGCGCTTTGAGACGTCGATAAGACGTGAAAAGCGTGAGATCAAAGGCCAGGATTAGTATTAATTTGATTATTATTCTACGCGTCTCAAAGCGCTTCACGGACTATGCTGTGAAGTGAAGTGACTGTGTATTCTGTGGGCGAAACGCGGCAGCCGATTGCGCGCGGGCAGCGTCCCCCACAAACAGTCGAGGATTGAAAATGACTCATTTATTATTCGGGGTGTGGGGGGGTGGTTTTCAGGAGGAATTATTATTAGGCGTGAGGAGTAAGGAAACTCCTGTGGCTCAGGGGTTAGAGCACTTGTCTCGCAAGATGGGGAGACCCGTGTTCGAATCCAGGCAGGTCAGGGCGAAACCTTGGGGTAAGTTTCCTTACTCCACACACACACACACACACACACATGCGCCTGATAATAATCCCTCCAAAAAAAACCACAATAATAAAATTGGTCATTTCAACCCACGGCTGTTTGTGGGGGACGCTGCCGTGCGCAATTGGCTGCCGCGTTTCGCCCACAAATACGCAGTCACTTCACTTTACAGTACATTCTGTGAGGTGCTTTGAGACGTCGATAAGATGTGAAAATCACCGTATCAAATGCAAGGATTAGAACATAAGAACATAAGAATTAGGAGCAGGAGTAGGCCATTCAGCCCCTCGAGCCTGCCCTGCCATTTGATAAGATCACAGTTGATCTTCTCACCTAACTCTGATTACCTGCCCTATCCCCATATCCCCTAATCCCTCTATTTTTCAAAAATCTATCAGTCTCAGCCTTGAAAATGTTCAAGGACTGAGCATCTACAGCCTTCTGGGGTAGTGAATTCCATAAATTCACTCGCCTCTGAGTGAAGAAATGTTTCCTCAACTCTGTTCTAAAAGGCTGACCCTTCATTTTAAGATTATTATTATTATTATGTGGCATTATTACAATGCCACACTCTCCGAGCCCTGACGTGGGGCTTGAGCCCACAACCGCCTGACTTGGGTAATAATAAGAATATATTAGGTTTATTCTCTTTAGGACAGAGAAGGTTTGAGAGTTTATAAAATCGTGAGGGGATTCGACAGGTGAATAGGGAAAGACCATTCCCACTGGTGGGCGAATCTGTGACTCGTGGTCACGGATTTAAAATAGTTTCAAAACGAAGCAGAGGGGAGCTGAGGAGAAATGTTTTCACTCAGCGGGTTGTTCGAATCATTGCCTGAAAAGGTGGTGGAGGCCGATTCCATAACAGCTTTTAAAAGAGAATGAGATCTTTATTTAGGGAGAACAGGTCCGTTAGGTTATGGGGAGAGGGAGAGCGGGACAGTGGGATTGAGTTGCTCTTTTCAAAGAGCCGGCATAGACTAGATGGGCCGAATGGCCTTTTGTGCCATAAAACTCTATGAATCTATGATGATCCTCAAGCTGCAAACAACACTGACCCTCAGTCAGACTGACACAGATTTTTGAAAATCCATCATTGTATCTTAAATGCCCCGATATTGCAAACCCTTCATGCCCCGATCAGGGTTACAAACTCCCCCCACCGCTCGGCAGAGTGAAGAGCTTCGGGAGGCAGGATGACCATTCGCGTCGGCTTGCGGGATTCCAAGCCGGGCGCCTTTAAGGAGACACCGATCCCTTTAAGACCGCCGGTGGGGGGACGTGCCGCCGTGCGCTGCCCAATCGCCGAGGACCACGAGACGAGGTGCGGGGTGAGCGCGGGCCAATGGGGAGCGGGGTGGTGGCGGGAAGAACGCGGCGGCAGTTGCCAGGGAGACGGAGGAGATACGTTACGCAGCTGGAGACACGGGGGTCGCGCGGAGAGATACATTGTAGCGGCGGCCGTTACCAGGGAGACGGAGGAGATACATTGTAGCGGCGGCGGCTACTTTGTATCCAGTTGCTGATGTCCAGTGTTCTAGGCCTGGAGCCTGGGTGGGAGGCGGTGGGTTGGTGACTGCAGTGACCCCCCCCCCCACACCCCCGCCCTCCACTCCCTGTCCTGCCCCGTCCCCCACTCCCTGTCCTCCCGCCCCCTGTTTAACTGTCCAGCGCCTTGGGACGCCTTTCCAACGTGAAAACTACTTTGTAATCTGTTTTTCTCTCGCCTTCTGAGGCAGACTGAGCTCACGCCCCTTGTCCAGGCAAGGGCTTGTCTAAGCCGACACTCCATCGGGGGGGGGGGGGGAGCAGACTTTCGGAGGAGGAACATTAGCCCGAGACTGAGGCGGATGTCAAAGACGCCATGGCACAATTCGGCAAAGGATGAGACAGGGAGTTTCTCTCTCTCTCTCTCTCTCTCTCTGGCCCCAAATAAAATTGGTCTCAGTCCATGGCTGTTTGTGGGGACGCTGCTGTGTGCGATTACCTGCTACTTTGATTTACACAGCGCCCTCCACGCCGGGCGGCGTCTCAGAGCGCTTCACAGTAACGGATCCCGGGACTGAGCCAGGCCAGGGGCAGGGGCAGGGAGGTGACCGAAAGCTCGCTCGAAGAGAAAGGTCTTCAACTGTGACCTGAAACTGGGAAGAGAGGGGCGAGGGCGAAGGGAGTGAGGGAGGGAATTCCAGAGCCTCGGGGCGTAGTGGCTAAAGGCACGGCCGCCGAGGGTGGAGCGGAGGACTCGGGGGGACATGGAGGAGGCCAGACCCAGAGGAGCGAAGGCAGCGGGTGCTGGGTTGGGGGGGAGAGGAGATCAGAGAGATAGGGCGGTGCAGAGGAGTGGAGAGATTTGAAAACAAGGATGAGGATCTTGAAGTCGATCCTCTCTGGGATAGGGAGCCAGTGGCAAGGGCTGGGGTAATGGGGGAGCGAAGCTTGGTGCAGGTGAGTATGCGGGCGGCAGAGTTCTGAATGAGTTGGATTCTGTGGATTGTGGTGGAGGGGAGACCGGCGAGGAGGGGGTTGCAATAGTCCAGCTGCGCTTCACCCACAAATATACACAGTCACCACACTTTACGGTATACCCTGTGAAGCGCTTTGAGACGAGGCAGTGATCGTGTGAGGCCTGGTGTCGACCGCAGGGAGTATCAGAATATAACGTCCTGAATAAAATTCCCTTCCCAATCCACACCGGGAGAGACGTTCCCTGAAGACGGGGGCAGCTTCACCCCGGGGATGGAAGTCATTGCGAGGAGAGGTCGGCGATCGTGTGGGTTTTGTGTCAGGTTGGGTGTGTTTTCTCTCGGGCCAGGTGTTCGGCGAGTGTGACAGCGGCGGGAAAGGCTACCTGAGCAGGGAGGACCTGAAGATTGCCGTGGTGATGATCTGTGGCTACAAACCATCCAAGGTAGAGATCCATAATAATAATAATAGAACACTAATCCCCGCATTCGACAGAGCGCTTTTCACGTCTTATCGACGTCTCAAAGCGCTTCACAGAATAGACTGTAAAGTGAAGTGACTGTATATGTGTGGGCGAAACGCGGCAGCCAATTGCGCACGGCAGCCGTGACCAATTTATTTTCTTGAGGATTTACTATCGGACGTGTGGAGTAAGGAAACTCACCCGAAGCTTCGCCCCGATTCCAACCCGGGTCTCTCCCTCTTGGGGGGGTGGGGGGGGGGGGGGGGGAGAGTGGGAGAGGAGGGGAAAGAGTTAGTGGGGCGGCCGAAGGCGCGATCGAAGAGGAAGGTCTCGAGACCGGCCCCTGATGGAGGAAAGGGAGGAGGCGGGGGGGGGAGGGTAACACCGCAGGCGAGAGGATCGGTTGTGTAATGCTGGCAGTGGACAGCAGGCGGCGCCGTTGCGTTACCTGTCTGGCCACCGATGGACGGAGGAGCATTAACAACAACTTGTATTTATTTGTGCAGCTTCCGTCACGTGGGCCGGGGGTCTCTCTCTCTCTCTCTCTCTCAGCCCAACGATCACAGCTCTGGGTCTTTCTGTTAATCGCCGCTTGTGCGTTCCCTCCCTTCGTCCTCCGCTCCTTCCTTCCGCGCCAATAATCAGCGCCTCAGGACGTCCTTCCCACGTGAAAGCCGCCGTACGAATGTACAAATGTCATTTTCTTGCTGTAAAATGCCTTTGCCGCAAGGATTCGGGGGGAAAAAAATACTTTTGAGTAAGATTACTTTAGGTCCAGTCCTCCCCCACAACGCTATTTATTGAGAGTCTCTGAACCAGACTGGTGGGTATGTCTCCTATCTCCCTGTCTCTGGAATGGGATGAGCACTCTCTCCCTCTCCCTCGAGGACGCGCGACTTTTGACCCAGTTTCTGAGCGTATTTAGGCTCAGGCTGGCGAGGGCCGAGACTCGTGGACCTCCAAGAGTTTGCGTTGGTTTGGGCTAAACTTTTTTATTTGCTGCCATTTAACTAGATAAGCCCACCCGGCTTCCCTCTCCGGCAAACCGCCCGTCACTGGCACCAGTCAGGGGCAGCCCGGCTGCTGAAAGGGGCTTTCGAATGGAACGGTTAACGCGGTTTGTTTCTGTGTCTGCCACAGATGGAGACGGACAGGATGATGGCTCCAACGCTGCGTAAACATCTGCCAGGTACTGGTCACAAAACCCACACCCAACCCTGTAGCCGTGGTTCAAAGAGAGTACCAGCCCAGACACCAGAGAGAGAGAGAGAGAGAGAGAGCAGGGAATGGGGGTAGAATAGCGAGCTCCAGTGGGGGGGGGGGGGGGGACGGGGGGGGACGGGGGGAGAGAGAGCGAGCAGAGAATGGGGTTAGAGTAGAATAGAGAGCGCCAGTGGGGGAGAGAGAGCGAGAGAGCAGGGAATGGGGTTAGAGCTGCAGTGGGGGGAGTGAACACCAGCACACACTCAATGGTCAGAATGAATGACCTGGGCTGGACTATATCTCTCAGTGAAGGCCTAGAATACCAGACGAGACTGAACTCACAAAGTCCTCCGGTGGGTTACCTGTGATCCAGAGGTGGGAGTGTGGCCACCGGAGCCAAGATGACGTGAGATGTTGAGCATTTGAGTCTGTCTGTGGTCCGGAGGAGACGTCCCAACGCGGCTCAGAGTAGTTTGGATCTGTCTGTATCTATACAGTGTGTGTACGTTATCGGAGCAAGGCCTATCACAGTTAAGTACAGTAGGCCTATATTAACCCCACCACGTTTTGTGGGACACTGCCGTGCGCAATTGACGGCCGCATTACTCCCACAAAATCCCCCAGAGACGCCTACACGTTACAGTGTATTCTGCGCGGCCCTTTGACACGTCTCACCGACGTGATAAGGCTCTATATCAACTGCAGGGATTATTATAATAATAATTGTTCTCAGCAACAACCACGACGACTCTGATTTACGCAGCGCCCTCCACGCCGGGCGGCGTCTCGGAGCGCTTCACAGTAACAGATCCCGGGACCGAGCCAGGGGCAGGGGCAGGGGCGGGGAGGTGAGCAAAGGCGCGGTCGAAGAGAAAGGTCTTCAACTGTGACCTGAAGCTGAGAAAAGAGAGGGGGCGAAGGGAGCGAGGGAGGGAATTCCAGAGCCTCGGGGCGTAGTGGCTGAAGGCACGGCCGCCGAGCGTGGAGCGGAGGATTCAGGGGGACGTGGAGGAGGCCAGACCCAGAGGAGTGAAGGCAGCGGGTGCTGGGTTGGGGGGGGAGAGGAGATCAGAGAGATAGGGGGATGCAGAGGAGTGGAGGGATTTGAAAACAAGGGTGAGGATCTTGAAGTCGATCCTCTCTGGGATAGGGAGCCAGTGAAGTCTGGCAAGGGCTGGGGTAATGGGGGAGCGAAGCTTGGTGCGGGTGAGAATGCGGGCGGCAGAGTTTTGGATGAGTTGGATTTTGTGGATTGTGGTGGAGGGGAGACCGGCGAGGAGGGGGTTGCAATAGTCCGGCCGAGAGGTGACAAAGGACCAGGGTTTCAGCGGCTGTTGGGGTGAGGTACTGCCGGAGACGGGGGATCCGTCGGAGGTGGAGGAAGACCACGCTGGTGAGGGACTGGATGTGGGGGAGGAAGGACAGTCGGGGGTCGATCCTGACTCCCAAGGTCGCGCACAGGTCTGGAGAGTTTCAGGGGGAGACGCGGGAGGTGGAGGAGGTGAGAGCCGCGCCAATGGAGACGTTGACGAGAGCCAAGGAGCCAACTCGGGTGTTCCATTTGTGCGTACAGTGGTGTGTGGCTCACTGCCGCCTGATTATCCCGGGGTATGGCATGTCTGCGTCACGAATTTTGCACTCATTAGAAAATTCCGGAAGAAACTTAACAGACATTTTATTCAGTTGATGTAAATTAATGTGCATATCCCTCCTTGAAGTTCTGCCGTGCGTTTCTGAATACAGATTGTACATATTCTGCACTGTGATAACCTGACTGATTTGCAAGTGCAGCCCAGATGTACAACTGGGATCTTATTTACCAGTGTGTGTGTGTGTGTGTGTGTGTATGTGTGTGTGTGTGTGTGTATGTGTGTGTGTGTGTGAGAGTGGAGGGAGGGGGGGTGGGTGGAGGGAGAGATACATAGAAATAAAATGAGAAGTAAATAATAATCGTTATATGTGATGCAAATGAAGAACATTTCAGGATTGGAGCTCCTGTGGCTCAGTGGTTAGAGCGCTCGCCTTACAAGCGTGAGACCTGTGTTCGAATCCAAGCAGGTCTGGGCCAAACCTTGGGCAAGTTTCCTTACGCCACACACACACATGCGTGTGCACACACACACACGCGCCTAATAATCCGTCCTCCCCAAAAAAAAACAATAATAAAAATTGGTCATTTTCAATCCACGGCTGTTTGTGGGGACGCTGCTGTGCGCAATTGGCAGCCGCGTTTCACCCACAAATATACAGTCACTTCACTTAACAGTGTATTCGGTGAAACGCTTTGAGACACTGTCTAGAAGACGTGAAAAGCGCTCTTATCAAATGCGAGGATTATATATTTTCATATTTGTGGGCGAAACGTTACGCAATATTTGATTCAAAAGCGACGTTATCCCACGTGTTGTCTCTATCCCACCGATGCAATAATCTGTTATTATCTGTTATGACCTAGTCTGGTATGTGTGGTCCTGGGTTAAGAGAACTTACATTTTTTTATTGTGGTGGGTTTTTCGGCCGTGGGCCGCCCGAATATCCGGCTTTAACCGGCATTGGCCGGGTCTGTATTATTATTATTATTATTACTGTATCATTATCATGATTATTAATAACCACCGGTTGGGAACCTGCAAATCTAAGAGCGTTCTCTCTCTCTCTCTCTGTCTGTCTCTCTGTGTCCCTTTGATCAGGAATGTCACTGGACCAATTTGTGAGTCTGATGAGCAGCAAAGTGGCGACGCAGGACGTGTGTGAGCAGACGCGGCAGATCTTCACAGCCTTTGATGTGCACTGTAGGTTTAGCACCTCGTCACACCATGGCAACTTGCGTTAATATTTGTACTGCTGGTCTCTCGCGCTTGACAGCTGTGATTTAGTACCCGGGGAGAGGACAGGAGAGGAGAGGACGGGAGAGGAGAGAGGCTTTGTTGCGTCCATTTTAGCCGAAGTCAACGTTTTCTACTGGAAAAAGCCTCAGGGTGTTGGCGCCATCGTGTGGGATCGCCTTTGCACACTGCACACGTTTGTGTGAGGGTGTGTGTGTGTGTGTGTGTGTGCACACGCGTGTCGATGTGCGTACACGTGTGTGCGTGTATGTGTTTGCGCACGCTGAGTGTGTTTGTGTACACGCGTTTGTGCTTGTGTGTACGTGTTTGTGTGTGGTGTGCGTGTGTTGTGTGTGTGTGTTGTGCATGTGTTGTGTGTTGTGTGTGTGTGTACGCATCCACAACAATAATAGTGCTGTGTGTTTGAGGCAGCACCTTATCACGTCTCAAAGTGCTTCACAGAATAGACTGTAAAGTGAATTAACTGTGTATTTGTGGGCGAAACATGACAGCCAATTGCGCACAGCAGCGTCCCCCACAAACAGCCGTGGGTTGAGTACGGGCTCGATGGGGCGTCTGACGTCTGTTCTGTTGCGTTTCCTTACGTTTTGTGTGTAAGTTGTGTTTTTCCTTCTCCAATTTTCAGGTCGTGGTTTCCTGACGAGGGAGGACTTCAAGAGAGCGTTTGGGTGCGTTGCCCCCCACTTACCCGAGCAGACAGTGTTCGAAGCCTTCAGGTAGGGCAGCAACAGTGAGGAAATCTCACTGTCCCTCAGTCTAAACTCTCCAATTCACTTCTTTTTTTCACTGGATAATGTAGAACGTTGGTAAAGCTCGCACGAGCCTAACCTTTATAATTTGTACAATCGCCCGACAACAACAACAACTTGCGTTTGGATAGTGTCGCACAGGGGCGGAGTCCAAAAAAAAACTATCCTTGCATTTGATACATCTTCTAGACGTCTCAAAGCGCTTCACTGAATATAGTGTAAAGTGAAGTGACTGTATATATTTGTGGGCGAAACGTGGCAGCCAATTGCGCACAGCAGCGTCCAAACAAACAGTCGTGGGTTGAAATGACCAATTTTATTATTGTGCTTTTTTGGAGGGATTATTATTAGTCGTGTGTAAGGAAACTTGCCCAAGGTTTCGCCCTGACCTGCCTGGATTCGAACACAGGTCTCCCCAGCTTGGTCTCCCCAGCTTGCAAGACACATGCTCTAACCACTGAGCCACAGGAGCTCCGTAAAGCCTTCAATATTGTCTGGATCCTTGGGCAAGTTTCCTTATTCCGCACACGCGCCTATTAATAATCCCTCCATAAAAACCACAGGGATAAAAATCGGGCATTCCAACCCACGGCTGTTTGTGGGGACGCTGCTGTGCGCAATTGGCTGCCACGTTTCACCCACAAATATACAGTCACTTCACTTTACAGCGTATTCTGTGAAGCGCTTTGAGACGTGTAGAAGATGTGAAAGGTGCTATATCAACTGCAAGAATTCTTCTTCTTATTATTATGAATTGTGATTGGATTCGTCTACAACAGATAGAAATGTTCCAAGGCTCACAACACTGTCCTGGTCACTTAACTTGACACATTGTCCATACGAACCAACAGCTCTTTGAGAGAGGAGGGTGGGAGTGTGTGTGTGAGGATGTGGGTGTGTGTGTGTGTGTGCGGGTGGGTGGGTGGATGGAGGGTTGGGATGGGATGGGATGGGGCAGTGGGCCAAACAGTGGAGCTCTGTGCGGTATTATTGTGTTTGCGAAAAGACTCTGGTCTGTTTTGCGAGTGATTGTGATTCGGGCTGTGTCAGGGCATTGCTGGGCTGCTGCACATTAGATTAATGAACGTGTCTGTGGGAGCTGAATGGATGTAGCGCGTGCAGCTGTCCGTTGCCAGTTGCTGTGGCAACTCGAAGGCTGCCGTCCTTCCCCCACCTCCTCCCCCGCGTAATGTTACTCGGGGATCTCTCAGCCCCCCTTGTGTACGGCCGTTTCTCACCGTCTCCCCCCCCCCCCCACCCCCGCCCCCACCCCCTCACTCCCGACCTCCCCCCAGCCTCCTCGTTGGAGCTCCTGTAGCTCAGTGGGTAGAGCACTCGCCTTACAAACGAGAGACCTGTGTTCGAATCCAGGCAGATCCTTGGGCAAGTTTCTTTACTCCACACGCACACGCACACACACACACACACGCACACACACACACACACGCACACGCACACACACACACACACACGCACACGCACACGCACACACGCACACGCACACGCACACGCGCACGCGCACGCACACGCACACGCACACACACACGCACACGCACACACACACACACACGCACACACACACACACACGCACACACACACACACGCACACACACACACGCGCCTGATAATAATCCGTCCCCCAAAAAAACACCATAATAAAATTGGTCATTTCAACCCTCGGCTGTTTGTGGGGGACGCTGCTGTGCGCGATCGGCTGCCGCGTTTCTCCCACGAATATACCGTCACTTCACTTTACAGTCTATCCTGTGAAGCGCTTTGAGACGTCGATAAGATGTGAAAACCGCTGTATCGAATGCCAGGATTATTATTATTATGTGGTATTATTCTCATTGCTCTACAGCATTACTGACAATGCTTCCGCTGAACACGCGCCTCTCACGTCAGGACGCCTCGGAGGAGTGTGCCCTGTGCCCCAGGGGAGAGTGTAAACACAGAGCGATGCTGTTGGGAAGGGAGGAGGGCATTTCTCTTCAGGGGAGATTGTGTTTGCGGCACGCTGGCGTGGGCACCATTGGCCGCCGTGTTTGCTGACGCGCGCACAGTCACTGCTCCCTTTCGACAGATGTGTTCCTTCAATCTCTTCTTGCCCCTGCATCTCCCTACGTCTCCGACCTGCTTACACCCCCCCCCAAACCCACGACTCGCGGCCTCCGCTCGACAGGTTCCATGTCTCTCGTGCCCTCCGTTCCACCTTTGGTGGCTGCGCTGTCAGCCACTACGCCCCTAAACTCTGGAACGCTCTTTGTCTATCTCTCCACCTTTCGCCCCCTTTCTCCCCTGTCTTCAGGTCACCCCTGAAAACTATCCTCTTCGACCGTGCCTACCCTCACATCCCCCTCTCTCCCCAAACCTCGGCATCGCGCTCTGCCAATGTCAAGCGCTCTGGAGGGGAGGGATAGAAAATGCAAGGGGAGCTCCTGTGGCTCAGGGGTTAGAGCGCTCACCTTACACGCGTGAGACCTGTGCTCGAATCCAGGCAGGTCAGGGCCAAACCTTGGGCAAGTTTCCTTACTCCACACACACACACACACACGCGCGCCTAATAATAATCTTTCCAAAAAAAACAATAATAAAATTGGTCCTTTCAATCCACGGCTGTTTGTGGGGACGCTGCTGTGCGCAATTGGCTGCCGCGTTTCGCCCACACATACACAGTCAATTCACTTTACAGTGTATTCTGTGAAGCGCTTTGAGACGTCTAGAAGACATGGAAAGCATGATATCAATTGCAAGGATTATTATTATTATAGTTAATAATAATCCTTGTTGTAAATTCCTTTTGTGCAGTGATTGACACAGGACTCTCTCGTTTCACGCTTGACTAGATTTCTCTCTATATATTTTCTCTCTACCCCCCTCGCTCCCTCCCTCCCCCCTCGCTCCCTCCCTCCCTCCCCCCTCGCTCCCTCCCTCCCTCCCCCCTCGCTCCCTCCCTCCCTCCCCCCCCTTCCCTCTCTCTCCCTCTCTCTCTCTCTCTCTCTCTCGCTGCTGGTGGCTTGCTCCCTATTGATATCAGGGTAATTAAAATTGCTTTGTGCTTCTCAAAGGCCAATCAACACCCCTGTAGTTTTATGGCTGGCGTATAGACACCACCAGTCAATAAATCCTTTAAAGTGTTTTCTCTTGACACACAAGCCCACATCAAGGTTTGTAAATGAACCTCGATCTGTAAGTGTCCAGATCCTGAATAGACTGACATGGAGTGGTTGACAGCTTTAGTTAATAGGCTTATAATTGCCTGGTGCCCGGCCTCTTATTTTTCGAACGCTTCCGATGTTCTTTTATTCACCGCAAACGCAGAGAACCTGAAGTGCGCACATCAAAGCCACCTGTTACCCTAATTCCCAGCTGCTGTTGTAGTATTGCTTCCATTCTCCTCCCACCCCCCACTCACTCACCTCGTTTCTCTCTCTCTCTCTCCCTCTCTCTTGCGCGCGCGCACACACACACACACGCTTCTTCCATATCACGTCTTCCAGACGTCTCAAAGCACTTGCTGCTGTAACCTGCCGTGCGTGTGCAGTGAGGGCTGCTGCGTTTCGCCCACAAACATACAGTCAACTCACTTTACAGTGTATTCTGTGAAGCGCTCTGAGACGTCGATAAGATGTGAAAAGCGCTCTTGTCAGATGGAAGGATTATTATTATTACTGTATTATTATTATTAGGAATGTTTCTGCGGTGTCGCCCTGCCCCGGGAATCGAACCCGGGTCCTCTCGCTTGCGAGGCGAGCGCCTCCAACCCCTACCCCACGGGGTGCGTTCAGTGCGTGGTGAGTCAGCGTCGGAGCAGGAGCCATTCCATTGCTTCATTCACTCACTCATTCATTCATTCATTCATTCATTTCCGCCGCGATCGCGGGGCAGTTCATTCATCAATGCGACTGAGGTTGGCTTTGTTTACTACGGCTGCGGCTTTGCACGTTTGTCGAGTGGCTGCACAGCCTCGCCGGCTCAGAGGAGGTGTTGCCGTGGAGACGGGGCGAATGCCTTAGACGATGAGCTTCCCTCCGCCCGGGTTTCTTTCGCTGTGTAAAGGGCTGAGGTTCGGGCTGCGGCGGGTCGGGTACGTTCGCTCGCCCGTTTCGTAACGAGGAAATAACGTGACTAATAATCCTTGCATTTGATGTAGCGCTTTTCCGCATCCGATCGAGGTCTCAAAGCGCTTCACAGGATATGCTGTCAAGTGAATTGGCCGTGTGTTTCTGTGGGCGAAACGCAGCGGCCGGTTGCGCACGGTAGCGTCCCCCACAAACAGCCATGGGTTGAAAGTGACCAATTTTTATTATTGTGGGTTTTTTTGGACGGATTATTACCAGGCGTGTGTGTGTGTGTGTGTGGAGTGAGGAAACTTGCCCACGGACTTGATCTGCCTGGATTCGAACACAGGTCTCACGCTTGTAAGGCACTGAGCCACAGGAGAAATGTACAGTTGTTGATTGTGGGGAGGTGGTGTCGATCAGCTCCGATTCGTTGATTCCTAAATGCAAGGATTATTCCTTTGATCACATCTCACTAATTCACAATCTGTTCACTTTACACGTTGAAGCGCTTTGAGGCGTCTCAGAGACGTGATCAGGCGCTGTGTCAAATGCGAGGATTATTATTAATATTATATATGATTGTCGGATTTTATCAGTAATTTTTAGTCCCGGGCATTTGAGAGGGAAGTTGCAGTTTCTCATTGGATTATTACTGCATTTTAACAACGTGAGTGTATTTATATACACATATATATCACCACATTATCATTATTTGTCGGAGGGATTATTACCAACTAGAAAGCGATCCGACAATCGACCAGCAACCGGGTTTCCGTTTACTGCTGGATAAACAGGTGTGTGGAGCAGGGAGACTTGCCAAAGGTTTAACCCCAGCTGGGAATCGAACCCGGGTCCTCTGGCTTGTGCTGTATAAGACCATCACTGAGTGCTGTTCTCCAACAAACAGCCTTGATTGGCCCTGTGGCTATCTCAGCCCCAGTATTTACACAGCAATTAGCCTAGCGCTGCCTAACAAGTTCTGTTGGCTGGCATTCTGCCAAAGGAAAAAGACCTCAACATTGAATGGCTTCCATGTGCAATGCTCCATTGGCCGCCGAGTCCACAGGACTTCATCCTCTCACTCAACGGTCCCGTAGTCTCCCGCCCGACCGTGTAATGCTTTGCAGCGCTTGCCTCTGTCCAAGACCCTGCACAAAGCTGAGGGCACTGAGCTCTCCAAGGCAACAGTCAAATGGAGGAGAGTCTCAGGGGGTGGGGGGGAGAAGGGAGGATTAGGTCACCGTAGAGCAACCCTGCCCTATTCCGCTTGCCGTCTGACCTTTCAACCCTGCCTTGTATGTACAGACAACCGAGGCAGGCAGAAAGCTTGAGATTAACATTGTAGTCCTGTAGTGTAGTGGTTAGCACACTCGCCTCGCGATCGAGGGGACCCAGGTTTGATTCCCTGGCAGGGCGAGACGCGAGGCAAAGTTTCCTTACTCCAAACACCTCCGTTTACAACAACAACAACAACTCGGATTTACGTAGCACCCTTCACGCCGGATGGCATCTCGGAGCGCTTCACAATCGTGGAGCCCGGGGGGAGGGGGAAGGTGAAAAGGTCTTCAGACGCAACCCGAAAAGGAGGGGGTGAGGCAGAGGGATTGAGGGAGGGAGTTCCAGAAGTTCAGGGCGTAGTAGCTAAAGGCATGGCCGTTGATGGTGGAGCGGAGGATTCCGGGGACAAGGAGAGGAGGCCAGACCCAGTAGAGCGGAGGCCACGGTACTACCGTGAGGAGAGAGGAGGTTAGAGAGGAAGGGGGGGGTGCAGAGGAGTGGAGGGATTTAAACTCAAGAGTGAGGATCTTGAAGTCGATCTGCTATGTGACAGGGAGCTGGTGCCGTTTGGCGAGGACTGGGGTGTGAAGTTTGGTTCGCATGAGAACGCAGGCAGCGGACTTCTGTGTGAGCTGGATTTTGTGAATGGTGTGGCGGTGGGGAGACCGGCGAGGAGGGCATTTGAACAGTAGCCGAGAGGTGACAAAGGGCAGCTTTTGTGGTGAGATATTGGTGGAGACGAGCCACGTGGCGGAGATGGAAGGCGGTGCTGCTGAGGGACCGGATGTGGGGGAGGAAGGACAACTGGGGGGTCGAACCCGAGGCCAAGGTTGCGTTTGGGTTCAGAGAGTTTTAGGGGCAGGTCGGGTGGAAGAGGTGAGAGCCTTGGGACTGACTACTTAGCGATAAGTAGGAACAACGACAACAATAACTCCATCTATATAACGCCCTTCACGCAGGGTAGCGTCTCAGAGCTTGTTCGTCCTGGCTGTTAGTCGATTGGTGGGTCGCTTTCCGGGGTAATAATCCCTTCAACGACACAACATCTTTTGGTCACTCAATCAACGACTGTTCGTGGGACACCGCTGTGCGCAATTGGCTGCCACGTCAATGGCCTGCAAAGTTTGCCATCCATCCACTTTGCCGTGTTTTCGGCGAAACGCTTTCTTTAAGACTTTCTCAACGATGTCGTAAGACGCCGTATCAGATGGGAGGATGGGTGTCAGGGCGAGGAGGGATTTGAGAAGGAGTGAGAGGGTTGTGGCTTTGTTTGCAACGTCCTGACGTGTCGGGGCTGCCCCCGGGAGACTGTGTTTTGGCCGCCGATCACGGCTCTGGTTTCCAAAACGCCGGCGGCCAACAGGAGGTCCGAGAAGATAGGACAATTCATTGGTCCCCTCCCCCCTCCCCCCCGCCCCCCCTTTCTCCAGCTCTCTCTTGCATTCGTTTGTTTTCTCTTGAATTTTTGCTTTCTAATCCGCTCTCCCTCTATCTCATTCCCTCTCTCTCTCTCTCTCTCTCTCTCGTTCGTACCTTCACTCTCTTTCTCGCTCTCTGTCTCTGGCTCTCTTGTTTTCTCTCCCTCGTGGGTCACTCACTTGTTCTCTCCCTTTATCTCTCATTTTCTCCGTCGCTTCCTCTTCTCCATTCTCCCTCTCTGTCTCTCCCCATCGTCGTGCTGTTTCATGTTCCCTCCCTTTCATCTCGATATCCCTTTCTCTGCTTCTTTCTCCCTCCTTTCTCCTTCCCTCCCTCTCTGTCACGCTTTTGGGTGTTCTCTCCCTTTATCTGCCTCTCTATCTCTCTCTGTTTCTTTCTCCTGCTCATGCTCTCGGTCTCTTCCCTCCCTCCCTCCCTCTCTCCGTCTCTCTCTCTCGCGCTGTCTCATGGGCCCTGTCTCTTGCTCGAGCTCTGACACTTTGCTCAGTCGGCCTGACGGCTTCACATTGACACTGACAGCAGCAAAACCAGGGGAAGCAAACACTGCAGTGAGGCTGGGGGCAAAGGTGGAATCATGGCCTTTTTTGTTAAACTGTGCCACTCAGATGAAATGCTTAGATCTTGTGAATTCAATTACCATTGCCGTGTGTGCGTGTCTGTGTTTTTTTTTAAACCTCTTGTCAGGAATCTCAGGGGTTATCTCGAGAAGAAAAGAGCCGCTCGATTGCCACAAACGGTGACGTCCTTACAGGAAGGGACGTGGCAAGATGCTTCGGACTGGATCATTCAGGATTTCTTTCGAGTGCCATGTTATAATAGTCTGCGCGTTTGACGCGGTTGCCTTTCACGTCGGGGGGGACACGTCTCAAAGCGCCTGACAGGACTCGCTGTAAAGTGTAGTGACTGCAATTTGTAGGAGCGTATGGTAGCCAATTTGTCCCACAAGCAGTCGAGGAGTGAGTGACCGGTTTTATTTGGACGATAGTTAGGCAGGACTGCCAGAGAGAGAAACTCCCTTCTTTTTTCGATCATGAATGCCCACCTGAACAGGTGAATCACTTTGAGACGTGTCGACACACAAGAATGCGTGATGTCAAATGCAAGGATTATTATTGTTCTGATTGTTCGTATGATTTTGCTACCAGTCACTCACAAATCAACCTTGTTATTCAGGTCTTCAAAATTGTAACCATTATTTTTGGCTGTGTGAGCTGGTAGATACACATGTTAGCATGCGTGTGCTTGTATTTTTTGCATGTCTGCTCCTGGTTTGCTAACAACCGACAAAATTAAATTTGTGTGGCGCGTGAAGTACTCTGGGACGCAACCCTGCACGAGGGGCGTTATATAAATGCAAAACCTTGGGCGAAACCTTGGGCGAGTTTCCTTACTCCACACGCCTAATAATAAACCCTCCAAAAAAAACCACATTTTAATAATAAAAATTGGTCATTTCAATCCACGACTGTTTGTGGGACACTGCTGCTGCCACGTTTCGCCCACAAATGTACAGTCAATTCACTTTACAGTACAGTCTGTGAAGCGCTCTGAGACGTCTAGAAGACATGAAAAGCGCTATATCAAATGCAAAGATTATTATTATTATTACTGTATAGTGTTTGTTTGTGTGTGTGTGTGTGCATCTCTCCCTTATTGTTTGTTTCCTTGTTTTATAGAGAATTGGACTGGGACTCAGATGGACACGTCAGTTACAAGGACTTTGAGAGAGTGATGAGTTATGTCTCAGACATTCAGGAATCCGAGACGAAGTGAAGGTGATGCGGCCGAGTCTCTCCTCACACCGTATCGCCTCCGCCATGGGCACAGGTGACTTTACACCAACCTCCTGCATGGGAATGTTCTCCACAACTCTTAATGTCCCGAAGATGTGACGCGACGCTGTACCAAATGCGAGAACTATTTGTGTTGCTATCGTTAATATTTCCGTCTGTTGAATATTGAATAAACGGTGATTTCTTTCAATGGTTGGAGATAACATCCATCGGATCAGATGTTAAAACCAATGTCCCGTTTGCCTGTTCAAGTGGATGTTAAAGATCCCATATTACTACTCGAGAAGAGAGTTTCTCTCTCTCTCGGGGTCCTGGCCAACAATTACTAAGATGAATTTGGCTGTTTACAGGTTGCATCGCTGCACACCAACTTTCCCTAATAAAACACACAGTCACTGCAGTTTACAGTAAAGTCCTGTGGAGCACTTTGCGACGTCTTCTAGTGGTCTAAAGGTGATGTGCCTAATTGCAAGCATTATTCTTATGACGGTAAACCTCACATAAGTGTATCATTATACAAAGTATGAGTTATGCGAAACTAACAAATGATAGGAAACTCAACCTGGGCAGATTTAGGTATGACTTAGGCGATTATATGATGTACACAAATGACATTTACTGTACTACTGTCACTTGCTGTTGCTGCATTTTGCTTTCCTACCTCCCCACTGGCCTTATAGCTTCTGTAGCTCAGTGGTTAGAGCACTCGCCTTACAAGTGTGAGACCTGTGTTTTGAATCCAGGCAGGTCAGGGCGAAACCTTTGACAAGTTTCCTTGCTCCACACACACACACGCCTAATAATAATCCCTCCAAAAAACCCGACAATAATAAAATTGATCATTTCAACCCACGACTGTTTGTGGGGACGCTGCTGTGCGCAATTGGCTGCCGCGTTTCACCCACAAATATACCGTCAATTCACTTTACAGTACATTCTGTGAAGCGCTTTGAGACGTCGATAAGATGTGAAAATAACTATCTCAAATGCAAGGATTATTATTATTATATTATTATAATATACCTATTGCTGCCCTCACACCTACCAAACAATCCAAGTAACTGATTTCAAGCTGAGAAAATGACAAAGACCTACCTGTCGGTTATTCTTCTACAGAAAATAACAGACTAAGAAATAACAGACTAGGAGTGAGTTACAGAGGAATAATTCCATTGTGCACGTTGAGAGAAAAAGCTAGGGGTGTTCAGATGATATTCTTGCTGAGGGCACCAACTGAGCCACTTTGATGGATTAGTCCTTCATAATTCACTCTCCGATCTCTATTATTCTACACTTAATAGACTTCAGAGGCCGGGCTGGTGAAAGCAGCGTCTTCTTAGAAGGTCTGTGGATTACAGATTGGAATTATCCCCAAACGGAAACAAAAGAAGAACCGGTGGGTTTCACAATGAGGGTCTGAATTGCATGGATTTCTTAATCAATCATTTGTCAAATTCCTAAAAAAAAATCAACTGCGCTGAACAGTTTTTGTTCTTAATATTTCAAGAAATTTTGCAATCCGCTAGTATACATTTTCTTCCTTGCCCCTCTACCAGCACTGCATTAGACAATCAGTTTGTGGGACTGGGACTGTGCGCGTTTTTTCCACAAATATAGTCAATTCACTTTACAGTATATTATGTGGAGTCCTGTAGCTCAGTGATTAGAGCACTTGCCTTATAAGTGTGAGACCTCTGTTTCAAATCCAGGCAGGTCAGGTCAGGGCAAAACCTTGGGCAAGTTTCCTTACTCCACACACCTAGTGTATACTGTAAAATTAATTGACTATATTTGTGGGCGAAACGCAGCAGCCAATTATGTACAGCAGCGTCCCCACAAACAGTCATAGATTGAAATGACTAATTTTTATTATCGTGTTTTTTTTTGACTGATTATTATTAGGCGTGTGTGTGGAGTGAGGAAACATGACCAAGGTTTCGCCCTGGATTCGAACACAGGTCTCACGCTTGTAAGGCGAGTGCTCTAACCAGTGAGCGACAGAAGCTCCAGATAAAGCACAATGTGTCCCTCCAGGAAGAGAGTGTGCATTCCGTTCAAACAATCTCTCTCTGGGATTTCTATTGCAAAAGGCTTAGAGGACAAGAGTAGGGAAGTCTTGCTGCAACTGTATAGGGCCCTGGTGAGACCGCACCTAGAGTATTGTGTGCAGTTTTGGTCTCCTTATTTAATAAAGGACATATTTGCCTGAGAGGATAGATTCACTAGGTTAGTTCCTGGGATGAGGGGACTGACCTATGAGGATATGTTGAATAAACTAGGGCTGTATTCTCTAGAGTACAGAAGAATTAGGGGGGATCTTATTGAAACATATAAGATTCTTAAAGGGCTGGATAAAGTAGACACTGAGGGACTGTTTTCCTTGGTAAGAGAATCTATAACCAGGGATCATAATGTTAAAATTAAGGGTCAGCCTTTTAGAACAGAGTTGAGGAAACATTTCTTCATTCAGACGGTGGTGAATTTATGGAATTCACTACCCCAGAAGGCTGTAGATGCTCAGTACTTGTACATTTTCAAGGCTGAGACTGATAGATTTTTTAAAAAATAGAGATATTAGGGCAGGTAATTAGAGTAAGGTCAGAAGATCAGCCATGATCTTATTGAATGGCGGGGCAGGCTTGAGGGGCCGAATGGCCTACTCCTGCTCCTAATTCTTATGTTCTTATAATTCCCAGTTTGGTTTGGATACTCAGTTGGAATTCCCAGTTTGGTTTGGATACTCTTGCACATGGCGATGGGTTTCCGCATGTGTCAGACATCTAGACCACCAAAGAAAAATTATCCTGTGTGTCCAAACTCCCCGTGTCAAGGTAGTTGAGGAGGACGTACAACAATATGAGATTGGACGACCGTGTCTGAAAGTCTGATTTACTGTTTTGTTGCAGTGCTGTGCTCGCTGTTAACACTGAACACCGTAGATTTCAAGCAGATAAAATCCGCAGTTAATCATGGCACACTTCATTATCGTAATGGTACTCTAGGGAGCTGCATATCCGCACTGAAGAGACTTACTTTAAATTGTATCTATAATTTACTTACAATATCATTTCAATTGCCAATCGGATTCATAAGGATGAGCTTCAGATCTACCCAATTAGTGCTCGAAAGAGATTGGGAGAGATTGGCCATGTCATTCGGGAGCAGGACGGATCTCTTCAGACGATTCCAGAATTCGGACGAGTTGACCCGATCAAATCAAATTATTAAATTAAAGCCACTTCATTTACGCTGAAGTTGTTATCTTTAAACAAAAATCCACAGCTGGCAATGTGACACTGAAAGCTTACCCCCTCCCCCCGGCCGAACAGCAATGAAGTGAATTCTTGTTTTATCTGGTGGTTTGTTGGCTAAGTTGGGGGGAGAAATTCCCTGTCGATTTTAATTGCTCGGTGTTAGCAACTGATTCAAAGGACTGATTCAATGAATCCCCCACCAGAGGAAATAGAGGAAATGGGGACTTAAACCTTCAGATCCAAAGGTGAGAGTCCTACCAGCTGAGCTGAGCTGACACATGTACAAGTCAATCCCCCCAACGTTAGAATTGGCTTCATACAACGATAATAATAATCCTTGCTATAGTGCCTTATCAGGTCTTCATGACATTACAAAGCACCTCACGGAATATACAACAACAAATTACAATTCTATAGCGCCTTTCACTATGGGAGGAAATTAGCTGACTGCATACTCTGGGCGAAATGTGGCAGTCAATTGCGCACAGCACTCGAGGATTGAGTACCAAAATGTTTTTTTAATTGTGAAGGGATTATCACCCCAGGTAAAGTGACCTGCCAATTGCCTTAACAACCGGGTTTCTACGTATTGCTGGGTAAAGAGCGGTGTGTGGAATAGGGAAACTTGCCCAAATATTTACCCTGCAAGGGAATCCAACGCAGGTCCTCTCACGTGCGAGGCGAGTGCTCTAACCATTAAGCTATAGGACTCTACAACCCTATGATACACCATTTTAAGGATGAGGAAGGAACTCAAATCTTGACATTAGCTTTGTCTGATGATATTACGAGGATTAAGCGCTCTGAGACGCCGTCCGGCGTGGAGGGCGCAATATAAATCCAAGTTGTTGTTGTTATTCTGATCGCGGTCCGTGTTAAAATCCGTGCGGCTCAGTTGCTTCTTGGAGATTAATAAGCTTGTAAAAATTTAATAAGACATTTCTGGGGTTTCTGTTCTCGCTCTCTCTCTCTCTCACTCTCCATGCTGCTTGAGTGCTGTCATAAGGGAACTCGCAATTGGAGGTAGCATCTGTTGTTAGACTGTGCCGTGTTTGTACACAGTAATCTGCCTGTAAATAAATACATAGAATTGCACTTAATTGAAAGGCAGCAATCAAGTTGCTTTTGCTGCAGAAGTGGGTCCTTTTTTCTGTGTGTGTGCGCATTATTTTTTTCAATTTTTAAAATAAATAAGGCAGGGTAATGCGTGGAGATTTCATGCATGTTTGATAAGCGCACAGCATGCCCCCGGTTTCTGTCATCTGAAAGTGTCATTGCTTTATGGAAATCAGTGGCAGAATTTCCCAAGCAGGAGGCTGAGGGTTTCGTTAATCAACGACAGCAGACAATGGTGTGGACAATGGTTCCATCATTCAAGCGAAGGGATTTTTAATTCATTTTATTTTACTTTAAATCCATTGCGGGAATGCAGCGCCCATGTTGCCGAAATTCTGCAAGTGGTAATTGATGCGAGTGTAGTCACCGTGTATTTTGTAGGCAACGCACAGCAGCACGCAGCAAGGTCCGACGCACAGTCACAAAGTGAATGACCGATTTACACAGAGAATTATTTGTCAGGAACCCAGGAGAACCGCGTTTCGCCCACAAATATACAGTCGGCTTTCCTGCTCTCCTTCCCCCTGCCCCGGTCCCTCCCCTTGCCATCTTTCCCCCACTTTTCCCCTAATCTCACTTCCGTGACTGTTTGTGGGACGCTGCTGTGCGCAATTTGGCTGCCGCGTTTCGCCCACAAACATACAATCAATTTTCCTACTCTCCTTCATCCAGCCCTGACCCCCCCCACCCTGCTCTTGTCCCTACCTGACTGTACAGCGCCTAGGGACGTCCTCTCAATGTGAAAGGTGCTATATAAATGTAAGTTTTGATTGATTTTTGATTGAGAAACTCCCTCCTCTTTACCGATGGCTATTCAGATGGGAAGGATGAATCAAGGACTTGTCTGCCTTTTGGAGATGGTTGTTTAAGATGCCATGATCACTTTCTCTCTACTCACAAGTTCACAATTGTGATACTTGGAAGAAGCTCTTTGTTTGAGATGTCTCAGTGTGATAAGGTACTTTATGAAATGCAAAGATCAGGTGAGACATTAAACTGAGATCTCGTCTGCCTGTTTGGGTTCCTGTTAAAGATCCTGCATTAAAAATAATATTGAGAAAGAGAAGAGTTTCTCCCTATGACCATGATACGCTCTAAATTTACCGGTCATTCAACTGGTGGCTTTTTGTGGGACCTGCTCTGCAGAAATGAATGGCACATTTGCCTATAACATACAGACACTGGACATGACAGCAATTATCCATGAAGCGCTTTGAGATGTTTCAACTTCATCAAGTGCAATGAAATTTCAACACATTTTGTCTATGTCAATACAGGGACAAGAGGGGTTAATCTGTGATCATATGATCCACGATTTGCTCAAGAAGAAGTTTCCTACTTAAGAGTACCAAATGGATGGCCCCTTCCTTTTTGTGTGTGTGTGTGTGTCGTCATTGAACTCAATGTCTAGGCAAAAGCTCAATCAGCAGATGTTAATTAAAGGCGCACTGGGATGAGAAACTGTTGGAGACTGCAATACTCTGTATTTATCTTAAATTGAAGGGATGGATGGTGTAATCACTGATGGCGTGTAAATTTTATTTGTCACAGAACAGTCTACACTGCACGCTAAATCAATAAAGAGATCTTTAAACTTTGTCCATATGGCTCCCCAATGGCCAATTGGATAAAGGGGTTTCTCCACTAATGTCCTGTTTAGTTTATAGTCTTGCCGCTGGTTGCAACATTGCCTTTAATGCGTCACTTTGGCTCGGAGGTAGTGATTGTAATCCCTCCATCAGCATTAGGGAATCACAGGCGAAGGTTAGACTGGTGCTCTGGCACAGACTGCATTGTTGGAGATGCGGTGAGAGGTTAGACTGAAGTCCCGCCTGTATGTATGTCCAGTTGGGTGTTTAAGATCCCATTGCACTAATTCACTCATTGTATTTTAAGTGAAAGTCGGCTTTCCTGCTCTCCTTCCCCCTACCCCGACCCCTCCCCTTGCCATCTTTCCCCCTCTTTTCCCCTAATCCCACTTCCATGACTGTTTGTGGGACACTACTGTGCGTAATTTGGCTGCTGTGTTTCGCCCACAAATATACCGGTAGTCAATTTTCCTACATCCTGCCCCAACCCCTCCCCCCTCTGCCCTTGTCCCTACCTAACTGTACAGTGCCTTGGGACGTCCTCTCAACGTGAAAGGCACTATATAAATGTAAGGATTGATTGAAGCACTTTGTGACATTTCTATATCAATATAACATTTAATATATTTTGCAGCGACTGCATTTATTTGTATGCAAACATTGCAGCCAATTTCCATCCAACAATATCCAACAAACAATGTCTTGTGGGATAATTTTCGTAATTTAAAAAAAAAGATAATGGTTGTCAGCTCATCCTTTACAACGAACAATACATGGGAGCCGTAAAGAACAAGAACAGTAACAAAATGACACTTGCATGGCGCCTTTCACAGGCAGAAGAAAAAGGAAACATCAGTTCGGGAGAGAAGGAAAGTTAATTAAAAAATCGGCATTGGCCAGCACAGCTCATACAACAGGTGGAGAGAAAAGAATCCGACGAACAGGCAATGGGACTGGAGGGCAGACTCAAGGGTCCTCGTGTACACTTTTAACCGTTCGCGCAGGAAAATAAATTAAACACGGATGGAAGCAATTGAAGAAGACTCTTGATATGTGCAGGGACATTGTGCACCTCTCTGATTATAATAATAATAATAATAATATTGCTTGCATTTGATGGAACGCTTTTCACATCTTCTCGGCTGCTCAAAGCGCTTCACACAATGTACTGTGAAGTGAAGTGACTGTATATTTTGTGGGCGAAGCACGGCAGCCGATTGCGCACAGCAGCGTCCCCACAAACAGTCGTGGGTGAGTGACCAAATTATTATTGGTTGTTTTTGAGGGATTATTATCAGGTGTGTGGATTAAGGAAACTTGCCTAAGGTTTCGCCCCCTGACTGGGAATCGAACCCGGCTCTCTGGCTTGTGAGGCTAGTGCTCTAACCACTGATCTGCCTCTGAGCGTCGAATAGGGCGAGGGCTTCCACGTGCCGCTCAGCTGTCAATCACTCGAGGCTGGGCTGGTACAGTCTGTCATTTGGCGTTAAGACCACGCCCCCCTCTCGGCCACGCCATCGCCCGTGACGCGAGGCGCCGCCGTCACGCAAGCGCAGACCTCATGCCACCCGAAGATGGCGCCTCCCGCTCCCCATTCACCATCATTGACAGATTGGGCGGGTTCGTTTTTCGCTGTTCGTGCCTGAAAAAAAAGCCCGGCTTTGGGCCAGGTGCCTAATCTGTCATATAAAATAAATGTAAACCCGCAAAACATGTTCTTCCAGTTTTATTTTTTAAAAAAAACTCTCTCTCCAAATCGGCCGTTTAGTTTAATATTGGACTATTTCTTGGGCTAGTATTTGAGCGGCTTTGGGCTACAACGGCTGGCACACTCTGCAGGCGAGCGAGCCTGCCTGCCTCCTGCCCTCCCGCTGTTCGGCTGCGCGGGGCTAGCGCGCGAAGCAACCGTTTGTTTTTAAAATCGAGCGGGAAGGAGGGGGGCGGAGACTGACAAGCGGATAATAAGAGACAGAGAGACACACACACAACAAACACAGGGAGAAAAGAACCATTTCGTTCCTCAAGGAAATCGGGAGAGAGAGGAGAGGGGAAGGGGAGAAACAGGAGAGAGGAGAGGAGGGGGGGAGAGACAGGAGAGGAGGGGGGAGACAGGAGAAGAGGGGAGAGACAGGAGAGGGGGGGAGAGAGTGGAGCAGGAGGTGAGAGAGGGGAGCAGGAGGAGAGAGAAGGGGAGAGACGGGAGAGGAGGGGGGAGAGACAAGAGAGGAGGGGGAGAGACAGGAGAGGGGGGGGGGGAGAGAAACAGGAGAGGGGGGGGGAGAGAAACAGGAGAGGCGGGGGAGAGAGAGAGAGAGACAGTCCAGTGTGGAGCTGGGCCACAGCCCGAGTATAATGTCGGGAGCCGGGGAAGGCCGGGGGGAGTTGGAGCCGTCTCCTGGCTCGTCTCCTAGGCGACGGCCTCGGTGATCGTGGTGATATTGAAGCCGCTTTTCCTATTCTCGTCCCTTCTCTCTCTCTCTTTATCCTTTCATACTTTTACCCTCACCCCTCCACCCCCCCATCTCCATCTCTTCTCTGTCCCTCCTTTTCTTCCTCGGCTCAAACCCCTCGGTGTCCTGTCGGGGGGTGGGGGGGGGGGTGAATAATAATCATAATCCTTTTTTACTGGCTCTACTTCTAAATAAATAAACAAACAAACAAATCACTCCCGAGGCTCTCTCGTCAACAGCCATCTTTGCATGCCATGAACTGACTGTGTGAGTACGAATAAGACTAAACCCGTTTTGTTTAAAGATAATTCTATATGTAATATATGTGTATCACAAAGATTCATGTTTGCCCTGCAAACGCCCTTTAAAAAACAACAACAGTCCACAGTGTTTTATGATTGCAAACGGGTGGGTGGGGGTGGGGGGTGAGACAGGAAATTGTAAGCTCAGAGCAAGGTGTTTTTTCCTTAATACATGTTTTTTTCTTCATCCACCGTTGGTTTGTGAATGTTTTTTCTTTTCCTATCCATTTTGAGGCAATTTGAATCTCTCTCCCCCTCTCCCCCTGCCCCTAAACTAGGAAGGGGAAGGGTTAGAAATCGTTCTGGGATTGCCCTTGATTGCCCACGATCATTCTCTTTTGTTTTAACTCTTTCCCTAACCGTCCCTCATTCAACCAAAAATAAATTCAGCCTATTTTTGTTGCATCTGAAGCTGGAGACTGGTTTAAATTCTGCAACTGTCACTCATGGGTTATTTTATGTCTGCAAAAAACAGTTAATTACGGTATTAATAATTACTCCTGTCAAGAGGCGGTTTAATCATTTCCCCACGAATCACATTTAAGTATACAGTAGTCTCCTTCCCGTGAACTTCCAAGTTTGATGTTACGTGATTTTAAAGGGATTTCTCTTTTCAGAGTAGTCTCTCGCGTGTTCCCTCCCTCTCCAATTGCCGTTCGTTCACCTTTTATAATAATAATAAGCCTTGTCTTTGATATAGCGCTGTTCACGTCTGCTAGACGCCTCAAAGCACTTCACAGAATCTACAATAAAGTGTAGTGACTACATATGTGGGTGAAACAATATGGATTTTCCCTTCAACCTCCACATTAATATACGTAAGTTTAAAAAAAAGTTATTTGTGGTCACCGTGCTCAATTATCGTCACTTATTTCTGTGTGGGTTGTTTTCTACTAAAAGAAAACGTATTTGTGTCATATTTAAACACTGTCATCAACCTTCCCATCTCTTGGTGCTAAATGAATTGCAAACGGAGCAGTGTCTTATACCATAACCACGCTGCAGCATCCTTAACCCACTCTCCTTAATGGCAGGACCGATCGTCCAGTCTTAACCAACTGGATCTAGTACTTTTGACAGATTATTAACTCCCAGGGTGTGTGTGTGTGTGTGGGGGGGGGGGGGGGGGGGGGGAACCCTCCTTTTAAACCAGACTGACAGTAAATTCAGTACACTTTAAAAAAAAATCACTCTAACCCCCTTGTCTTGTTATCAACATTCATTTTGCGAGGTCCTGTATATTATTCCCCACCTCGTCCGTGCAGCCAGTCGGGTTAGTTTCCGGTGGTGATCTCAGTTGAGCAGAGATTTTACAACTAACGTTCTCTCAAGTGAAGGAAACTGCGGAGAAAAAGCGAGAGATGGTCTCCCACCTGACCTTTGACGGTTTGGTGGTGCAATGAAAAGATGTTTCGATAATTGAACTCAATGAAAACGTTCTCACGTCATCCGTTGTTATTAGCCCAGTTTGAATATTGTATTTGAAAACACCTTTCTGATTTTTAACGCTCTCCTAATTGTGCATGATCAAGGGGTCAGAACTGTAAAGTCCAATCTGTTGTTATTGAATCCATGAAGCCGGCTGGTGCTTTCCTACTTTTGTACTTCTCCCAAAATAGAAGGCAAAGGATTGTGGGCAGGAGTCTTGTGATTTTTTTTCTTACTGTATAATGTAAACCAGATGGTATGTGTGGGGGATTGCCACGCAGACCAAACAGTATACAGTAAAATCACTGGGTAGGGATTATATCAAAACACGGCTTGTATTTCTGATGGGAAGCTGTTTGACGTTAACCCAAAGCGAGGATTACCTTTTATCCGGCGCCTTGGGACGTCCTCCTGATGTGAAAGGCGCTTTTCAAGTGTAATTTTGTTGTTACTGTATTGTTTATTGGTTTGATGAATGTTTTACAAACTGTTTCAAAAGATACATAGAACATAAAGCAAGATATGTCATTTCTGTGTTAATACGTTTTAAGACTTCTCATTTCTCCACGGCCGAAAAAAACGGGGTGAGTTTGGAAACAACCATGGGAGTGTATTGCTCCTGAATGTCAGGCTTATCACACCGCATGATATTACTGCTAGCCTTTGAATAATACACCCCACTTCTTTCAAGTATATTCACATACGTTTTGAAACTTTATCCCCGATCAAAACTTTCCTTTTCAAATAGGAATGTAAGCATCTTCGAGTGACAGTTTTGTCAATTTCATGCCATATTCATTCATTGGCAAACATTCACAATCCACTGTGTTTGGGACACGGCTGTGCGCAATTAGCTGCCACATTTCACCCACAAAATATAGTCAATTTACTTTACAGTGTATGTATTCTGTGAAGCGCTTTGAGATGTCTCAATGATATAAGGTACTGTATGTAATAAAAGGATTATTCTTATCAAACAAGATGTAATGCCTCAATTGTTTTTAATACAATATGGCAATAATTTATTATTAATGGATTTCAAATTCATTTAACTTTGAGCACTTAAAGAGTAACCCATTCTTGATTTTTATGTACTTGGGCTTTTGGTTCAATAGTGAATGTCCATAGTTGTATCACGCTTCCTGTATGCGGTACCCTATAAATTGGGGTTAGTGGAAATTCTGATGGAAGGAATTTACTCTATTGAAAGTTTTCTATTTAATAGTAATGAACACAGAATACTCCCTTTGCAAATGTTATGGACTTGCTCAACAAAGAAAGAAGTCCAATGCTCCTGATAGTGTTACCAGTGATGGGAATAATTGACATTAGTTCCAATCACTGAATGATAAAATACAGATGGGAATAAAATGCCATTTTGATATTTTAATAAAATAGCATTAAGTACTATTATTAATCTATAAAGGATGCTAATGATAGTAAGTGTGTGCCTCACATGAAGGGTTTGGTGTGATATACATGTACTGATAAAGGCTTCTTAGTACTGTATAATTTGCTGTGCCTGACCATAATGTTCTGAACTATATTTTTATGGTTATGTATAACCATAAATAACTTTTCATCTTTATCTTCATCTTTTACTGTTTTTGAAACAACAACAAGATTATACTTGTACAGCGCCTTTCAAAGTCTATATTGGGATATGAAATAGCCTATAATTATTTATTTCAGATAAATAAATTGACGTAAACAAGTTAGTCTCAGCAACTTTTGATGCAATGTCTAGAAAATGGTGCGTGAGAACAATTTAAATGGGACTTCTTTGGTGAGTGTAGTGGAAGTTTTACATCCCAGTGCTATTCAATCATATTGAATAATATAATCATAATTCTTACTATTAACATAATTTAGTATAGCACTTTTTACCTCGAAAGCATGTTCCAAAGTGCTTCACAGCATTTTACTATGAAGGGTAGTGACCATGGGTTTGAGGTCAAACACAGCAGCCAATTTACACAGCAATGCCCTATGTGAACGACCAATTGTATTTGAGGGATTGTGAGCACCATTCATCGTAATTTATAAGTACTTTTAAACAAACTCCAAGTATGAATTCTACTAACTTGTAAGAAAGTAAAATACAAATTGTAAGGTAATATTTACCTTGATCTAAGTAGACTGGATTTTAAACGCATTCAAATTGTAGCTTTTCAAAAAAAAGTTCAGTTTATCTGCTCAATGTTGCAAAATGTTACTTAAATCTTATAACAAACAAACAAAATTACATTTATAGAGCGCTTTTCATGTCAGGAGGACGTCCCAAGGGGCTGAGATAGAAAAACAGCGATGAAATCAGCTGCCATCTTTTTAGTTGAATATTAAAAGCATATCGTTGGGCTAACTGTGATGCATTCATCACATCTAGGTTTGATTATGTCAACTCCCTGCTTGTCACCCTTCCCAACTCTTCTCACTGCAAGCTGTAGATCATCCAGAACTCTGCAGCTCGTGTCCTCTCCTGCACCAGGCTCCGTGATCCCATCAACTCAACCCTTGCCTGGCTCCGCTGGCTGTCCATTCCCCTGAGGATAAAAGTTCAAAAACCTTATCCTCGCCTTCAAGGCCCTCCACGACCTTGCTCCTTCCTATCTCTGCTAACCCCATATCAAGCTGTCCGCTCCCTCTGCTCAGCAGGCTCCCAGTGGGCCCGCCTCACAATCGACATTCGGGCCTTCAGCCTCACTGTCCTCACTCTTTGGAACTCCATCATACATTCCCTTTATCTTTCTCCCTTGCCTCCTTCAAGGGATGTCTCAAGACTCTCCACTTCACCGCACCTTCAGTTACCCTTCGACCCCTGTAGTTCAGTAGTTAGAGCACTCACCTTTCAAGCGAGAGACCTGGGTTTGATTCCAGTTCAATAAGAATTTGACCCATTCAGATCAATTCTCAGATTTGTACCTGGTCTCTGTTCAGGCAGCTGATCTCATGCAGGTCAGTGTTGAGGGTATTCAGCAAGTCCCTTGTCTAAAGCATGGCTACACTCAGCTTTGCTTTCGACTAGGGAAGGCTTCTTGATACAAATAGAAAAAATTAACCTTCACAAATCCTTTCATAATTTTGAGCACTTATAATAGATCCCCTCTTAACCTTCTCTGCTTCAGTGAAGACGGTCATTTTTAAGCCTTTCATTACAGCTATTATCTTCTCAGCCCTGATATCGCCTTAGTGAACCTCTGCAGCACTTTCGCTGCAGCTCTTGATGTGCTTTCAATAATGGGTTGCTTAAAACTGCATATTAACTACGTTTATTTCCATTTCATGATTCCCCCGCGCCCCAACTTGTACCAGTATACATTTATTTGTAATGAACTTAATTTACCACACGTCTGACTGTTCCATTGTACTAATGAAAGCAATTGTTTCATCCAATTTCTAAATAATTCAGACATTAGGCTAGTACAAACAAAGTAATTAACCTTTACAAGTATGGCCTTAAAATAACGAGTATGAAAGCTATCCAAGCTCATCAGACCTGCTTCGTTATACCATTCAATACTTGGTTTACACAAGTAAAATGTTTAGAATGAGCTGTGGCAGATGGCTGACTTAGAAACAGATACTCTATTTTCTTTGATCTGTTGTAAATTGCTATATACCAATGGTTTACGCCTTCTACAGTATAATGGCTAGCTTTGGCCATTTGCTATGCATGGATGCAAACTTTGCAGCTGTAAGCAACTTTATGAAAATCTGATGTAAATAATAACAACCTTGCATTTGATATTGCGCCTTATCATGTTGTTGAGACATCTCAAATAGCTCCCAATGTGAAAGGCATTCTATAAATGTATTGTTGTAGCTTCACACAATATACCATGAAGTTGAATGACTGTGTATTTTGTGGGCGAAATGCAAGTTAGTGTCCAGTGTTTTGGGCACAGCAATATTCCACAAACAGCTGTGGAGTGAGTGACCAATTTAAAGTTTAGGAGAAACTCCCTTATCGTTTTGAATCGTGCTATAGGATTTTTAACGTCCACCTGAACAGGCAGATGGGTCTTTGGTTTAATCTCTCATCCAAAGGACAACACCTCCAACAATGCAGCACACCCCCAGCACTATGTAGGAGTGAATAAAAAATTACATTTGTAAAGCATTTTTCACGTCACTTAGACTATGAAATTCCATGTCTCAACATGAGGCTTGAACTCACAATCTTCTGACCTTTAGCTGAGAGTGAGATCCCATTTGATCTCAGTGTGTCTGAATGTAAATTGTGTTACAAACAGACAAACAGACATGGTGAGATCAGATGGGTACAAATGAGATGTTTGTAACTTTTGTAGTTGTTGGATTAAAACATTTATATTGAATGTATAGAGGTTTTTTTTTGGCAGTTATTGTCCTTCACTGTTTTGGGATATAGCAAAATGGATTTCAGGTCATGAAGAAAATCCCTTTTGAGTACTTGAGGATTTGGAAGGTTACCAATTTATGCAAAAAGTATTTCCTTTGTTTCTATTGCTGAATCTTGTAGGCTGTAGCTAGGGAATGCGTGAACCATAGAACTGGACTAGAATTACAGTAGTTTTGGAAAAAACATTTCTTTTTAGATTGAGGCCAACTGTGTGTGGATCAAATGGGCTTTCATTCCACTTGCCTGAATTGTATTTAAAGAAATCATGGGACCCAAAGTTGGAAAGAGTGTCTAAGTGCAACCCACCCAGTTACCTAATCATTTTTAAAATTAGATCTTTAATGTGAGCAGTCATTGTAATTTGCAGTTGTATAAATAAAGAGATAATTCTTAGAGCATCAGCATCAACAAACTATATCACAGTCTATGAACAATTTACTATAGAAAACTACTTGGAAGTTCAGTAACTCAGTGGTTAGAGCACTTGCCTTACAAGCGAGAGTCCTGGGTTCAATTCCAGGAGGGCGAAACCTTGGGCAAGTTTCCTTATGCCACATGCCTAATAATAATCCCTCCCCCAAAAAAATTATAAATTGGTAATTTCAATCCACAACTGTTGCGCTGTTGTCTGCCACGTTTCGCCCACATATATACAGTTCTTTCACTTTACAGAATTTTCTGTGAAGCACTTTGAAATGTCTAGGAGACGTCTGGCGTGAAAAGCACTATATCAAATGCAAGGATTATTATTATTAATCCTTGTAACATTAGCGATAGAATCCACATACTGCAACACTGTTTTGAGATCAGGTTGTGTTTACGCTTTTGAGAGATCAATCCAGCTTTTTTTTGGGAGCTGCTTGTCTCTGCTAACAATGTACACGACCACAGACTGTTGTAGAGGTAATTCACGAGTTTGAAGGGCTATGTGTCATTGACTGACTAAATAAATAGCCGTTGTTATTTTGAATGATTTGAGTGCAGAAAAAGTAGCGGTTGCAGGCAATAATGTGTATTGTTCAACCTAACCACTGAATAAAACAATGAATTTGTTTTACAATTGAATTGAAATAATTAAGTGACTGTTACAAATAAAGATAACCAGTGGACACTTCAAGGATAGAATACAACAGAACCAATGGGAAAATTGTTAATGAGTAAAAAAAAACACTGTCGGCAGCTTCAGGCACAGTCTGAAGGGCATAGTGGTTCTACGAGTTGAATTAGGATAGAAAACACACTGGCTGGAGCTCCCTTAATTGCTGACCGGATTAAGACACTGACTTGCATTGCATTAACCATTGCAACAAAAACAACTTGCCTTTACATAACACCCTCCATGCTGGGTAGCATCTCAGAGCCCATAACAGTAACAGAACCTGACTCCAAGCCGGGGTTAGGTGGGTTGGGGGCTATGGCCGTTAGCACGATCAAAGTGGAAGGTTTTGGTTGAGACTTGAAAAGGGGGAGAGGGCAAGGTGGAGGGATTGAGGTAGAGCGTTCCAGAGTTTGGGGCGTAGTGGCCGAAAGCTTGACCTCAGATGGTGGGGTGAAGGGTTTCAATGGACAAGCATGAGGCCGGTGCCAGTCGAATGGTGGATTGGGGAGTGAGGAGGTCAGAGAGGTAGATAGATGTCAGGGAGTGAGTGGATTTGTTGTGAGGATCTGTGAGGATCTTGGAGTCTTGAATTCCACATATACCTAAGATAGCTCAAGTTTTTAACCCAATTCTTTGCTGATAGTAATAATAATAATCTTTCCATTTGATACAGAACTTTTCACCTCTTCTAAATGTCTCAAAGCTTCTAGATGTCTTCACAGAATATATTGTAAAGTAAATTGACTATATATTTGTGGGCGAAACGCGGCAGCCAATTGCACACAGCAGTGTCCCACAAACAATCGTGGTTTGAAAATGAACAATTTATTACAGGGTTGTTTTGGACGGATTATTATTAAGCGTGTGGAGTAAGGAAACCTACCCAAGGTTTTGCCCTGACCTTCCTAGATTGAAAACACAGGTCTCACACTTGTAAGGCAAGTGTTCTAACCACTGAGCTACAGGATTCCACAAAGACAGAGGACAGATGAAAGACAGAGGAAAGATCAAAATGCAAAAATACTCCCACCTTGCTGAACTCCCCAGCTTCCAAGAGCAAGATTTCAGATATTCTGCTTCTGACCATCGTGCTCTCTAATCACCCTGTTTAGGCTCGTAGTCTTGTAATGTAAATCACTTTAAGATGTTCTCCTGACATGAAAGGCTGTATATGAATGTAAATTGTTGTTTATTTGAATGTGTTAAAAAAGGGAAATCAGCCAGGAAACCCATACCAGTGACACCCCCTCCCTCTGAAAGCACAACTCTCTCCCCCACTTTTTCTCATAAGTGGGTTCCGACTCATTCTGTTGTATGGTGCCCCAATAATAATAATGCTTGCATTTGATATAGCTCCTGATCACATCTTTGGGACGTCTCCCATTCTGTCTCCCATTCCCGATCATCACCGTGGTACACAACTCACCTCCGTTCCCTCAAAAGCCAAGTGAGAGCAGTTGAACGCACCTGGCTCAAATCTGGCCTCACGGTCCACCGGCAAATCTGGCTGGACCGCATCAAATTTTAACGCTCCGCCCTAGCCACCGCCAAATCAGCCTTCTACTCCAGGATAATCCTGGAAGCGAAGGACAACCACCGCCTCCTCTTCGCCACCACCAACCAGCTCCTCCGCCCCCCCCCCCCCACCTCACCTCGCAGATCCTCTCCTCAAACGTTCGTTGTGAGGAGATGCTGGACTTCCTCGAGTCCAAAATTGAGAAAATCCGCTCTGCGGTTTCCTCCCCCCACCACTCCTCCACCTCCGCGCCCTCATCAGCTACCTCAACCCCTACTCACCCCCCATTTCACACTTTCAACCCCACCACCCCGCTTTCAGTCACAAAAACAATCACCTCCATGAAACCCACCACGTGCTCATTGGACCCCATCCCCACCCCCCTCCTCCGCACCCAGCTCCATTTGTTAGCCCTGCTCATTTCTGACACCATTAACCTTTCCCTCTCCTCAGGTACCGTCCCCACCTCCCTTCAAACAGCCACCATCACCCCTATCCTGAAGAAACCCTCCCTTCATGCGTCGCAACCATCAAGTTATCGACCCATCTCCAACCTCCCGTTTTTATCCAAGGTCCTTGAAAGAGTGGTTGCCTCCCAGCTCCGCTCTTTCCTTTCAACTCACTCACTTCTTGAACCCCTCCAATCAGGTTTCCGCCCTATCCACAGCACAGAAACTGCCCTGGTCAAGGTCACAAATGACATCCTAACCGCCTGTGACCAGGGCTCCCTCTGCCTCCTCGTCCTCCTTGACCTGTCTGCTGTGTTCGACACAGTCGATCACACCATCCTCCTTCAACGTCTTTCCTCCCACCTCAACCTTCAAGGCACAGTCCTTGACTGGTTCCACTCTTATTTGACCCACCGTTTACATTTTGTTTTTTCCAATGGTTTTTCTTCAAACCCCCGCACAGTTTCTCACGGCGTCCCTCAGGGCTCTGTCCTCGGTCCCCTCCTTTTCACCTTTTACACGCTCCCTCTGGGCGACGTCATCCGCAAACATGTGGTAAATTTCCATATGTATGCGGACGACACCCAGTTGTACCTTTCTGTCTCACCCATCAACCCACAGACGATCGATGTTCTGACAGCATGTCTGTCCGACATCGAGTCGTGGACGAGGGACAACTTTTTGCAATTGAACGTGAGTAAGACCGAGGCCCTCCTGATTGGCTCAAGCCAGCGCCTCTGCACATCGGGCGCTGCCAGCCTCAACATCCAAGGCTGCACTCTCCACCTCACAAAGCCAATCAGGAACCTCGGCATCATGTTCGATCAAAAACTTTCCTTCCTCCCCCACATCCGCGCCTTGACCGGCACCGCTTATTTCCACCTGCGCAACATTGCCAGGCTCTGCATCTATCTTACCCCCCGCGCTGCCAAAACACTCGTGCATGCATACATCACCTCACGGCTGGACTACAGAAATTCTCTCCTCGTCGGCCTCCCCAGTTCCTCCATTCACAGGCTGCAGGCCATCCAAAACTGCAGCCCGTGTACTATCCCGCACTCGCCTCCGCGACCACATAACCCCCACCCTCGCCCGTCTCCACTGGCTCCCCATCCTCCAGAGGATCGAGTTCAAGATCCTCGTCCTCACCTACAAGGCCTTACACGGCCTTGCTCCACCCTATTTAACCGATCTACTCTCCCCCTACACGCCCACCCGGACCCTCCGTTCAACAGGACTTGGCCTGCTCCAAGCCCCCCGCCCGAACCGCTCCACCATCGGAGGCCAGGCCTTCAGTTTCTCCGCTCCCACCCTATGGAATGCAATCCCTCAATCCCTCCGTTTCGTCTCTTCCCTTTCCTCTTTCAAGGCCGGTTTGAAGACTTTCCTCTTCGATCGTGCCTTTTGTTCCACTCCGAACTCTTTTACCTCCACTTCGTGTTTCACCCCTTCCCAAACACTCCCCTCCCAGCTTGGGTCACACGCCTCCTGTGCAGCGCCTTGGGACGTCCTCCCGACGTGAAAGGCGCTCTATAAATGTAATTTGTTGTTGTTGTTGTTGTTGTTGTCTCAAAGAGCTTCACAGAATATACTGTAAAATTAATTGACTATAGTCACTCAATCCACAACTGTTTGTGGGACTTTGCTGTGCGCAATTGGATATTTTGTTTCGGACACAAAATATACATTTTTTTTGCTACATGTCTAGACCACAGTATCTCACCCATGTCAACATTCTTCGTGGCTGAGCCCAGAAAGTTTAGACAGAATTACAGCTCAGCATAAACCTGTCCACACAGACACATTTTCCTGCAGGGGTCATTGGACAATCAGAACACTGTTAAACTTACTTTACCCTAATTTTAAAACATATTCTGGGGGAATTGAGTCTTAAGCTGCCATATTTATTTGAACATGAATTACTTTTGAATTTTCAAGTATTTTCTTTCATTTCCTCACTTGGTGTATATTGTTGCAGGATTCAGTTTCAAAGTTATAACATATTTGCAACACTATAGATCTGGCTGGATTTGAATCCCAATGGTGATTGATGTTCCCAATTCACTTTAGACTATGGGAGTTTGCATTTCCCTTAAGCGTAACCAATTTCCTATCTTCATAAGCCAGAAAGTATATAAGAGGAAAAATAATCTTTACTTACACTGAGGCATGCAGGTTTGTTTGTCACCTGTTGTGTTATTGTTGTGTATCGCTTCATTGTGTGCTGTTCTTTGTATTAGGGTCCAGGCTTCCTACATTTTATTGTGAGAGGAACAATGGCAAGATAGGCTCTCCAAATCAGCTATTTCTGTGCTAGGTGCTGCTGTCTATATGGTAATGTTAAAAAAGTAATCACAATCAGTATTGCATTGTTCACAATATTCCTGACACCCTTTGAAATATCTTGCGTTGCATTTAATGGCATCAGTATGTATCATTGAATTCTGTTAGTCAAGTTGGTAGGTGGGATGCTCCGCTGTGGGGGAGGGAATGGATCTGCCTATATTCTTTGATCTTGCAAGTTTCATCCTTGGGTTTCATTTAGCATGTTTCACATCACTGAGACAAAAACAGCAAATCACATTTGATTAGCACCTTTCACATCAGGAGGACGCCCCAAGGCGCTGGACGGTCAGGGTTCCCCACCTACACTCGTGGTTGGGATCAGGAGGGTGGGAGGGTGACCGAAGGCCTGGTCGAAGAGGTGGGTATTGAGATGGGTTTTGAAGGAGGCAAGGGAGGGGGCGAGGCAGAGGGACTGTTGGATGGAGTTCCAGTGGGTGGGGACAGAGAGGTTGTTCGCTTGCCTGCCAATGATGACTCCGGCAAGGCAGGGGACGTAAAGCACGACGGAGCCTGCTGAGCGGAGGGAACGGACAGGTTGGTCGTGAGTTAGAAGGTCAGGGATAGGGAGGAGCAAGGCTGTGGATGGCTTTGAAGGTGAGGACCAGGATCTTGGACTGTATCCTTTGAGTGATGGGGAGCCGGTGGAGATGCACAAGGATGGAGGTGATAGGGTTGTGGAGCCCAGTGCGGGAGAGTACCCGGGCTACCAAGTTCTGGATGATCTGCAGTCTGGATGGAGGATCTTGAGGGTGGATGTCCGACAAGCAGGGAGTTTGTGTAGTTGAGACTGGATTTGATGATTGTGTGGATGGGGAACTTGACCATAGCTATGGTTACCATCCCCTCCCTTGGCTCAGTGGCAACCTCCATGATTGTTAAGCATTCAGAGATGCTATCCTGCGAGCTATATAAATGCAAACTCTTGGCGTGTCTTATATTATATGCTGGAAAAAGCTAGTGAACTGAAACTCATTCAGTTTCTCATTCAGAATGATTGCAAATTCACTGTAGAGAATCGTTACTAGGGGTGAGGTAAAACTAATCTAACTGGTTTGATTTTGTCAAAAAGTGAGAGCCAACCTTGAGCCATTTATAACTGTCCCCTTATATTAAGATGAATTACTGCCTAGAAATATCTTCCATATATTCTAGGGCAGTATTATGCAAATGCTTTCCTATATTTCTCATGTATTGCAATTCAAGAGCAGCTCCTGTAGTTGATGTATTGATGGCATTTTGCACTGACTCCTAAATGATTATCTCAGCAACATTAAGTGATTAACAGTTAATTACTGGAAAATCACCATTTATACAAAAACATCTTCAATCTAAAGGGTATTATGTAACAGAGTGGTTCAGTGTTCACTTCTATAAGGTATATATAAGGTATATGTTTCTAACCTATGCTGTATACATTTACCAAATACTGTAATACAGTGGTACTTAAAGGGAATTCTCTCAAGCTGTGAAATAAGAGCTTGCCATCTGTCAGTTTGAAGTTGTTCTTTCTTTTTACAGGCTAATGTTTAGCTGGTTGCCCATGCAGTAAATATGTGGGGCTTTGCTGAGATATTTAGCTCATTGGTTACAGTTTGAACTGTAAAGAGCTCCTCTTCTGCAAAGTATTTACAGAATATGTATTTGGAAATAATTTTATTAGATTAGAACTGATATTTTTTCTGATATACAGTACCAACAATATTCTTACTTTACCAGCATTTTAAAAAAAATCTCTATCTCTTCACTTTGTACATTTTTTCCCACAGGTCTTTTGTTACAAAAAATGCAACAACTACCAACTGAAATCTCAGATTTCAACCAAAATTGTAAGAATGTTTCCTAGAAGTACATAGTTGTATATAATTGTTTCATGCTGATACATTTCATGGTGGATGCTTCAAACTGGTGCTTTCTCACTTTTCATTATCTCTCATTACTATGACCTGAAACTCACTCTCCAATTTTGGAAGATTTTTTTTTCCTGCTCTGCCCCCACCCCCCCACCTCAATCTGGTGCATATACAATTACTATTTCTATAGATCATACGCCACTCATTTTTGAAAAAAGAAACTTTGTTGAAATACAGACAAGTCCATAATGGTGTGTGACACATATGATGGATGACAGGCTAATTTCCTCGATAGAATATGGAACAAGAAAGAAGTGATTGCTTACCAGAGTTAACAACTTTTACACAGTAACTTTCATTTATTGAAGCATTTGCTGAAAAGATTAATTGGAAATGAATTGAATGGTTTGGAGCCAAACACATCAGCTGATCTGTGCCCAGAATTGTCTTGGGAAAAATGACTGATTTTTCATTTGTCGCAAAAAATACAACAAGGGGATGAGATGGAATGAGGGGGAAATAAAACCAAACAAAATAAGAGAAAAGGTGCAGAATAGAGTGCTATTGAATAGGTAGCTCAGTGGTTAGATCGTAAGTGAGAGCCCTGGGTTTGATTCCCAGCAGGACGAAACACTGGCCACATTTCCTTTCTCTACACACTTCTGTCTGCCTAGCAGTAAGTAAGAACACAGTTACTGGTCGATTGGTAGATCACTTTTTTGGGAGCAATAATTCCTTCAAAAGGTGATAATAAATTTGTCACTCAATCCACGTCTGTTGTGTGACACTACTGTTCGCAATTGGCTGCTGCGCTCCGTCCACAAATATACAGTCATTTTATTTTAGATGTGATAAGGTGCTGTATCAAATGCAAGCTTTCTATTCACCATATCTGACCAGAGCTGCTTGTTACTTACAGTTAATGCCCAAATGGTTGTGTTCCATTTCACACCAATGAACTGTACTGGTTGTTGAAACGTTTCCTTCTAAATTGAACGATTGCCTTTTGTGCCATCAGTGACCCAAGATTTTTAGACAATTCAAGCACTTCACAATTAAGAGCACGGACATTAATATAGTGATGACAGGTCAGCTTGAGATCCAAGTGATGATTTTGGAATGATTTTTTAGATTTTTCAATGAATAGCCATGTTACCAGGACCAGATGCCAGCTTTTCTATACCAATAGTAGCCCGATATCATTGAGCCCTTTATTTTCACAAGAAGATGGACCCGATTGCCTATGTGTCTGGAATGATACTGAACCATTCAGACTAGAAAGGTTTGAGTTATTCCTAGTTTGTGTTTTTGGTCAGCCCGAAGTATGAAACAATGGGGAAACCCATTACCATGCTTAAAAGTAGCCAAACCAGACTTGAGAGTTCCATATACTTATGTCACTTATACATGTAAATTCCCTGTGTCTGGTATAGAATATCAACTCTCGCTTGAGCGACTCACCCACTTACCTAATTCTGGAGAATATCAGGCACAAGAGGGACTCAGAATATGTTTTGGGGGTACCGTGCTGCATTTTAACCAGCTAAAACACATAGCTTAGTTCCTACTGCTTGTCAAGCTTAGCTCATCCTACTCACGCTTTTGACTTGTAGGGTAATGGGAGCCGAATAAGAAGAATCCCTGCTCCGAGTGAATGGTCTGACCCTCCAAGGCCTGCCAAGCTAGCTGGCTCATCATCAGCAGTGCCCTGTAGTACTGCAGATCTGCCTGGCTCGGAAACCTAGTCTATGTAGAATTAACTATTCTCAGGCAAGGCAGTATTAGGGGCATAACAGTCCTCAGTGAGGGGCGTGGGGGAAGGGGAGAATCAGATACACTTCCCACCTGCTGCCTGGCATGCAATCTGTATTTTAGTAACATCAAAAAACAATCTGTTGAAATTTAGGTGACCTGAGAGCTTTGCCAATCCACGGGAGAGTGATCCCTGTGAGATTTACATCTGCTCCATTTACACCGTGAGGTCCTAAAGCCAACTGCTTAAGTGGTTACTTAGAGTTGATGTCCAAATGGTTGTGTTCCATTTCACACCAATGAAGGTGGGAACAGGCCTCTAGTGCAGTTTGACCTTCCGCAGTCCCGGTTTCTTTGTTGTCTGAACATCAGTACAAATGCAGCATTCATTTTGGGGCCTATGATATGGTATACAATCTTTCAGAGTGAGAGACATAAAACTTCCATTGTGAATTGATTTAGAATCAGTAGCTAAAGTTACCACAGTCATCCATCATATCCGTCCAGAAGAAAGGATGGTCAGGGTGAATGACAGATGTGGTCCTCTGGAGTAAGTATGTGCCTGAGTGGCGAAGTCCCAATTGAGAACCAATAAGTAACCTCTACATGTCTGTAATACATCCCTTGGCCATCTGTTTTTGGGTGTAATGTACACACAGTACTTTTTTCAATCCCTTTCTCTTTTGTAGCTGGTGTTGTCAGGGTGAGTGGAGTACACAGATGAGGATGTGGGTGCATAGCTTGCAATGAATAATGATCAACGCCACGAGTGCTACAACACAATGGCAGTCATCCCAACTTTAGAAACGTTAGTTAAGTGATCCTCTGCCAGAGCCATCATTCTACCTGCCAGCATAGTTAACTGCCTTGTCTAAGAGCATAGCAAAGGAAAGGTATGGTTCTGGCTGTGTGTGAAATGTGTTTCTTTAAATTGTTCTTGAATCAGGCGTTTACTTATTTTTGTTCTCTTGATTTTCAGGTTAAAAAAGTAATATTGAACTTCAGTTTTAATAGAGGAAAATGATTAGAAATTGAGGTGAAGAGAGAAAAACTGTAGCACACGAGCCCACCATTGGGCCTACGTGCCTATTTCGCCTGCAAAATACACAGTCAATTCAGTTTATAGTGAAGAGCTTTGAGACATCTCGAAAGCGACATAAGGCACTATATCAAATGCAAGTATTATTATTGTTGTTGTGTGCTTATGTTGCATCAATTTCCTGTATTGGAGCAATACACAGTAATCCCGATCCCCTGCTTTCCCCAAACCCATTTATATTGTTTCAGTTTAAGTACATATCCAACCCATTTTTAAACGTCCTGGAGAGTAGAATAATCAATTCTAACACAGGGGATATTTAAACTGTCTTAAGTAGACTGCAGGCTTAAAAAAACATTGATGCTGTAATATGCTTTATGTTTTAACATAAAACACCAGTGAATCAGTGACATAAAAATAGAAAATGCTGGAAATATAGAGCACATTTTGTGTCTGTGTGTCTTGAGAGGGGGGGGGGGGGGGGGGGGGAGAGATGTGTGTGACCACATTCCATGTGCTTTTTCCAGGAATCTTTTAATTTAGATTTCTGGCATTGATCAGGTCCTGTGTTTCTCCTCCTGATGGATTTTGTTTTTTCGCAGCAATGTGATCTTCGGAAAAGTAAGAATCTAAAGTGTTCCATTGACAACATGAGTTACAATCAAACTTTTCGATTTTGTATTTGGGGATTGTCTTCTGATAGTCCCTCTTCATGCCATTTGACCCCCAGATCTGCTGATTTTCGTCAACTCCAGCTTTTCTTTTGAAAAAAAAGTAGAAATCTTACCCTGACACAATATAAATAACTATCCCAGAAATATACACGAATGGCTGTTATTATTAACCCCTCTATTCCCTCGCCTTATGTCTTATTTTATAGGGATGGGGAGGGAGGGAGGGAGGGAGGGAGGTGAGGGTTGGTTGAGGTAAAACGACCTTGGGCGATATAACGTCCTAGGACAGGAATGGAGCTGCTGGGAGAGGTGGGGAGAGAGCACTAGGACCCCGAGGACGTCGCCCCTCGTGTGGTGCGATGAGTTGGAAGAAGACAGAGAGGCAGCGAGGGAGGCTGGAGCGGGAGGGCTGCGATTTTACAAGGGTTTGGATACGATTGGGAACTGCAGCTGCAACTCGGATATTTTTCCTCCCCCGGTCGGAGCCAGACAGACAGACAGACAGGCAGCCAGCCGGCCGGCATGTGAGGATTACCGGGAGCAATGTGAAATCCCAATTACAGTCGCGTTTGTAGCCAAGGGCGGATGCTACGAGGAGCGGACTGACTGCAGAGAGCGAGAGAGGGAGGGAGAGAGCACGCCGAGTTCAGGATTAAAAAGGTTACTAAATCAGGCTAAGAAACCATCGCAATCGAGGGTCTCGGTCTCTGCTCGCCCAGTGATCTGGTGCCATTGGTATTCACAGGCTGGGTCTGTGGCTTGCAGTGGCCCCTGGGTTCACATTGTTACATACCTCAACAGCGCTTCCAAACCTTTCCAGACCCAGATTTGATCTTTGTCAAATGTTTTTCTCTCTCACCCCCCCCCCCCCCCCCCCCCTTCATCTCGAGTTTTCCTGCTGTGTGTGCGTGTGTTATATGTATATATACATATTGTTGTTGGTCCTATTCTGTACGCAGGGCGGCAGAGCTGGTTTTGTGTGCAAGTCGAATATTTTGGGGGCAGTTGTGTTTTGTGTGTGTGTGTGTGTCTGTATGAAATCCGCGAGGAAACTGGATACCGAAAGCTCCCTGTTTGTACTTGTCATATTATGTGCTTCCAGTTTCAGTGAAACAAGCGATTTGAGCAACACTTTCAATTGAGCATTCACACTTCCTCATTTTTTGTTTAACCCTCACATAAAACTAACCGTACACGACTAACCATCCTCTTTCTTGCCCCCAAGGCTATTTGACGCAGATTTCGTTGCAGTTTTAATAATAATAATCATAATCCTTGCATTTTATGTGGAGCATTTTGAATCCTTGAGATGTCTCGAAGCACTTATATATATATATATAGTTATATATATATAGTTATATATATATAGTTATATATATATATAGCTATATATATATATAGTTATATATAGTTATATATATAGTTATATAGAATAAAGCTGAATTCAGTGTCCCACAGTCGTGAATTGAGTGACCAAAATATTTTTTGGCCATTTGTGCGGTCACTAGCAGAGATGTTTTCTCCATTGACGATTTAAACTGTCAGTGGACCCTTTCCGATGACGGACGGGAATTGATGCGTGTGCGTCGCGTACTTTTTATACATAGAAATGACTCCCAACTTTTGAAGCGTTGTACGGTGCGAGGCGGGTGGCGAGTGCGGGGTTTGAAGGCCCTGTGTACCGGTTTGGGAGGCTGCACCTGATTTATTCTGCTCTGTTGAAATTTTCCACAAAACCCAAGAGGGGATTCGGACGTCCTCCCGACGTGAAAGGCCAACGTCAATTTGTTGTTTGTTCGGATAACGTTCATGTGTTGAAAGTTTTGTTTAAATATTATAATTGCAAAGTATCATTGGAAAAATAGTAATAAGAATCCTTGCATTTGATACAGCGCATTTCACGTCTTCTGGACGTCTCCCAAGCGCTTCACAGAACATACTGTAAAGTAAATTGACTGTATATTTGTGGGCGAAAAGCGGCAGCCAATTGCGCACAGCAGCGTCCCCCACATACGGTCGCGGATTGAAGTGACCAATTTATTATTGTTTTTATTTCTTGAGGGATTATTATCAAGCATGTGGAGTCGGGAAACTTGCCCAAGGTTTCGCGGCATAGTGAATGAATTGCTAGTCATAGGTAGCAGCAACAACAAATGACATTTGTGTGGTACCTTTCACATCAGGAGGACATCCAAAGGTACTGGACAGTCAGGGATTTGGACCCGAGTATTTGTACTTTGCTTTAAAGATATACAGTCTTATCTCTTCTTCCTATCATCCCCCTAATTTTAGGTTATTGTAACTAACAGTTATAATATTACTCCTGTGGCTCAGTGATTAGAGCACTTGTCTTGCAAGCTGGGGAGGCCAAGCTGGGGTGACCTGTGTTCGAATCCAGGCAGGTCAGGGCGAAACCTTGGGCAAGCTTCCTTACTCCACACGCCTAATAATGCCTATGAATGAATATCTCACAGACAAGCGGTGTATTTGTAGGCAGATATGGCAGCCAATTTCTGTGCAGTAGTTAATGTCCCACAAAGAATCGAGAAGCGACTGACCAAATTAGGAGATTGTTCTTCAGGATCAGGAAAATTCACTTGTCTCTTCAAATAGTACCATTGTATCTTTGGTATCCAGTTGAGCAGGCAGAGAGGATCTCAGGTTAATGTCATCAGAATGATCGCACCTCTGATTATATAGTGTCAGCCTTTTTTGAGGGGTCAGCTGGATGTCTGATACATGTGGACACCCATCACGATGCATGCTAGTATCAAAACCAAGCTGAGATTTCCATGGATCCCACCCACACAAGGAAATCCCAGAGATAGATTGTTGGAATGGAATGTGCACTCTCTTCCTGGAAGGATGCATCCCACCTACCAAACCCAGAGAGTATTTGTCCCAAGAGCCATGGTTTGGGGATGCAGAGTGTGGTTGGGGTACTGCTAGAGTCTAACCAGCTAAAACAACAACAACATTACACTTGTACAGGCGCCATTCACGTCAGGAGGACGTCCCAATCTCATAACTTGCCATTAATATTGTTGTCCGAACAGCGTGACTTCAACCCACAACCTTCAAACATAGGTGAGAATGGGCTAACAACTGAGTCCTTCCCTTCAAACCTGCCTTAAGACCTATATCTATTGACCATGTATTTGGCCATTTTGAGATATTCTTTCAATTTTAAAGATTCTGTATATTTCTAAATTGTTTTTCTAGTACCTTATCTTAAATTTTCTCAAATGTCTTCCTTTTTCTGGCAATACTATTGGGGTATTGTTCTCGGCTGTGTTCTATTGAGCCATGACCTTGCTTGTAACAAATGGATGGGATGGTACAATATTTACACTTTTTGATTATTCAGTATTCTGTATTGAAACATGAATGGAAAATCCTGTCAGTCTGATGCCAGCCTTCATACAATAATTAGCATCATCCTTGAATTTGATGTCTTACAAATGGTAATGAAGTAAAGTGACTTTTTTTGAAATCTAGAGATATTCAGCCAAGACATTGGTAGATGTATATTCAGCATCATGTGTTAAACTGCCAGAGCTGTCTGTGTGGGGCCTTGCATGAGAGAGTTTCCAATAGTTGTTTTTGAAAAAGGCTGTGCTTGTGTGAGTTTGTTTTTCCAGTTTCGTGCTCTGTATGTTTATACAACAATACAATACTCCAGTGACCCAACTATCTGGGGACGTACAGTGCCTGATGTAGACTGACCATCTCGGTGCAGGGTAGTAGTGTAGGCCCCTACTATTCTGACGTTGGTGTTCGTGCCTTGACTCATTGTTAAAACAATCAATAGCCTTCTCCCTGCAGTGAAAGTTGAGCAATGTAGTGTGGAAGCCTAGAAAACTACACAGCCCTTTCTGAATTGCAATATTCTCTCTGAAAAGCAGGGGAGAAACAAGGACAATAACGGATGGCCTAATTCAATTTGACAGAATTAGTGCTGCTACATTCGTTTAAATCTTAAGGCAACTGGGATATTTTTTCCACATACCATGTGTATATATTATGACTTTTTATAAACCTAGGATTATAAATACTGTACTTTATTATACAAGTTGTGTTTTATAGGGGCAACTATTACAGTGTTTACATCTCTGTCCAGCAGAAGCACTTTTCCGTAATCTTTCCTGTGAAGCACTTTGAGTTGTTCCCCTGACGTGAAAGGCACTGTATTGAATGTTAGGATTATTCTATTATCTTAAATGTCAGCCGTAGAAGTCGACTAGTGTACACATTTTGACATTTGGTCGATTGTTTTAGTTGATGCTAAGGAGATTTTATTATGATGCAGAAATACTGCTGTAGTTGTCATAACGTTAGTGATTGCTGCACAGGGTAATATACTGTACTGTATATTGCCCTTTTTAACATTGACTTTTGTGGAGTAATGCTTTTTTTGTGGAACAAAGTAAAAATAGGAATCTATCCAAACTGAACATATTTGCTTTACCCACCAGCCGTTACTGTTCAAATTGTCTCTATGTGGGATGAGCTATTACCCTGTAGTCACTTACTCTTGTGCATTCGATAATATGCATGTTATTGTGTGAAATTTAATTCTTATTTAAAATCTATATTGTGACAATGAGTTTTATGTACATTTTGGGTGTTATACTTGATTCATAGATTCATAGATTCATAGAATTTTACGGCACAAAAGGATGCCATTCGGCCCATCTAGTCTGTGCCGGCTCTTTGAAAAGAGCGATTCAATCCCACTGCCCTGCCCGCTCCCCATAGCCTAATAGACCTGTTCTCCCTAAATAAAGATCTAATTCCCTTTTAAAAGTTGTTATCGAATCAACCTCCACCACCTTTTCAGGCAATGCATTCCAGATTCGAACAACTCGCTGAGTGAAAACATTTCTCCTCAGCTCCCCTCTACTTCGCCTTGAAACTATTTTAAATCTGTGACCACGAGTCACAGATTCGCCCACGAGTGGAAATAGTTTTTCTCTATTTGCCCTGTCGAAACCCCTCATGATCTTATGAACCTCTATTAGGTCTCCCCTCAATCTTCTCTGCTCCAGAGAGAATAACCCTAGCCTATCTAGCCTCTCCTCATAGCTGAAGTCCCTCAATCCTGGCACCATCCTAGTAAATCTTCGTTGTACCCTTTCCAATGCCTTCACATCCTTTCTGTAGTGTGGTGACCAGAATTGAACACAGTATTCCAGCTGAGGCCTCACCAAAGTCCTATAGAGGTTAGTCAGCACTTCCTGACTTTTGTACTCTATACCCCTATTTATAAAGCCTAGTATCCCATATGCCTTCTTAACAGCCTTGTCTACCTGTCCTGCCACCTTCAACGAGTCACTAACACAAATCCCCAGGTCTCTCTGTTCCTTCACACCATTTAAAATTTTACTATCTAGCCTATATTGCCTCCCTTCATTTCTTCTCCCAAAATGCATCACCTCACACTTCTCTGCATTAAACTTCATCTGCCATGTGTCTGCCCACTTTACCAATTTGTCTATATCCTCTTGCAGATGGCTACTATCCTCCTCACTATTTATTATTCTCCCTAACTTAGTGTCATCTGCAAACTTGGAAACTGTACTCCGTACACCCAAGTCCAGATCGTTGATGTAGATTACAAACAGCAATGGTCCCAAAACTGATCCCTGTGGCACACCACTGCTCACTTCCCTCCAATCTGAAAAACAGCCGCTCACTACAACTCTCTGCTTTCTGTCTCGCAGCCAGTTGTGGATCCACGCTGCCACTGTCCCTTTTACGCCATGGGCCTTTAATTTCATAATAAGTCTCTCATGTGGCACTTTGTCAAATGCCTTTTGAAAGTCCATGTAAACTACATCAACTGCGCTACCATTATCCACTCATTCCGTTACCTCATCAAAAAATTCTATCAGATTTGTAAGGCAAGATTTGCCTTTAACAAATCCATGTTGACTGTCCTTTATTAGCCTATATCTTTCTAAGTGAAGATCTACCTTGTCCCTGATTATGGACTCTAGAAGTTTGCCCACTACCGACGTTAGACTGACTGGTCTGTAGTTACCAGGCTTGTCCTTCTGCCCCTTTTTATACAAGGGAGTAACATTAGCTATCCTCCAGTCCTCTGGCACGACCCCTGTGTCCAAGGAAGATTGAAAGATCGTGGCCAGAGTCCCTGCTATTTGCTCCCGTGCCTCCCTTAGTAACCTAGGGTGCATCCCATCCGGACCAGGTGACTTATCCACCTTGAGCGACGTCAACCTTTTTAGAACTTCCTCTCTGGTTATAATTATTCTATCCATTGATACAGATCAAGTCTAGCTTTGTCATGTAAACAAAACGGATAACAGGAACTTACAGATGTTATTTTAAGAAAAATAGAAAGGCATAAGAAATATGAGACCATCTCATATGTTTATTTATCCTGTTGGATTTGTGTTGCTTACTCCAGTTCTAATATTAGCAACACTTGCATTTGATGTACAGTGCTGCCTTATGTTGTAACATATCAAAGTTTCTGTGAATATGGCAACCAATTTGCCAACAAACAACCATAAATTGAATAACCAATATTTTTCAACCTGGAGGATTTTTCATCAGGGCGCTGAGAGAAATTCCCTTCTCTTTTTCTATATTGCTATTGTATACAAATTGGTATAATGCTAATAATACTCGCATTTGATCTAGTGCCTTAGCATGGCTTGCTTCAGAGAATATACCGTAAAATGAATTGACTGTATATTTTGTAGGCGAAACGTGACAGCCAAGTGTGCACAATCAGATTATCTGACCAGAACAATGCAATTTGCATACGATGTGCACTATTATCAATCTGTATAAACTTAATTTAGTTTAAACAGATAATACAATGCTGTGCCTTAATAAAAATATACTGTTTGATTGCAAGTGATAAGTGATATAGTGTTTGATTGGCAACAGAATAGAATTTCCTGCCACCTTGTGTAAAATCTTTAATACGCTCTAAATCAAGAAAGATGATTGCAGGTTTCCACCTTTATATAAATTTTTCTGTGTGCCTTTATGTTTAGAATTGGAATGAAGAGAAACTCACAACAAAACTTTTAGCCAAGATTTTTTCAGCATGGAGTTTGACTGTTCTCTAAAACAAAATTCCAGAGAGAATGCTCCACTGTCCCATGCACTCTGTCTCTCTTTCCCTGTTGCTGTCTGTGTCTCTTCCGCAATATTCTGTTTCTCTGTAATGGGGCAGCATTTCCCAGTAAATCTCTTAGCTCCCAAACACTATGGTGTGAGGTGACTCGTGGAAGAAGTTGTTTCAATGTGGAAGTTTGGCTTTGTTTATATGATGTCATTTTGGTAAAATGCAAACTGCTGTGCGTCCATTTTCTCATTTGTATTTTGCTAAAACTTCTCATGGGGCTCCCATTAGGGGCTGGAGAGAAGAGAGCAGGACAGCTGTTTTGTTTTGGCAGATTGAGTCAAAATTGAGAGTATGATGGGTGGGGGGGTGTTGGGGAGAGGAAGTGTATAGCTTATGAAGTTTGCTCTTTGTCAGCTGTTTCCCTTTAAAAACAGCAAATCCTACAGATTTTTCATTTCTTTTTACTATGGCACGGTAAATGCAATGTGTTACTGAACCACTTTGTCAGTGCAAAGCAGGCAAGGGTGAGCACACTGCTTTACTTCAGCCTCCAGTTACTGGATCGTTTCAAGTAGAAAATGGACTTGCAGATTCCCCCCCCCCACTCCTGTTTCCTAGGTTAGCAGAAGCTGTGCTCTCTCTAGAAGATTGGAAAGTTCCTGGCTGTTTTTACACTGGTTGCTAGCTCGTGTTTTCATGTGCTGCCATTTGGGGTGGAAGGAAACTTCATAAGCAAACGCAGGTTTTCTTGTGACTGATCATTTTGAAACCTATTCTCAGAAAAGAAGAGTTGGCTGAGGTTGCAGCCAATGATTCTCTTGTTAGCATTCAGCAAATTTCATAATCCATTACTTAAGGCACTATACAAGTGTAATGTTGTTGTTGTTGTTATTGTCTGAGCTTTTGGGCTGATTGAGAATAAAAATAATCATTGCATTTGATTTGCACCCTATTTTGCTGTTGAGACATTTCAAAGCGCTTCACAAAATGTATTATAAAATGAATTGACTGTATATTTTGTGGGGGTGAAAGAAATTTCATTATTGGAAATAGATTACCCAGCTGGAATTCGGGCAACATTTGGTTTGGTTTTGAATTGGATTTAAACTGAACTGAGAAATGTCCAGTGTGAGAGATTTCAACAGTGATCTGCAAAGGGAATGGCTGGTGTTCATGGCTATCCCTGTGGTGCTGTACAGCTATATCAAATGCAAGATTATTATTATTATCTCTGGACTGTTTTGAAGAAACACAGTGAACCAATTGAATGTTAAGCACTGTACAGTGATGCAGTTTGTGTGAAATGTGTTGTTTGCATGTGATGTCATTGCAATGTGATGCACAGCTGTTCCAATTCTTCTCGGTGAGACTGAAATGTAGGGGCTTAACCACCTGCAGAAATTTGAATTGAAGACACCTTAGTTACCCTAACTTAAGCTCCAGGGAGAAGGAGTTCTATCTGGGTTCAGACTAACTATTTTCTTAGCATTTCGGAACGGCGGAATCTAGCAAATTCTTAATTGCAGCCTTCATATTTGAGATTTTAAAATAACCTCCAGAAAACCAGCTTCAAAATTCAGGTTGGATTTAAGAATTCGCAGACTTCTGCACTCTTTGAAATGTTAATAAAATAGTTCACTTCCAGGCTCAGGTGAAATTTCTCCACACTGGTTTGATGGTAATAATAATACTAATAATCCTTGCATTTGATATAACACTTTTCATGCAGATTTCTTTGAGTTTACCAAATGTAGGCTAGATAAACTGTAGTGCTTCACTTTTTTTTAAAAAAAAGGACCATAATATTCTCTTGTTTTATTGCTGAAATTCAAGCCAATGCCCTCTTGTGGATAACGCCGTTGTCTCCAGAGGTTAGTGCGGCAGCAAAAGACTGGTTTAGGTTTGCTCGGTTTGCAGGAACAGGAAGTCGAGTGTCTAATAACGGAGCTGAGGCATAGTTGCCATGGAAACAAGGATAAAGCACCACCTTCTTTTTCAAAAAAAAGGGTGTCTCCATTTCAGCTCAGATGCGTTAACTTCTGCTTGTTATCCTATGACGATTGCTGAAAACCAAGTGTATCAAATCAAGGTCGTCTTGTTGAATTTCTGACGTGGTGTCACAACTTTAGACAGAAGATTTTTTCAACAGCTCAAGGAAACGCAGTCAAAATATTAACCGACTTCATACATTTTCTTCTTTACTATATGCCTACACGCTTAACAATGAAGAACTCTATGGGATTCATTCTCCTTGTTCTAAAACAGCTGCAAACGCCTGCAGTGCCATTCTCCTGCTTATACCCTCAATCCAACTCAGATTTGCTGCATATCACTTACCCCCAACCTTCAGCTTTCAGTAAACCACTATTCCTCCAGTTTCTTGAAATTTCCCCAAAACCCTTTGCTTTGTATCCACTCCACTCTTTTCTCTCTCTCTCTCACACACGCATGACCGTACTTTTGGTCAACATCATTATTATCCCACCTTGATCGATCATCCACTCCAACTTTGTGAAGCCCTTTGGGACATTGTCCTTCATGGAAGATGCCACATAAGTACAAGTTGTTATACTTACTGAAGGCTTTGCATAAATATTGCAAAGATGGATTGGTCTTAAACCTGAAAACTGCTGTGAGGCATCTGTACTGACAGATCTATACAACTCGTGTGATGAGTAACGGGTTGTCCTGTGTGTGAATGAATGACAGCATTTGCTGTGACCTGCCTACAGCAAAGCCAAACTAAATGTTTATCCTACTCCTATGAAAATCTTCAGGTTTTATTTGACCTTCACAAAAACATTCCTCACAAGTTGAATTTAGCTGATGCTTGGCTTTCCATTTTACCCGTATGCTTGTGTGTGTGTCTTTCTAACACACAGATAAACACACACACAGATTTGATACTCTTCGCATAGCCGCATTCGTCCCATATTTTAACACAAACATCCTATCAGTATTTAAGATTACAGCTATATAAAGCACAGTTGAATTAATTCAGTCATCTGGTAAAAGAGTTATTGTTAAAAATTGCTGTATACAGAAGTTTGGGAAGGAATCTATCTTTCATCTTAAACTATAAATGTACAAAAAGTACAAGTCTTTCTGTAACATTTTGCGTAAGCGAAGGATTTCCTGTTGGTGAGAGATGGTCTTATCTATGGGAAGGTCCGTTGACAGGAAATGTGTCAGTCGTTTGTTTTCTTGCACCGGAGGAAGTGCAAAAGATTCGATGTTTTGCTGACTGTGTGCAGATCCCTACCCTATATGTTTGTGTTTTAAGAAGAAAATGCCTTCTGCAAATTCAACAGCAACAGCCATAGGTTCTTCTTATCCTCACAACTGAATGTCAGGTTTCATTGGACACCAGACTTTGGAAAAAGTTGTGCTGTTTCATTGCTTACTCCTGAGAGGTACTGAACTCTTACACAACTCTTTCTCGTTCAAATGAAAGTCTCCTGAAGTGTGGATTATGTCCAAGATCTCAGCTTTGTGGTAGTATTTAATGCCAGATCGAAGTGTAAACGTGAGAGTAACGTTTAAAAAGATTTCATTGTAGTGACTTGTGAATGTAACTATTTATCAGTGGAGAGACATTCCACTCCAGGCATTCTCCCATGCCTTCCACTCCCAATTGCTTTTTCTCTGTAATCTGCTGTATGTTGAATTGGCTATACTATACAAGGAATGCTTTGTGGGCTTTGGTAACCATTCTGTACTGTATTTCTCACTGATTCCTGACTGTTGAGCATGTACTTTCTTTAAATACAAAGTGTGCATTTTGGCATTGTTTGTGCTTATAGAAGCCATAGTAATTTATAGCACAGAAGGAGTTCATTTGGCCTATTGTGCCATGTTAGAACAGGTCAACTAATAAAACCATAATTTGATTTAACCTAGATTTTAGTTAGAATCCATGTTTCTCTGTATTTTCTATCTAAGTAAGTTAATTTGAGAATTGGCAGAACTTATAATTACTGTACAAGCTATAGGGTAAAAAAAAGCAATATCGTTTTCTTGTGGTATTGTAACCAGCTGACTCAATTTATGAAATTGATTCTGTCAGCAAATTGAGTTTGACAGTAAATAGTTCACTAAAGTGAAAAGAAAATTGATCAGAAGTAACAGTTATGAGGTATCATGAGGGGTGGTTGGGGGGGGAGTTGGTGGGGGTGGTACTTTGTTATTTATGTTCTGTGTGATTATAGGCCTTGAGGAAAAAAAAGGCTCCACAGTAAAATGTTGTAATTCCACGGTATTGAACTATGCATCCAAAAAATAAGATACAAACTGAAGGAAAGCAGATACACTTGCACAAGTGCACTTGCACAATGCCTGTGCACTGTTTAACAAAGTCAACCTTGTTCCTTTTGGTGTGTTTTTTGGTTTCCCAGTGTAACATTTTCAAAAAATAAAGAGACTTTAACAGCACAGAAAAAGGCTGTCAATGCTTATTTTGCTTCACACGAGCCTCCTTTAGTTCAATCCCATTCTTCACATTTTCCCCCATCCAAATCCTGTTGTTACTTTATTTCCAGCATCGATGTGATTCCATTTAAATGATTGAGAATTAAACGTTGCAACCATCCTCTCCATAACGGAATTTTTTTTAACCGCTCGCTGTCAATTTGTTTTGTAATTTTGTTTGTGGCTGTGGCTTCGGCCATCTTTATATTCTGCTTCTATCACTAAAACGATGTGGACTGCTCAGCTGATCATATAATTTAAAATTTGCTACTTAAAACAAGCCTCAGATTTAACATATGACAGAATCTACTGTTAAATGTATTTTGTGACCTGCTTTAATTGGCGCATTTTGAGTAGGTGGTCTGTATGCCTGAGAGCGCACACATCCATTGTAGGGAAATGGCAAAAGGTATTGTGTATGTTCCCTAAACTAATTGCTTACCTTTGATGCATCGTTTACCAAGTCCTCTGCCTCGTAACTGTGCCTTTTAACCTGACCACTTCCATCTATCTCTACATGAAGCCTAAACTGGGGAGCTGAGCGGCTCAGGCTAATTGGAGGAGAAGGATCTGGGGAAACGAGCATCAAAGAAAATATTTTTGCTTCTTTGGATAGCCCTTGAACATTTCCTAAACTACTTGTCTATAATACTTGCCTGTGTTTTCTTTTGTGTCAGCGTTGCAGAACGAAACTGACCTGGTAACATGTACATACATACATAATAATAATAATCCTTTCATTTGATATAGAGATTTTCACATCTTATCGATGTCTCAAAGCGCTTCACAGAATATACTGTAAAGTGAATTGATTGTATATTTGTGGGTGAAACGCGGCAGCCAATTGTGCACAGCAGCGTCCCCACAAACAGTCGTGGATTGAAATGACCAATTTTTATTTTTGTGGGTTTTTTGGACTGATTATTATTAGGCCTGTGGAATAAGGAAACTTTCCCAAGGTTTCGCCTTGATCTGCCTGGATTCCAACACAGGTCTCACGCTTGTAAGGTGAGTGCTTTAACCACTGAGCTATAAGAGCCTCTTTGAATCTCTCTTACCCACTACTGTTCTAAAAATAATCACGTAACATGATGGTCAAAGGCATATTTTGAGTAGCTGGTTTACAACTTTATTGTATTACCATATTTTTCCCAAACCAGATTAAGAATATTAATTTACTGCACCGCGTATACTGTATTATGCACAACTATTTAAACCAGCACTGAAAATTGACTGAACTAGGTTTTAGCACAAAAGTTACATCTGTACATTTGATCCGGTCGCCACAAACGTTGGCCATCGCTCGTTTATAGGTTAGTTTTTCATTTTTAGCTTTTTCAGAAAGCAATAGATTTGTGTTAATTGAGTATAAATCGAGATGAAATCATTCGTTATTGTTTGGTGAGTAAGACATTTGAGTATGGCAGTGGTAACTTAACAGTACTGGCGGCCTGGAAATCTAAATGCTGGCACATTGTGTTTGGTTTGGTTACGTCAATCTGCAATGTTTTTGGTCCTGTATTATAAAGGAAGCGCAGGTGAAATGCCTTCTTAGTATTTACAAACTATAGACTAATATCGGATTCCTGACCTCTCAGGCTGATGCTGTTGTTTGTGGCAGTTGAATATTTGTTAAATCTGACTTCAGTAATCTGCAGCTGTCCTTCCCCTGGGTTTTCACACATCGAAGATATTTAACATCCTTTTAGCTGATTCCTTCACATCTCAAGGTAGAGCGTTATTATAGGTATTTTGCAGTTCACGTGGTTAGTGTTGTATTTCCCTTCTCATCTGGCCTGCCTGCAGCCCACATTGGCATTCTGTTTCACAACGAGGCCACGTCTCGAAATGTGCAGAGTAATCTCACTTGTAAACCCACATTAGTACAGGCAGACCCTGCTCGCCGCCGCCTCCGTTAACGCTTTTTTGTTATTACGTTGCTGAAACATTGGGAAGATATATTCATGTCACCTTATGACGTTCGCTATCACATCATTCGCCAGAGGATGGGAAGGGGGCTCGACGGAGCTAGGACCTGGGAGTGCCAGGCCGGCAGCGAGAGAGACAGCCAGCCTGCAGCGAGTGAGACTGGCAGAGAGTGAGTGGGACTGGCAGTGAGTGAGTGAGACTGGCAGAGAGTGAGTGAGACTGGCAGAGAGAGAGTGAGCCGGGCAGGCAGTCAGGGAGTGAGTATAATGTTTTTTTTTAAAAAGAAAATTTTGATGAAAAATATCCAAAAGAACCCAACTCCAGTTCTTACATTCATTCTTTGGTAAATATGTATTCAGTTAATGTCGTTTTTGCTTAAAGTTGCATGTTGGAAGAACCAAACTACGATGCTAAATGGGGTCTGCCAATATTACTACTTTAAAGGTTTGTGGACATGTATTGATACTATACCTGTAATAGCTTTTGTCAACTGCTGCTTTCCACTTTGTAGCATTTAAGAAATCAAAAATAGGTGTTCATACACAACAAAAGGGGATACTGTATCAGCTTTCCCCTTTCAGAAGTATATAGCAATCTGTCACATTTTGGGTTACCTTGTAATGCGCGTGGTAGAACGTCAGGAGTAATGGATACTTCAGGGCTAAAATGTATCTTTAACCCAGTAAAGTGTCTAACTTTGTAAGATTCTTTGGAATTCTGTACTTGTGTTGGTGGTGAAATTGGTAATCGTCCCACTAAGCTCTAGGATTACTGTGCCTATTGTCCCCACAACCACCACCACTCATTAACCGAGAAATTATACTTAGAGCTAATGTATCACATCTGTTTCTCTGTTTTGCAGGCTCTATATCAGCCTGGCTTAGTCAATAGCACTCTCACCTCTGAGTCAGAAGAATGTGGAATCCTGTAGCTCAGTGGTTAGAGCATTCACCTTACAAGCGAGAGTCTTGGGTTCAATTCCAGGCAGGGTGAAACCTTGGGCAAGTTTCCGTACTCTACATGCCTGATAATAATCTCGCAAAAAAAAATGATAAATTGGTCATTTCAATCCACGACTGTTTGTGGGAGACAGCTGTGAGCAATTGGCTGCCGTGTTTCACTCACAAATATTCAGTCAATTCACTTTACAGTATATTCTGTGAAGCCCTTTGAGACGTCTAGAAGATGTGAAAGAGCTATATCAAATGCAAGGCTTATTATTACTGTATAGAAGTACAACAATAGCAACAAAATTGCATTTACAGAGCGGCCTTCATGTTGGGAGGACATTCCAAAGCGCTGGACAGTCGGGTTGGGACCCGAGCATGGAGGAGGGGCAGGGTAGGAGGGCGGGGTAGGAGAGAAGTAGGAGGGTGGCAGAAGGCACGGTCGAAAAGAAGGGTCTTGAGTCTGGCCTTGAAGGAGGCGAGGGAGGAAGCAAGGCGAAGGGACTGTGGAATGGAGTTCCAGAGGGTGGGAGCAGAGAGGCTGAAAGCGTGGCTGCCAATGTTCTGGCGGGTCGGGCGGGAGATATGGAGCAGATCAAGCCCGCTGAACAGAGGGGACGGGCAGCTTGGTAGGGATACGTTGACGTTAATTTTGCTGAGACTTGATATCAGCCTAAACTGTTTGGATTAAAAAACTATAAAGTCTGCTCACTAAAGATGCCATGTTTAGTGTGCAACATATAATGTATTTTACCCAGTATATGCCTCTGTTTTTTTTCAAGTGCTCTATCCAGTTGTATTTTGGCCTTTGTGCTCCCGTTTCTGCAATGTATTGCATTGCAATAGCTTTTTTTTTACACACTGCTTTGAAAATAAATTATGGCATTTGGATAAACTTCAATGTTGCTTGTAACTTGTGAGCAGATTATTTGTTCTCTTTCCTTGTGTAACTAGAGTTAGAAAAATATAGGTCTGGGAAGGTTCAGCAAATCACTGATCATTAAAGATATTTACTTACCAGAAGGCTACTTTCTAATACTGTTTAATTCACTGCTGCACTTTAGATTTGTTGCGTAATGGATAAACATTGTGTTTCAGCATTGTACGAGCCTGCTGCAAATGTTTAGTTGCATACATTTAATGAGCTCCTGTAGTTCAGTGGGTAGAGCACTTGCCTTACAAGCATGAGATCTGTGTTCGAATCCAGGCAGGTCAGGGCGAAACCTTGGGCAAGTTTCTTTACTCCACACGCCTAATAATAATCCCTCCCAAAAAAAACACAATAATAAAATTGGTCATTTCGATCCAAGACACTACTGGGGACACTGCTGTGCACAATTAGCTGCCACATTTTGCTCACAAATATACAGTTAATTCACTTTACAGTATAGTCTGCAAAGCGCTTTGAGACATCGATAAGATGTGAAAAGCGCTTTATCAAATGCAAGGATTATTATATTACAGTACAGGTATCCCTCTCCAACCGCGGGGAATATGTTCCTGTAAACCTCCGTGGTTAGTAAAACCTCGGTTGGAAAATACAGGGCCCTATCTATGGCAAACATGGGGATAGGGGGAGTACGTTTGGGCGTATCTGCAGCAATCTGCGAGGTTGTCTGATTGACTGACTGATCTACACACAGACAGAGAAGAAAGAGAGAGAGAGAGAGAGAAGGTGAGAAAGAGAAGGGAGGGGTGGGGGAGAAGTGGGGGTGGGGGGGAAGAGAAGGTGAAACAGAGAAGGTGAGAGAAAGACCTTTCTAAAGTTTGAGATGCACTCACAGAGAGAGAGAGATAGAGAGATCCCTCTTCAGCCTGAGATACAGAAAGAGAGACTTCTACAGCCTGTGATACACTTATACAGAGAGAGAGATCTGCAGATACTGGCAGCCAATGCTCCCAAACTTACTAGCTAGGCTGCGGAGAAGCGTCAATAAATTCATGTTACTGTATTTACCTTAATCCTAAGAGAGAAGCGTTGTCGCTGGTTGATTGCAACATTGCAACTAGGTCCGAGCGCTATTCGCTTGCGCAAAGCGACATCGAGGCTGGTTGATGCAACTGTGTCCTAGCACTAAACGCTAGCATTCGTGTTAGTGTTAAAACCCGTGGATAAGCAAGGGTTGTAAGCCGTGGTTGGCAAGGGTTGTCGCATTCAGCAAACCGTGGATGCGTGAGTTTCGTGGTTGGTGAGGCCGCGGTTGGGGCGGGGGACCTGTATTACATTTGCACGGTCTAAGAAAATGAGCAGAAGAAATAGAGAGCCAACAGTTTGCGTTATTTTTCTAGCAAGCTAGTGTAATGCTGAAACATTGCGGCCCCGATATATACCCAGCACTGCTTATGTTGTGAAACGCACATAGAGGTACCCTGCCCCAACCGTGGCCTCGTCAACCGCTAAACTCACTTACCCACGGTTTGCTAAATACGACAACCCTTGCTAACCAGGCAATGGTTACTGCCTAACCCTTGCTTATCCACAGGTTTCAATACTAACACTAACGTTTGGCGCTAGGACCCAGTTGCGATGTCACAATCAACCAGCGAGATGTCGCTGGTTGATTGTGATTAACAATCTTTGGATTAAGGTAAATCTCCGTTGATTTCTCTCTCTCTCTCTCTCTCTGTCTGTGTCTCTCTGTGTCTGCAGATCCTGGCAGCCAATGCTCCCAAACTTACTCCCCTTATCCCCATGTCACTCACCACCTTTTGCACACCCCTCCCCACCTCCGTGTCACCCACCACACCACCTTCTGCCCCCCCCCACTCTCCGTGTCCCCACCAAACCACCTTCTGCACCCCCCACCCCCCGCACTCACCGTGTCACCCACCACACCACCTCCACGGTTGGGGAGGGATACCTGTACTGTTTCTCTACTCTACCCTCCAACTCCATTCTTGTGGCCTTCTTTGGACCACATATGTAGTACTTCCCACAGCAATGCAATTTAGCCGTTATCACTCTGGCATCCCTTTCTCTCTTTCCCCATCCCACCTCCCCCAGATTTACACTGTGTTTCTCTGAAAACCACAAAGCAATACATTGAAACATATTCTGTTCACATTTCACTGGCTGCAGATAATAGGACCACAGACTTTCCTACTCGTCTGATACCAGTGAGATTAGAATTTTTGGATTTTGTTTTACAAATATTGTGTTGGAAAGGAACCTGTATTATAACAACGACTTGCATTTATATAGCGCCCCTCACGCAGGATAGCTTCCCATAGCACTTTATACCCTATGTATATTCCCTATGCCAATTCACTGACGTTGTAGTGATGTCTGGTTGGATACTGCTAAATGTATTTTGGTGTTTCAAGCGTTTTCTGCTTATGGGTTTGGATTATGCTTGGATCAGGTTTTCTGTAAACTGGGGATTTACAAATCTTTGTTCCACAGCCCACTTTATCATTCTGCAATTCAGTCAAAACAAAAACCGAATATCCTTCACAAGAAAACATTGCACAGAAGTTATTAGACGTCTAAACTTTGTATTTATTTCTGGCTTCAATTGGCTGAAGATTAAAAAGCGGATAATTGAGGGGCAGTAACTTGCGATCAGTGTTTTGGATTAAAATGTTCTGCTTGGATAAGGAGCTTCACATTATGTGTGTTTTTGTAGATAATGCTTTGCTTGGAACTGGGAATGTGGAAGGACTTCAGTTTTATAATGGGTAGAATTGCCTAGAGAAAGGTTTCCTTTTCTCTTATAGTGAGACTTCAGAAGGGATATGGAGAAAGAGCTGGAAAATGAGATTAATGTAAAGAGCCATTTAAAAATTTAGTGGTGGCACAGACACAATGTCACGGTATTATCTCCTACTGTCCTGAAACTTTCCATATCATTTTGGTACTTTTAGTAAATGCAATGTCTTGCAAACATCGAGTATGAAAATAAGACATTGGTTTAACTAGTCAGTGCCACTCAAGTGACCATACTGTCAATATCACGGCCATTACCATTGCAAAATGGTAACACGAGACTCTGCTTGACTGGCCACACTGCTTAACATGGAAATAGTTGTATTTGAGAAATTGTTGTATTTACAATGTAAAATTGATTGGATAACTATCTGTTGCAGCCATTGCCAGTCCTGCCTTGTGACTGTTGCTAGCGCTTGGTGGAGGTAGGCAGCAAATGCTCAGGTGCATCGCAGATGCCCTTGGTTTATTGGAGTCATGGCTTCATGCCCAGGTCACCAGATCAGATTGGTTGGTTATAGAATCATAGAAGCTTACAGCACGGAAGGAGACCTGTGCCGGATGTTTGGAAGACCGATTAGACCTGCTCTTTCCCCATGTCGTTGCAAATATTGTTTCACAGGGAGAACTAGTGTACAGAAAGGATGCCCAATTGACAGCCCTTTTAACTTTGTTTTTGACGTTATTGTCAGTTTAGATGGAGGCGATGATCTTTCATTACCCAGGAGCTTGTGAATCAAATGCAATCTCCATTGATAGGCACTTATCCTGGAGTGGGCTTCTGTTGTGTGCATTCCATGACTCATTTCAAAGTGAGTTTATAGATAGTGACAAGACATTGGATCATTATATGGTTATTGATGTGTTTTCATAGATCACAATCATATGAACAGGCTTTCTGCTTTCCTTCTCACAATATCCTTCAATTTCCCTGTGTCTCTAAAAAGGCTTCTTGTTGTTGCTGGATCCCCTGAATACTATTTAGTCTTGGGATGTCTTCCCGAAGTGAATAAATGCAACTTATTGTATTTGCTTAACTCCCACCCCCACACACAGTGTCCATGTCTTCTCCCCTCCCCTCCCTGACACACACACAGTGTCCTTGCACCTTCCCTGTGTCCCTCTGCCGCTCTATTTCTCTCTAAATCAGTGTCTCTCTCACTCAGTGTCTCTCTCACTCGGTCAATAAGACTTGAGAGAGTCCTGAAGTTATTGGGAGTCCTGTAGCTCAGTGGTTAGACCTGGGTTTGATTCCTGACAGGGAGAAACCTTGGGCAAGTTTTCTTATTCCACACGCCTGATACTAATCCCTTGAAAACCCCCGATAATAAATTGGTCATTTCGATCCACGACTGCTCTGTAAAATTGGCTGCCACGTTTCACCCACAAATAAGCAGTTGATTCACTGCATAGTATATTCTGTGAAGCACTTCGAGACATCTAGAAGACGTGAGAAGCACGATATCAAATGCAAGGGTTATTATTATTGTGGTGTAAGTCAGTGGTGTAGCCAGGCCATGTTGCGGAGGTGGGGGAAGGCAGAGCATGGCATGGCACAGATTCGGGTAGAAAGCATATAGAGGGTCAAACAAGATGCCAGGGACTCAGTGGTGGCGTTCTAATCCTTGCATGGTGATTCTGTCAGCGCCTGCGGTATAATGGCAATTGTGGTATAGAAGTGAGAGCTGAAAAAAAACCTTCCTTGTTTTTTTATTCACAGATTTAAAGCAAACAACATAAACAGCATTATTGTTTGAAAACAGTTAATAAACTTTTAAAGGGGAGTACAGTATGGAGCTCAAATGGTTTAATTTAAAGAGTGTAAGAGCCTGCTAAGTCGTTCATGTTCTGTGCAACACAAATGAATATTACTATTTCTCTAATATTGTTAAATTAGCGCCAAACGATTAGTAATTCCCCGGCTCTCCATCGACCTTTGTGTTCTTGCTCGTCTGCTTTGGAAGTCAGTGTATAAAACCTCTTACAAGACTTAGCACATATCAGAGAGAGCTTTGCTTAACGATATTAATAAACATTGTAATCCTCGTGCAAAATATCTTCAAAGCTGCATTTTTTTTCTCTTGACGTCTACACATTTTGCATTTTAGACACTGCCAATCACTTGGCAAATTCATGCTTTGTAAACGCTCGTAATGACAAATCACCTTTTCTACTATCTGAGCCAAGGTTAAATATGTACAGTATTGAGAATAACTCTATTAATGGTGAGTAGTGCTTTTGTTGCTCCTGTATACCCAACTCCAGCGACTGACTGAGTAGGACTACAATACAGATAATTGTGAATGCCTGAAGGGAAAAGTGCTTTCCAAGATAAACTGTACATTGAGTTTCCGGCACGGCCTTGGATTTGGAATATTCAGAAAGAATTCCAGCAGGCTAGTTATAATAATAATAATAATAATAATAATAATCTTTGCATTTGATATAGCGCTTTTCACATCTTATTGACGTCTCAAAGCGCTTCACAGAATAGACTGAAAAGTGAATTAATTGACTGTATATTTGTGGGCGAAACAAACCAGTTGTGGGGTCCTGACGTGCAGTGCTGGAGAGGAGTAAGCTCATCAGTTTCACGTGTAGTTTATCCACTAGCAAAGCTGCTGAGACCAAGATATTTCCTCACATCAGAGAAGGTTTATCAACATCTAAAAGGAGTCTCTCTTTTTGTCCTCCGTGTTATAACGTTTGGCAAAAAGATTTCAATTCAGACTGCGTCCAGCGGTGTATTTTAGAATACTCTTTATACAGTGCAGACCCGGTTGAACAACTTGGATGACTCGAATCTACTCGAATAAACAGTACATCTGCCATTTGATACAGAGTCACAATATCGAAACTTCGCAAACAATTGTTGCACGGTGACTGTATCTGGGCAAACGCGTCAGCTAATTTATGCACAGCGAGGTCCTACAACCATGACTACTTTCAAATCAACGGGGGAATCTTAATGTTCACCTGAAGAACAGGCAGAGCGGATTTGAGTTAAGCATTTCATTTGAAGCGTTTCAGCACTTCCCCAGTACTACACGGGAGAGTTAGTTTAGATGGTAAGCTGAAATCCCCATGTGAGACTTGAACCCACAATGTTCTGACCCAGAGGTGAGATTGATACCAATTGAACCAAGCTATACAAACTACAGTAATTGGAATGCCAGCTGTCCAATGGATATATAACATCAGTTATATTTCGAAAGAACAGCTGTCTTTCCAATTGGATGCATGTTTCATACGAGATAATTTTTGTAAATGAACAACATTATTATTATTATGATCATTGGGCAGAATAGATTTGATTAACTGTTAGCACTTTAACTGAACTTAAGTAGTGATGTTGTTTTGTTAGCACGTTGTGCTCTTTCTTTCGAGATATTATTTTTTATGATGGTTCCACTCTTGCCCCCCGAACATGTTTTCCGTAATCTTGGCTCCTTGTGTCTGATGATGGATCAGTTTTTCCAGCTAGGAGAGTGAGCAAACAGCTGGGCAATTTCCTGCACAGCGCAACTCTTTAGGTTTGTTTATTTGACAATAAAAGGCATTTATTAAAATAAATAAACGGCGGGCAAGCCTTCAGCCACTGCCCCCAACCTCTGGAACTCCATCTCTGCCTCCCCCCTACTCCCTGGCCTCCTTCAAGTCTCGCCTCAAGACTCTCCTCTTCGATGGACCCATCTGCAACTTCTAATTCCACCCCCTTCTCTTCTCCCCCCCACATCTGTCCTCAGCTTCTCCTGATGTGAAAAGCACTATACAACGCAATTGATTGTTGGTTCCATCAATTCGACACTGTAGGAACTGTTTTTATGTCCTGTTTTACTGCTGCAAAGGGCGGTCCACTTTTTGTTTCTCTGCTAAAAATTCTAACTGATCCTTTTATCGTGGCTAGAATTTGTCATTGGCAATGTGGTCTGATTGGACAGGGATCAGCTATTCCCCAGCTATTACTGTACGTCTTGAGTGCATCGCTGCTCGTATTGTAGCTATGGTAACACATTTTTTAAAAGAAGCTGTATGTACAGTGCAGATCACATCTGTCAGTCATTTCCTGTGTGACCCTTTTGTCCAGCTTTGTGCCTTTTCAAAATGAAAGCAAGCACTGCTCGTAGTAAACTTTGCTGTGCGAGCCAAATCCGATTACCCTGTTTAAAATATCTCCGTAAACCAAATTGCACAGTGGTTTCACAAAAGTAGGGCACACTGGGCGTGCGCTGGTCAACCCGCTTATAAAACTGCTCGATTGTGTTCTCTGTTGCCATGGCATTGACTAAAACTACAAACTTTAGCCGCTGATTGAAAACTGCTGAGTTGTTTGTTGACTAGAAGGTCGCTGATAGGCTGCAGGCATGAGCTGTTCTGCATGGATAATAACGCTCGGCTGAAAACATCTTAAAGCACTTTGCAGGTAATTGCTGTGAAGCGTAGTGACTGTGTTGGTAGGGGAACGCACGAAGCAATTTGCGTAAAGCCTGAAGTTAAATGAAAAACGTAATCTTGAGTAATGTTGACCAGGACTTCTCTGTTCGAACAGTAAAAGGATCATTAGATCTTTAACATCCACCTATCAGGCAGGTAGGACTTCAATTTCACATCTCATCTGAAGAATGTAGCAGCACTCACTCCCTCAGTACTGCTGGGGTATCAGCCTTGACTGTGATCTTAAAGTCCCATAATAATAATAATCCTTGCATTGTGTATAGCACCTTATCACGTCGTTGAGATAACTCAAAGCGCTTCACAGAATACTCTGTGAAATACTCGAAAGTGTACTGTGGACAAAATGCAGCAGCCAGTTGCACACAGCAGTCCCACAAACAGTTGTGGATTGACGTGACCAATTTATTATGAATATTTTTCGAAGGAATTATTGCCCCCGGAAAAGTCATCCGTCAATCGACTAACTACTGGGTTCCTATTTACTATGAGGCAAACAACCACAACAGCAAAATTACATATGTGTAGTGCCTTTCCACAGAGAGCTATGGAGTAAGGAAACTTCACCCTGCCGGGAATTGAACCCAGGTCTCTCGCTTGCGAGGAGATTGGGCTAACCGTTGAGCTATAGGACTCCAATGAACTGGGGCTTAAACCTACAACTTTCTGACTCAGAGGTGAGAATCCCACCTTCGGCTACTGCTCTGAGATTCAAATGTCTTGCGTTTTAAAGTGTTGACCAACTGAGTCCACGAGAGTATATGAACATTTAACAAGAACGATTTGCTCTATTGTAAAATCTTCAGTTTCACAAAATAATTCGTTTTCTTTAATAGTTGTGACTGTGTTACCTCATGTTTGGCTGCTCTAGACCAAAAATACTTTCATTCTATGTTTCCCATAGACTTAGGACTGTCTGGCTGATTGAGTATCAGGGGAGTCCATGCCGACAAGCTTGACATCATTGTCTAAAAATATTTTTGGCGGTCCGAATGCTATCTTCCACAGACCTTTTTTTCCCTTTCCTCCTCATTTGCTTTCTTGTCTCATACAATATTCATACCCGAGGGGCAAACAGAAACTTGTTACAGTGCCACTGCCATCGATTCTGTCGGCGACTGCTCACGGGTGTGTGTGTGAGAGCGGTCCAGAGCAGCACTGCTTTACAGATCTCCCCCACCTCCCTTGTATTCTCAGAGAGCTGGGTGGAAGAACGTATCTTTGGAGAATGCAATGGTAAACTCATTCAAAACATTTGACTGATGAATCACTATATTACCATTAAATGTAGTGTTTAGTGCCGGAGAAAATGGGTAACCGTGAAATTAATGAACTTGTCTGCACAATTTACCACCCCCTTCCCCCACTTTTGGAATGCCTTTTGCTGTTGATGAAATGTGGCTTCCTACCTTTATAATTGCCTAGAGCCATGAATGGCTTTTGACAGACTGATGATTATTGTTTCACTTGGGATCTGGTGTGCATTGTGGTGTTTGCTGCTTATCCCAATTGATGCTTAACTACAGGCATGCCTCTTTGAACAGGTAGCCTGTGCTACATTCAGATAAGGAGCTAATAATATTTTCTTCATACAGTGTTGTTGTACCAAAAGTAGCTCCATTCATGTTGTTGGCTGGTGCCGTTAATAGAAGTTTAACCCGAATCTTAATTGCAACTGTCAAATTCCGGGGAAGTGCAAGACTGCATAACAGTTTCCTTGTAAAGAAAAGTTGCTGACAACAGAAAATGCGTTTGAGGTTTCCTTAAAGAAACCCTGACAGAAAAAGGATCAATTTGAAAATTTTCAATAATTTGAAAATTTTTAATAATTTGAAACATTTGAAAAATTTGAAAAATGATCAATTTGCTGAAGTCTTCTGTGACAGTTTCATCATTAGCAAGTACAACTGTACATTTTCAGTAATGACATTGTCTCCTTGATTGAATTAATTACTTTGACGAATTACTTTCATGTCTCGAAGACGCGATTAGGTCATATCAAATGCAAGGATTATTATTATTATTATTATATCATTTATATATTTCTTCATCTCAGTGATTCCTATTCCTGCCTTTTTATTGCTCCTCTCCAATTCCCACAGCCCCCACTAAACACCCACCACCCATCTGTTCGACGCTGTCTCTCCCTCATTTTGCCGCCTCTTCTCACTATAAGGCACCACAGTCAGGACTCATTTTCTCTGCACTCAGTGACAAATCCCTACAATTCGTTTTTCCTGTGTTACCAAGACAATATGGGCCTAACGCGTGGAGTTGCCACCACAAGACTGCTTCATCAATAATTCATATACGAGCAGCGACAGAATGACTCACATTAAAAGCCGAGTTCGAAACATTATTGAAAATTTCCATTTAAAAACGCAGCGAAAAACCATTTTCCCCATCACGCCTGCTCCTCTGTGTGACCTTCTGCAATATCAGCATGGATTCTAGACAAGCGCCTTTAATCTCCATGAGGGAGGTGAACCACCAGATAAAGGCTTTCAAAAATCTTATCCGACGAATGTGAATGAAACAAACCTCCCGGTATCACTCCAGCAACCATTCGCAGTTTGCAACCCTAAATGATAGAATTCACAGCCAGATTTTCATGACCCAACGGTTCTGGAATGACAAGAGGTCAGGTCATTGTATGATCATCAGCAAGTTTGGTTTGATGTTTGTCTATTGTATACTGTATGCTCAGGTCTGATTAGTTGGCTTAATAACATTATCCACATCTTTCAGCAATGTAAAGACTCAGATCATGTGGCCTCAATGCTATCTAACTCGAGACACAACCCAGAACACAAATACAAAGGTCCAAGAAAAACCAGGGTGATTGCAACATCTGACAGTTATGAATAGAAACTCACAGAATGGAATGCTTTTTCAATGGAGAAAAGATCACGGAGGGACGTGACGGTTTTTAAAGTAACAAGAGGTACAGAAAATGTAGACACAAGAAAACTATTTAACTTAAAACATAAGCGGGAATAGGCTCAAAGTGATGAAGCCTCAAGTGAGAGATCAGAAAACATATTTCCTTACCACTACACACGAGCTAGCAAAAATTGCTGTCAATTCACTTTTAATTATTGAAAAATGATCTGGATAGGTCTGGTTGAGTATCTGAGGATTCAAATCCCACATAGTCTCAGCTTGTCAGGTCATGTTTTGCCTACAAACAGCAGAAAATTGTAGAAAACTCTTCAGCTCAGTCTTAATTTTGAAGCAAGGTTCACAAAGCAACTAAATGCAAGTGTTTTAACAATAATAATCCTTCCATATGATATATCGTCTAATCACTTGTTCAGATAATCACTGATCACATCTTAAAGCACTTCACAGAATATACAATATTATCTGGGCTAGATTTGAATTTTGTGATTATAACTATAATAAATAATTGTCCTTGCATTCGGCATAGCGCTCACTTTTCACGTCTTCTAGACGTCTGAAAGCGTTTCACAGAATATACTGTAAAGCGAATCGACTGTATATTTGGTGGACAAAACACGGCAACCAATTGCACACAGCAGTATCCCACAAACAGTCGCAGATTGAGTTGATTTTGTGGGGGCATTATTATCCCCAGAAAAGCGTTCCGCCAAATGACTGACAACCGGGTTCCTACTAAAACAAAAACAGAAATCACTGGGAACACTCAGCAGATCAGGCAGTATCTGTGGAGAAAGGAAAGAGAGTCAACGTTTCAGGTCCTCAACCCTTCCTCAGACGAAGGGTTGTGTACCAGAAACGTTGACTCACTTTCCTTTCTCCATAAATGCTGCCTGACCTGCCAAGTATTCCCAGCGATTTCTGCTTTTGTTTCAGATTTCCAGACTTGTGAAGTAACAAAACTTGGCCAATTTCCCTGTTATTTTCAAACACAGGATCCAGATACATGGGACACTTGGTTTCACATCTGACCTGAAGGATGGTACCTCAAACCCAGAGGGTCAGGCTGGATGAATTTCTCTGAGGACTATTACTCTTTCAAGAACAACTGGGCAACAAATATCTTGAAGTGTACAGCTGAATAATATATTCTGCTGTTTGGATCGTACCTTCAGGGATTGGGAGGAAATTGCACCTTACAGGGTTGTTTGGCTCCCTTAGGAAACTGAGTAGATTGAGTCGAATCCATGACAGGGTGACTTCCAAATGATCTGTAGAAATAACAGGCTTAATGGACCAAATGGCCTTTCTCGTTCAATGCTTCATTTGGATGTTAGTCTACGATATTGTGCAGTGAGTATTATTATCTCACAATATTGTGCACGGTGTAGATAAGATATACAGAACGCCAGTTTTCACTGGCGTGGAACTTTATGATCAGTGACTAACAACAATTCACTAACAGTATATTCTGTGAAGCGCTTTGAGACATCTAGAAGATGTGAAAAGCGCTATACCAAACGCAAGGATTATTATTATTAAGTGAATGTTATGTAGGCAAATCGCAGCAGCTAAGATGCAATTGATATTTCAATTGGGACTTGGAATCGACAGTCTAAGCTAACAACAACACAATTAAATTTATATAGTTAAAACTTCAATACTATGCTGTAGGGAACGGCGATATGGGAATTTTCCGGATATGGATATATCGGTTGGCTCATATCAAGGTATACCGATATTTTCAGTTTTTTCATACTGCGCATGCGCACGCGCATCGGAGCACGCGCGCATTCCGGGTGCGCGCGCATTCGGGGCCTATCTTCTCAGGAGGTAAATATCTTTCTCTCTCTGTATCTCTCACTCTCTCCATCTCTGTGTTTTTCTGTCTGTGTCTCTCTATGCCTCTCTCCTCTCTCACATCCCCCCCATCTCTATCTATCTGTATATTATCACATCCACCCCGTCTCTTCCCCCCCTCCCGCCGTCTCTCTCTCCCTCCCCACCCAGCCGTCTCTCTCCCCCTCCCCCCAGCCGTCTCTCTCCCCCTCTCCTCCCCTCACCCCCGCCGTCTCTCTCACCCTCCCCCCCCCAGCCGTCTCTCTCCCCCTCCCCGCAGCCGTCTCTCTCCCCCTCTCCCCCCCCCAGCCGTCTCTCTCCCCCTCTCCCCCCCCCCAGCCGTCTATCTCCCCCTCTCCCCTCCAGCCATCTCTCTCACCCTCCCCCCCCAGCCGTCTCTCTCCCCCTCCACGCAGCCGTCTCTCTCCCCCTCTCCCCCCCCAGCCGTCTCTCTCCCCCTCTCCCCCCCCCAGCCGTCTATCTCCCCCTCTCCCCTCCAGCCATCTCTCTCTCCCTCCCCCCCCAGCCGTCTCTCTCCCCCTCCCCCCAGCCTTCTCTCTCCCCCTCTCCCCCCCCCCCCAGCCGTCTCTCTCCCCCTCTCCCCCCCCCAGCCGTCTATCTCCCCCTCCCCCAGCCGTCTCTCTCCCCCTCACCCCCCCCCCCCCCCCAGCCGTCCCTCACCCCCTCCCCAGCCGTCTCTCTCCCCCCACCCCTTGCATACCTGTATTTTGTATTCGAGGACTATGAATACAAGATGGCGGCTTTGCACCTCGGTCTGTGCATTGTGTATAGAGATGAGCATTCTGGGTCTTGTAGTTGATTGTGCTCGCATCCCGATTTTTTACCTCGATATATCGTGTTTCGATATATCGGTATTTTTAAAATGTCTATATCGGCATATCGATATGAAAATCATATCGGGTTTTAGCGATATACCGATATATCGCCGTTCCCTACTATGCTGCGTAGTTAGAGGTCCCTAGGATGAGAGGTTAAACCGACGCCCTGTCTACCTGTTGTTGTGAATGTTAAAGATCCCATTTCACGATTCAGAAAGAGAAGCGAGTTTGGCCCCACATATATTGATTTGGGGGCAAATTTGGGGAGGTCAGCAAGAATAAATCAGGTAAAGCTGGAAAACCATGTTTCTTGGAAGTCGAAACAACAAATCAGGATCTTAACATCAACCTGTATCACAAGGCAGGCCAACCTTGGAAATGTGAATTGAACCACATCTTCCAGGTCTCGGAGACTACCTGATGACTCCAAGATTCTGAACTGTGAAACAATGAAAACATCACTGGTGACAAAGTAACTAATACACTGTACAGTGAAGTGAATTGACTCTCTTTTGTGGAGGAAACGTGTGTGTTTTTTAAAAAAAAAGTAGAGACTGACAGTGGAAATCAAAAGGAATTACAAATGAGGATGAGAACTGATAATACTTATTTTTCCAAACTTTCCAAAATATAGTTTTCTGGGCAACAGCAATAAACCTGGTGGTGATTCAGTCCTGTTTGTCTACCGTCCATTACTGAGGAAGTGGGAGCAGAGTGATCACGAGAGAGCTATTAATTTGAAAGTGAGGCCAAGAAATACCCATTGAGACGTGAATGGAATATTGTAATTGAGATAGCATGGATTTTGTTACTTCTTCATAGAATCATAGAATCTTACGGCACAAAAGGAGGCCATTCGGCCCATTGAGTCTGTGAAAAGAGCAACTCAATTCCAGCTCTCTTCCCCATAATCCGTCCTCCCCAAATAAATGTCTACCCCTCTTTTAAAAGTTATTATCGAATCGGCCACCACCACCTTTTCAGGCAACGTATTTCCAGATTCCAACAACTTGCTTGTATGACAAACCCTATCAACTTCAGAATGCAAAAATGCTTGACGTTTCCGAACGTTGGACACTCCACACCAAGAGTACAACTTTGAACGTAATAAGAGGATTTACTTTAGGTCAGAATGGCCATGGATTAGTGGAAAATGACCAATGCCACCTATGCTTTGAGGCATCCTCCCATCATAATAGTCAGTGTATTACAGGGCACCTTTATGAAGAGTCACCACATCCAAAGCCTAGACTTGATAATATTACAGTATGGCCCTCTTGAGCACAACTCCTTATAGCACAATTCAGTTATAATGCAGTGAGGACCCTTTTCACTGCATATTCATGTGTATCATATATATTACGATATTGGAACATCCTCCCGATGTGAAAGACACTTTTCAAATGAATTTGTTATATTGCGTATACTCCATACACGCCTCTGTTTACCTAGCCTTAAGTAGGAACCCGCTTGTTCGTTTATTGGTGGATCTTTTTCTGGGGGTAAAAATTCCTTCATAATAAGATTATGATTCAATACAAGACTGTTTGTGGGATACTGCTGTGGCCAATTGGCTTCCGCATTATGCCCACAAAACACACAGTTACTAAACTTTGTGGTATATCTTGTGAAGGGCTTTGAGACAGCTCAAAGTCATGACAAGGCGCTGTATCAAATACAAGTATTATTGTTGTAAATATTGCGATCTGCTGGGTGTCTCGAGTTAGATAGTATTGAGGCCTCACGATCAGTTGAGTTTAATATAGCCCTTATCGCGTCTTCTAGACATCTCAAAGCACTTCACAGAATACACTCTAAAGTGAATTAACTGTATATTTATAATAATCCTTGCATTTGATATAGCGCTTTTCACACCTTATCAGCATCTTCAAAGCTCTTCACAGAATAGTAAATTGACTGTATATTTGTGGGAGAAATTTGTGGGCAGCCAATTGCCCACAGCAGCGTCCCCACAAACAGTCGTGGATTGAAAATGACCAATTTTTATTATTGTGGTTTTTTGGGGGGACGGATTACTATTAGGCGTGTGGAGTAAGGAAACTTGCCCAAGGAATTGAACCGATATCTCTCGTTTGCAAGGCGAGTGCTCTAATCACTGAGCTACAGGACTCCACAATGACTTTGAAGGCTCTGTCTTAAAATTGCTTTAAATTCTAACATTTAACGTGTTTGTCGATCCAGCGGAGCATAATCTTCGGGGTTACCTTTAGTCTTTTACATAATTAGCAATTGTGTTTTAATGTTGAACATTATGAAAACATTATTTCCCTCGTGACCTGCGATCTGAGCAAACCCAGCCAGATTCCCAAATTGAAATTGTTGCCCCTTGACACAAACGGTCTAATTTGTTCGGAAAATTGGGAAGGTGCGGAATTTAAAAAGAATGACATCGATGCATTTTTTTCAAGGATAGCTTTGCGAAACACTGTTTCGACATCTTTCCAGAAACATTTTGTGTTGTGTCGTAAATATTTTGGGCAACCGTTTGAGCTCTGTGCAAGATTATGATTTTGAACAGATGCGCTTGATAGCATGCTATCAGTCATCGTGTATTCCTAGAAGTTTAATCTGAAAAGATCAAGTTCAAATCCGCAGTAATGTAAAACCTGCTGCGTATAGACTTTTTAGTTCAGTGGCATCTGCTGTCATGCGGAAGCTTGCCCGTTGCTAAGCAACTCTATAGGAGGAGGATTTTTGGCTTTTCTGCTGGTGGGAAGCTTCACTTTAGCACAGTTGACACTCGATGAGAGCAGAGTCGTACAAGGTTTTAGTATGAACTCTCTCCGAGTATGTACATCTCATCTTTACTCCTATGGCTGCTTGCGTGTGCGTGCGTGTGTGCATATGTGAGCAGCGGTTGAGGGTGGAGGCTGTCGTCGGAGTGAGGATCTGAAGGAATATTAAACGACAGAGGTGTATGTGAGAGCCCTCACTGACATGCTGGGTACATTAACTGTGCTGAGGACACTTAAGAATGGCAAGTGGTTCATCAGCCAGTTATTGAACCTGTGATTTCCCTTCACAAGCCACTGTGCAGTGAGTGATTGAGAAGCATTCCAGCGTCCACTTCTACGCAAGTCGGGAGGTTTTCTGTCCTCGTGTTCTTCACTGTATTTAAGAACGGGATATGTGGCAATGAGTGAATTAAGCTTGAAATAAATTGCAATACAGTGATTTTTTTTTCCCTGGCTAGTTTTCTCCCTTTCTTTAAAAGCATTTGACATTAATTCTTCCCTCCTTTCAAACCGCCTCCCCACACCCTTCCTTTAATGGGACATGGTTCACTGGAACGGTTTGCACACCAGTTCCTCGTGTAAGCGGCTTCTTTGACAGTGATGGGTCATCGCAGTGGAATTCACACATTGTCTACTCTTTCAACATGACCAGTTGGGTAAGGCTGGTTAATTAATCCCCCCACAGCCCCAACTCAGAACTTAATAATAATAATCCTTGCTTTTGATATAGCACTTTTCACATCTCATAAATGTCTCAAAGCACTTCACAGAATATACTGTGAAGTGAATTGACTGTGGGCGAAACACAGCAGCCAGTTGCGCACAGCAGTGTTCCACAAGCAGTCGTGGTTATTTTTTTTAACGGATTATTATTAGGCGTGTGCAGTAAGGAAACTTGCCCAAGGTTTCGCCCTGACCTGCCTGGATTCGAACACAGGTCTCTCACGCTTGTAGGGCGAGTGCTCTAACCATTGAGCTACAGGAGCTCCATGGAACTTCATAGCAGTTCTGTGTTTATTCAAAAATGTACTAATTTCTTACCCATCCGTACTCTTGGCTGAGATCATCCAACACAACCCAGACCAAGAATTGAGTTTGAAACCTTTCCTAATCTATATGACTATTCAGTAAACTTGCAGAACTATCAGAAAGTACTACTATATATTCATTATTTAACAAATATATAACCTGCTGCACAATGTATATGTGTCTCTACCTTTCTGTCTGCGTGTCTTGAACTATCTGTTTTGTTTGCTAAGCAATTTCTACCTCACTCACAGTGCTCATGCAATTAAATCATTTTTGATGTGGGTAAGTCAACATGTGTGTATTTGATGTGTGTTTGGTCCTGTCTGCTGTATTCAGTATCTTTGAATAATTTTGGTGGTTTAAAAAGCAAGAGTTTACAAGAAGTAGAGGTGTTCAAATGCTCACCAGTCAGAAATATATTCCAGACTGCATACAAAAATGGTATCAATTTAACCTCCCGATATATCTAAAGACTGCTTCACGATGCAGTTCTCCAGAAATAATACAGCATTTGGACTGTAAATCTCGGTGAACTGTATTAGTTATTCTGTAGTTTGATAAGGCACTCTGATCCACTGTTGCCTTTCTCAGTTACTTGACTCCAGAGGTATAGTGCTGCATTTTCAGTGATGCCTGATTGAACTGATGACAGATTAAGACTTCAGATTACACGGTGAACCTAGAAGATTTTTTTTATTTCGCCAACACCTTGCGTGCGTTTGAATGGAAATAAAATGGGATCATGTGATTTTTAATAAAACCCAAATTGCTTACAGGTTACCCTAATCCTGCACTGACCTCGTGCAAACCATCCATCTGTTCAAATCTCAGTCTCTGATAAGATTGCAATGATGATTTGCTGAAATGGTGGAGTGTGATCGCAAGTAAAAGGAGAGTTGATTTCTGTCGTGGAATGCATTGTGATATTTAGTTCCTATTGCTAAATTTGTTGCAAAGATGCTACCACGCTGGTAGTCATGGCAACAGTAAGACTGGGCTATCACACAGCACAAATAGCAAGTTGGACCCAAAGTGGTGACGCAAATGATTGTCCTCACCGCCATTGACATTTGACTTGGTAGCATTGCCTGAAGCACACGGCTTCTGCCATCAGATGTGCTGCTTGAATCAGCTACGTTTGTTACATGTCCACCATACATACCCAGAGCCGACGATTCGGCCCCTTGAGACAGTTCTGCCAGTCTATAAGCTCTAAGTCTATATGGCTCCACTTACCTGCCCTTTCCCCATTTCCCATGATAACAATATATATAATAATCCTCGCATTTGATATAGCGCTTTCCACATCTTATCAGCGTCCCAAAGCGCTTCACAGGATATACTGTAAAGTGAATTGATTGTATATATTTGTGGGCAAATCGCAACAGCCAATTGCGCACAGCAGCGTCCCCAAACAGTCGTGGATTGAAATGACCAATTTTATTATTGTGGTTTTTTTGGAGGGATTATTATTAGGTGTGTGGAGTAAGGAAACTTGCCCAAGCTTTCGCCCTGATCTGCCTGGATTTGAACACGGGTCTCCCCAGCTTGGTCTCCCCAGCTTGCAAGACAAGTGCTCTGAGCCACAGGAGCTCCATGATACCCTGACCTAACAGAAATCTGTTCACTTCAATTTTGAATGAACCACAGCTTTCAAGTTCTGGCATCAGGAAAACTTTGAAAATACTAAATTGCTTTAAGATTTTACAGAAACGCTCGGTGTAAATCTCTTGGCCATACAGAATATGCAACTTTTTAAAGCCACATCTTTAATACCAGTGCATCTTTAGTTATATTTTGCCCACAAATACACAAGTTAATTCATTTTACCACATATTCTGTAAAACTTTTTCAGACCCGTAGATGTGCAATCTAATCAGAAACCAGCCATACCAGTTTGGAATTGGAGACATGAGCAGAGATTTGTTGACCTTAGACTAGAAATTGGGATATTTGTGTTGGGCCTATTATTGAAATGGTAGCTAGCTCGTTTTTTTTTAATTGAGAAATTTGGGTGCTCATCCGTTTCTCGTATCTGTAGCTCAGTGGTTAGAGCACTCGCCTTACAAGTGTGCGACCTGTGTTCGAATCCAGGCAGATCAGGGCGAAACCTTGGGCAAGTTTCCTTACTCCACACACCTAATACTGTAATAATCCGCCAAAAAAGAAACACAATAATAAAATTAGTTGTTTCCATCCATGACTGTTTGTGGGGACTCTGCTGCGTGCAATTGGTTGCTGTGTTTTGCCCACAAATATACAGTCACTTCACTTTACAGTATATTCTGTGAAGCGCTTTGAGACGTTGATAAGATGTGAAAAGCTCTATATCAAATGCAATGATTAGTATTATTATTATCATCTGCTTCCACATTCTGTTTTGCCTCCTTTCAAAATAGCTGGTCCATAGCTTCCCTTGTAACTTACTGAGTAAATGCCCTGGCTGGCGAGGTGCTGGGAGAGGAGCCAAGAAGGTTAAGGTTCTGTGTTTTGTTGGCTGATCTCAGATGGGCGGCAGCAGTAGGGGTGTTACAATCCACCTCAGCACCCCTGTTAACATATGGAGGTGGGCAAGGTCATGATGAATCTAGTAGTGGTTAGAGGATCCAAGACCCAGCTGCAGACATTCATGTTGGATCGGCAAACTGAAAGGAGATAATGGAAGGTAAAATTGCTTCATTTAACAAAGTATGAAAGATTTTCACAACACCCTTGTCCTTTCTACTTTTCCTATTTTAGGCTACGCATAAAGTTCAATGAGCTGTTTTTTTTTTGGGGTGGTGGGAGTACTTACATTGTACAGTATTGCTAATGGAAATGGCTCATTAGAATAGGGTGTTAGCTTAGCTAGTAGGTCAGAAGTCAAAAGTCTGGGTCAGAAGTCTTGTATCACAACTTGAGTTCACAGTGTAGTCTGACACTGAACCCAGTATTGAAAGTGCTGCATTGAATAGTTCTGTAGCTTAGGGGATGTCCTCCTGACGTGAAAGGCTCTATACAAGTGTAATTTAGTTGTTGTTTGTGTTCAGAAGACTTAGTGAGAGGACCTGGGTTCGAAATGTTAAGCGAGTTTCCTTACTCCACACATCTCTATTTATCTACCAGCAAATAGGAACCTGATTGTTAGTCGATTAGCGGATGGTTTTTCCGGGGGCAAAGGCTTGATTATTAATTATGCAAATCCACCAAAGGCAATAAGTCCTTCAAAAATATATATTTTTTAATTGACTCAACCCGCACCTGTTTGTGGGACACTGCCGTGCACAATTGGCTGCCGTGTTTTGCCCACAAATTATACAGTCAATTAAATTGACGGTATATTCCGTGAAGCGATTTGAGACTCCTCAAATATGTCATAAGGCGCTAGATCAAATGCAAGGATTATTATAATTCATAGTCAGTGTGTTGTGCTTTAGAAAGGAATCAAGGTCGCTGTGTATTTGTGCTTCTTTGCGCTGCTCAAAATGACTGCTGCATTTGTTGTCAAAAAGGCAGTCATTACACTAGGCAGTAATTACCTGTGAAGCTCTTGGATGTGATAAGATGCTATCTTGCTTTGTAATCTTGAAGCATAGTATTCAACCATTTAGATTTGGGGTGGTAACTGAATATCTTAGGAGTATTGCTTTCTCCGGTATGTTAGCAAGCATAAAAGGGACGCCAGTGTGCAAAGAGATGCTTCTGATGTACAGTATTTTGAAATTCATTGTCTTGAAGGTGAACATTTTGTTGCACATTTATAGAGCTGTTTTTCGTAAAATGATTCCATGCCCTTTTCAATGTCCCTACGGTGAAGATCTGCCTAATTAATAATCAAGCTTTTGCAACTCTAGTTGTCTATTTCTCACTAAAGAAGCCATTTATTCAGGTTGCTGGTTAAGATAATGAGTACACCTGCTTGAGAGTCCCAATGGCAATCCAGCAATAACAATAATAATCCTTTAAATACACTTGAGAGAGCAACAGCAATATGATGTGACAGCCACACAATCTGGTGTTTTGTACCAGCTTTCTCGATAAAGCTCGGCACTTTGCCCTTGACTCATTTGCTGGAAATGTCGTGCAAATTGAGGACGTTGCAGTTGATTTTTGAGCAGTTGAGCTCGGGCTTGCGTTTGTGGATGGGAATGGAGGTGTTTGGCAAAGCGATCACCCAAATCTGTGTAGGTCTCCCCAATGTAGAGGAGAGCACAGCATTTGCAGAGATACAGTATACTGTACTTCATTGGTGGAAGTACATGCAAATCACTGTCTCACCAAAAAGCTTGCTTCAACATTCCCTGGTTTTGATGAGAGGTCATGGATCTGTGTGTTAACTCATTTTTCTCTCCATGGAAGCTGCCTGACCTTACTGCATGTTCCTACTGATTATGTTTAGAGGTGAATTGAAAGTGTTGGCATGAAAACTCTAGGTGCACTGATGTCATTGTAAATCTAGTCCATCAAATGAAAGAGAAAGTCTCTTTACTTTGTGGCCGATGGCAGAAAGCCTGACTTAGCATGTGTCGACCACGTTATTAATTTGGAACAATGCACCTCTAGTTTACTTGTCCTCAATGGTAAACCTGATGCACATAGACAGTGTGTTAAGTAATTTAACTCAGTAAATTAATTTAAGTCCTGAGGTAAGAATTTAAAGGTGAATTTTTTTTCAGAAAAAGGTCATTACGTACCTTCCAAATATTAGTGAGATGTAATCTACAGAGCAATTCAATGAAATGCTATTTTTATAGCACCTATAACATCGAGCGTCTCAAAGTGCCCATGTGAGTTACTATCGCTCATTGTGCCTGCTTTTTGTAGGCAAATGCAACTGCTATTTTGCACACAGAACTGACAACTTCATGAGATGAATGACTAATTTAATATGGGAAAGAGTGTACTCTCAGTCTGGAACTTTGAACTTGAGTCTCAATGTGAGTCTTGAACCCACAAACACCTGGCTCAGACACGAGAATTTTACCGACGAGCCAAGTTGATACTTTAACATTCTTAAATTGAAAGACTGCTAAAAGAACAGTTTGGTAGACTCTAGCTGCACTCCAGCCTCTATTAAGAAGCAGATACTAAATCTAAAGGAGTTGAGAAAATGTAATCAAACTATTTAAAAAAAAACAGATTCAATAATGTAAAGCTAATGCAGCCTCTCTGCCCCCACACTCTGGAACTCCATCCCAACATTCCCTTTGCCTCACTTCCTCCCTTGCCTCCTTCAAGGCCAGTCTCAACACCCTCCTTTTCTATCTTGCCTTCTGCCACTCTCCCATCTCTCCCCCTCCCCTCCCCACTACCCTGCCAGACCCACTTGTTCAGCGGCTTGGGACATCCTCCCGATGTGAAAGGTGCTCTGTAAATGTAATTTTGCTGTTGTTGTAATGCACAGTTCTATGATCTATGAGAATTAGTCTAGGAATAAATCTTACAATTGTGGCCATGAGGGTTGAGGTATAAAGTCGGAACGTGGGATCAAAAGAAACACTACCAAGTGGTTGCAATTTTGGGAATGCTGCCTCTCCACCTGACAGTCAACTGAAGACTGAGGGAAAATACTTTCATATCTAGAAGTGGGTCTTTAATCTCAGTCCCTGGTCTCTAGAACTTCAAACAAGTCTTACATCAAGGCATCAATCCTCTGATCCACAGGGCACATTAACCAGCTCTCAACCAGTGTTCTTGTCATCCATTCTGCACTAAATTGGAAATGGTTTAACACCCTCAGTGTAAGTGCAAAGGGGACAATATTTTTGACACTGATAACTCTATTTTTATTCTTAGATTTGGGATGAGCACCCCTTCTTTATTCTAACTGCAGACATATCACGGTTGATGATCTGAATCAGACAAGTTGGACTCCCAATTCCAGATAACTATAAAAACTCACTCCCCAAATTTATATTTGTGACAAGTGTGCTATTGAATGATTCCGCCCACAAGATATAGTCAATTCACTTTACAGTATATTACAGTGAAGCACTTTGAGAAGTGATAAGGCGCTACATCAAATGAAGGGATTATTTTTCTCAAGAAAAGTTGATTTGTGATCCAGGAATCCAGAAAGAATAATTTAAAAAGAAGGGTCTACGTGTTAGCCATTTGTATTTTCTCCCGATTGCTCTGTAAATTTGTTTTATACCTATCTCGGCCTCTAAGACCACTTTGTCTTTTAAAATTTAAGCTCACACAAAATTGTGGAAAGATCTTACAGCTTCTTAATTTTTCATTTGAGAACTGTGGAAAAACATATCTTTCATAGCACGGCTGAATCTAAAGAGTTTTCAAACTTTTGTATGATTTTAAGGAGTTTAAGACCAAGAGAACTTGTGAATCTGCACCGGACTCCCAAGACCCCAACACCCTCACCCGGCTCCACTGGCTCCCCATCCCCCAGAGCATAGCATTCAAAATCCTTGTTATCACCTTCAAAGCCCTCAACGACCTTGGTCCTTCGTACCTCTGTGATCTGCTTACCCCATATCAACCTGTCAACCTGTTGAGAGCTCCATTCCGCAGGCCCTTCCCCTTGCTCTTTCCCTTGTCTCCATCAAGGCACGTCTCAAGACCCTCCTCTTTGACCACGCCGTCAGCCACCCTACTATCCTACCCTCCCGGCCCTCCACCCCTCCTGATTCCAACTTCCTGCTCGGGGCCAACTCCCTGACTGTCCAAAGCCTTGGGACATCCTCCTGATGTGAAAGGCACTATACAAATACTTGATATTTTAAATAATATTGAAGTACTGTAGAAACACTTGTACATAATTGTCATTCCAGAAACGTTTCCTGTTTCAAGCCTACAAATATCTAAGGCTAAAATAAGGTACGGAAGTGTGCAAATTATAAGGCGGAGGCCAGATGGGTTAACCTGGTTCTAAAGAGGACAAGGTTTCTAAATCTCCAAAACTGAGCGAGTCCTGTACCAGTGTAGAGGAATAAGCTTCACATCATACAGTCTGGTGGGTTAGGCATTAACCTGTCTGCTGAAAGTTGCTTCTTACACATAAATTTTGTTGTCTCCTGTCAATTTACTGTCAGTTCAGGGTTTGTTTAAAATCACTGAGCAATGTACGGCTGCTCATTTGCACTTCAATCTTCTGCACTAGTAATCAAAATGCAGTTCCCAACCTCTTGGAACGTTAATGCATTTTCTCACAATTTGGAGGGCTCTTATCTCAATGCCTGCAAATCAGAATGTCAAGTTGAGTAACCTCTCTATTAGCAATAATTTGAGCCAGGAAAGTGTCCATCTAGTCTACTCAACCAATTTCCACAAGATGTATTCGATATGGCTGTTTCTGACAACACAGAAAGAAATCTAACAACACAGAATCCTTTTAATTGCCCGAAGAGTAACTATTTTTGAAATCCTTTGCAGACTTAATCCACGTATCCACCGCCTTTCACAGAATCTCTCCTACACTTTCTACTTACTTTTTGAAGATGATGATCATAATAATGGTAAACCTTGCGTTTGATGTTCGCATTTTATGTCATCGCTGAGAAATCTCAAGCGCTTTGCAGAATAGATGGTAAAAATATAGCGATTATGTGTTTTGTAGGCGAAATCCCTTTGTATTATGAGTAACAAATATGTTAAACTACGAAATAACAATGGAATCTTACTCTAAATTGCTATTTTTGCAGATGTATTGGTTTTTGTCCACCTGTCTTGCCTCCCTTTTATCTCTCTCTCCCTCCCAAGCCCTTAAAGAGTCCCAAATGTATTCCTGCTTTGCCATTCCTTTACTCCCCCTGAGCGTCTCCTTTCTGTATGATTGTTGTTGATTAGCAGAGAGGATGGAAAGTGGAGGCGGGGAAGAGAATCATACCACCGATAACATATAACGTCTTTCATCGGCAAGTTGCCCAGTGTAATGTTATTTAATCCACAAAACGCAATGTAGATTCGCTCGAATCTTTAATGCCTACTTCGCAATTCAACTTCTTTCAAATCAACCTCTTTCCCACTCTCTTTTAAAATCTGCAAGTCACTCTTCCCACAATTGCACCATCCTGAATCAATTGCCCCTTATGTCGTTAAAGCAAATATACAACATTTTCTTTCTTTTAGTTACCATTTATTTTGTTCTCTCATTCTTTGTGGTCTTTTTATTTCTCTTCCGCTCCTGTGGCTCAGTGGTGAGAGCACTTGTCTTGCAAGCTGGGGAGACCAAGCTGGGGAGACCTGTGTTCGAATCCAGGCAGGTCGGGGCAAAACCTTGTGCAAGTTTCCTTACTTTACACGCCTAATAATAATCCGTCCAAAAAAAACACAATAATAAAATTGGTCTTTTCAATCCACGCTGTGTGCAATTGGCTGCTGAGTTTCGCCCACAAAAAAACAGTCAATTCACTTTACAGTATATTCTGTGAAGTGCTTTGAGACGTTGATAAGATGTGAAAAGCGCTATATCAAATGCAAGGATTATTATTATTATTATCATCTGGTTCTTCTCACCGTTTCTGCCCTTCCATTTTCGCCTGTTGTCTCTTTATTGTTCTTTGTTTGATCTCCCATCATGTTCCTCTAAATATCTTTCCTTTTCAGCGCTTTGGGACGTCCTCTCGATGTGAAAGGCGCTATATAAGTGCAATTTTGTTGTTGTTTGTTGTTTTCAACTTTTACCCAATGAGATCTGAGATTCTTATCTTTCCCCAAAAATTATTTCTGTGATCCAGCCCTCCATTTTAGGTTTGTCCTTTGAAGCCTTTTTTCTTCTTGTTTCTTTCGGTTTCTTTGTTTCTGTACCTGTGCTCTCAGTTGTTTCTATCCTTACTCCCTTCTTTCTGAACACCTCTTTATATTGTCCTACTCTTTCTTCTGTCTCACTTGGTTCACTTTCCTCCAACTTCACATTCCCATTTCTTTTTAACATTCCCGTTTTTATTATATCTTCCTATCCGAACTAACTATCTGCTTGCATTTTCACAATGTGGAATTTTATTCCACATTGTGTATATCACTTCTATCCCTACTCTGCCCACTGTTCCAAGTTTTCCTTGTTATACACCATTAGTTTACTTTTCCCTTGCTCCATTTTTTCCTTATTTGGTTCTCCCAATTTTATATATTCTTCCTATGCCATTACCCTGACCTGTGCTCCTGTATCTAATCTGCACTGAATTCCATTCTTTATTTTTTACAGCCTAAAGCTACCATGCATTTATTTTTCTCTTTTTTGTGAGTCCGCTCTTTATGAGTTCCACTGCTTCTTGTTCCCTTTACTGGATTCTGTATCTGAGCTATCGCTCCATTCATATTTCCTCTGATGTAATTTGCCCAATTCTGGTTCTCCTCGGGTTACTTGACCCCTTGTAAGCTCTTCTTTCTGTTATGACTTTATTCCTGTGCTTTGTATTCTATTACATCTACCTACGTATTCTTGTCTATTCCTGCATACTCTTGCATTATGCCCATATCGTTTGCATTGATACCATTCTTTTCCTTCTGCAAGACGTCTTCTCATATGATGTTCCAATCCACATTTGTCACATTTATTCATTCTGTTTGCCCCCCTTCTTGGCCTGCACTCCATACCCTTCATCTGTGTCATCCCAATTTTGCCTGTTGGCTAGTTCATCTATTTCCATTTCAGTTTCTCTCTCCATCTCTCATATTTATTTTTGTCACCTCTTAAATCCTTATTATCTCCTTTGCCGATTCTAATGTCAGGTCACCTTTTTTCAAAAGCTTTCCTCTTAATTTCGTCTCATTTATGCCAACTATTATCTGATCACGAATCATTTTGTCTCTTAATGTTCAGTTGTTGCAATTTTTACTTAGGGTTCTCAGCACTGATTGAGTGATTCTGTGGTTCCCTGCTTTCTTGTTCCAAACTTAAATCACTCAATTGTCACATTGTCTTTTCTACAACATCTTTCTCTCATTACATTCATCATCTCATTCAATGGCATGTCCATGTCTCTTTCTAGGGTTGCAAAATACTCCTTCGCTTCCTCGCCTGCTACATTCAAAAATATCGCAGACTGCTTGCTGTTCCTGTGGCAGTTGCATTATGTTTTCAAACGGTTTGAAAGAGACTTTAAATAGACTAAGTCTATTGTCCCTTAGACTTCTAAATGGTTTCAGTGGTCTTGGTATCTGCACATACCTTGGTACAGCATTTAATTCTGCTTCTCTCTGCATTTACTTTTCAATCTGTATGCCCTCTCGTAGTCAGTTTCGCTCCAGGTTCCGTTTTCACTTCTGACATCGTGTAATGTTATTTAATGCACAAAATGCAATGTAGATTCACTCAAATCTTTAATGTCTACTCTACGCCCAGAGGCACCCTTGTGTTGGATTCAGATAAAGACCCTTTTGTTTCCCCTCTATCCTTAGATTTGCTTGGAAGTAAATACATTTCCCAACAGCAGGATTTGATGAGCTAGAAGATTTGAAACTCATTCAAAAAAATCTTAAATGGAAAATTCATTTAATTGAATACCATTGTCTCACCTTCAAAACCCTGCATGGCCTCACCCCACCCTACCTATGCGACCTCCTAACCCCCTACCAACCTGCCTGCCCCCTCCACTCAGCAGGTTCCAGCCTGCTCCATGTCCCCTGACCAATCTGCCCCATCTTCAGCCACTCTACCCTCAACCTCTGGAATCCCATCCCGCAGTCCCTCCGCCTCGCACCCTCCCTGGCCTCTTTCAAGTCGAGCCTCAAGACCCTCCTCTTCGAAGGTCCCATCTATCACCCCGAATTTCCTCCTTTCCCTCCACCTCCCCTTTCCCTCAACCCCCCTTTCCCTCCACCTCCCCTTTTCCTCCACCCCCCCTTTCACGACCCCAGCTCGGGTCTGAAACCTTGTCCAATGCCTTGGGATGTCCTCCTGACGTGAAGGGCACTGTAATTGTAATTGAGTTGATTTTTATTAAAATGTAGCTTTTAATGTTTAAACGATTATTCAAAACTTTTCAGTGCATTGTGTGGCAGCGTCAGTGAGTGAATTGTGGCTGGTTGTTTGAGGTCATGAACGTTGATGAAGTAAAAATGGTTTTGCACCTAACCGTAAAGGAAACACGGCTATTGCATTGGGCTAAGACTGCTCTCGCAAAAAGAGCTTTTTATTCTATCTTAGGGAAAGTGCTCTTCTTTCTTTTAACCCCAAATTCTACTCAAACACTGGAGGACAAATAATAATACTAATAATAATCCTTGTGTTTGATATAGGGTCACGTCTTCTCTAGACGTCTCCAAGCACTTCACAGACTATACCGTAAAGTGAATTGACTGTGTATCTGTGGGCGAGACGGGGTAGCCAATTGTGCCAACGTGGATTGAGGGACCATTATATTTTTTTCTTTGAGGGATGATTATCAGGCAGGTGGAAGTAAGGAAACTTGGCCACGGCTTTATTCTGCCGCCCGCCCGGGAATCGAACCCAGGTCTCTGGCTTGCGAGGCGAGCGCTCGCCTCAAATAGAACGAAGACGAACGTTCCTAATCCCCTGTGGTTCATGGGTGAAGGAATTAATGTAGTTTGCCACTGTAACTTAGCTGTGGCGGTTGCCACGGTGACTGTGGCATCTGCGTTACAGCTGCAAGTCCTGCCCATGTGATTGGATCGCAGCAAGCTGCCACTCCTGTGGACCATTTTTGCAGATCGAGCAGTTTGCTGGCTGGGCTGCGGTAATGTACCAACAGTCACACGCACACGCACACACACACACACACACACACACACTGACTACACCTGTACAGGGTACTCACGAGACCATTGTAAAGATTTAAAAATGAAAATGTTACCTTTCACTTCAATCTGTCTTTGTCTTCCTCTTTCTCTCGATCTCCTCTACTCTTTGTGTCTCTAGTTTCTCTCCTGTATATTTGTACATTCACACGTCTCGCTATATAAGTTTTTTTTTAACTCGCTATCTCTCTTTCTTTCTGTGGTGCCTTTATCTCTCTTTTGTCTTTCGCTTCCATTCTTCGACCAGGAGTAGTGAATGAGAATAACATATTTCTTTTACAGGCTCACCTCATGTTTCTTTTATTTCATTATTGTGTTACTCTTTGTACTGTTCTTCACATAGAAGACATTGGTCTGGTGATAAATTGACACATGATAATCTGTATTTAGTGCGGAAGCCCATGAGAGCTATTAAGGTATAAATAATTTGTGCTATTATGTATATAGAGATTAAGTTTTTAATGACCTGTTTGTGCTATTAGTTTGCTGAGTACTTGAACACAATATCCTCTGTCATGTTTGCCATTTAACACGCCAATGAAACAATATTCTGCATGTATTTGCTAAACTATTAATGGCCACTGTTTAAATTCAGTATTGTTCTTTATTGCAAATATGGATAAGGAATCATCCCTACACTCTTCACTCTTGTGGGAGGTTTAGAAACCTTTTGACATTGCTGAGAGTAGCCCGATTTAGTTCATTTCTGGTCAGTTTTGACTGGGCCCTGTCAAGTTGTCTCTGCTGACCTGGTTCAGGTCCTAACTTTTCATTGGTGAAAAGCTACAAGAAGCTACTGGAAGCTACAGTACAAAGCCTGGTTGACAACCTTGCTGCATCAAGATTGGAGGCTTGGACAAATTGATTTCAGTTCTCTGTTGTAGATTAAAGTACAGTAGTGTAACCAATACAAAAAGTATAATCCATTATTCTTAAGCAGTAAAAAATATCTCCAGCTATTGTTGGCAGGTGAGAATGTAGTCTTAGCCACACCAATGGATCAGTGGAATAAGTTATTGAAAATCCGAGCTAACTAGGTTTAGTTAGCTGATGTCAGGCAATGTGGTGATTTAGCCTCGGGGTCACTGGGCTAGAGAGAGAAGAGCGATGTTGTCAATGATGCTCTTGGCTGTGGAAATGATGCTATAATGTAGTCAGGTCAGTGCTGCTGAGTCTTAATTTATGAGGTGGTTCCCTCAAGGATCTCACATACATCTAGTCTCGGGTACTGAGCTCTTAACCTGTCCACACTGGTTGGTTTTGGGTTCTGTACACACTATCAATCTGTCTGCGAAAGCCAACAATGTGTTTATCACGTTGCTTGTTATCCTGCATAATCTTCCCCCAAGAAATTGGGAGCAAAAACAATTGCATTTATATAGCATCTTTCAAGTTGGAAGAATAACCAAGGCACCTGAGCTGGGGATTGGAATCCAGGGGTGGGGGTTGGAAGGTGACCAAAGGTTCAATTGAAGAGGAATGGTCTTGATGCCAGGGAGGGGGTGAAGCGGTGGAATTCCGGAATGAAATTCCAGAGAATGGGGGCAGACAGGCTGAAGGTTCAACCACCTGATAGTGGAGTGGGCTAAGCAGGGGTATAGGGCAGGCCAGTGCCCACCGAACGGAGGGAGCAGACGGGTTGGTAAAGGTTTAACAGGTCACAGAGGTAGGGAAAAACAAGACCATGGGGGAATTTGAAGGTGAGGATGAGGATCTTAAACGTGATCCTCTTGGGGATGGGATGCCAGTGAGGCTGGCTGTGGTTGGGGTTGATTGGGTCACGGAACTTTGTGTGAGCAGTCCTTGGCCAAGTTTCAACAGAGTTCACCATGTCTGTAAATAATAATAATAATCCTTGCATTTGGTATGGAGCCTTATAATGTTTTCGAGTCATCTCAACGCACTTCAGATTTAAATGTAAAGTGAATTGACTGTATATTTTGTGGGTGACATGCGACTGCCAATGATGCACAGCAGTGTTCCACAAACAATCATGAATTGAGTGACCAAATTATTTTAATTTATTTTGAAGGGCTTATTACTCCTGGAAAAGTGATCCCCCAATCGACAAAAAACTGGGTTCCTGCTTACTGCTAGGTAGACAGAGACGTGTGGAGCAAGAAAACCTGCCCAACGTTTCACCCTGCCGGGAATTGAACCCAGGTTCTCTCGCTTGTAAAGAGAGTGCTACAACCACTAAGCCATGGGACGCCACAAATCATGCTCTTTTTGTATGTTCCCCTCCAAACTTTGCATCTTTTAATCCTGTGGAACTTTAATTTTGACTTTCTGGTCTATAGATTTGTTGGTGTGATTCACAGTTTCATGTGGGGGAGAAAAAGGAATTTATTCCTGATTAACACTAACAGCAAATCACCATTCTAAGCTCGAGAGTGTTAGATTTATCCTTGTGCAGGTCTGTAGCAAGTGATTGAGTGTTAAAACTGTCTTTGTAGGGTGTAAACTCATCTAAAGACTTATAGTGTGAAGCTGAAGCTTACAGACTTATTACTGTACATTGCTAGCACCTGAGGTTCATTATACTGACACTTTGCTGATAGCTGACCAGATGTAGAACGCTTCATAGGACAATTAATAATCACTTCAGCGTGATTTAAAGAGACTGAATTACTACCTCTAGATTATCAACAAGAGAGCTGAGCGAGTGTCGGGGGGATATCATTTAAATTTAGCAACCCGAAACTCAGGAGCTATATTCTGAATTGGATACATGCCTGATCATTTTCTGCTGCTACAAACTCCGTTTGGCTTCTTATGTTGTTGTCAGTTGACCTAGATGTCTTAGCTTGCACGGTTGAAGCTGCATTCGAGGTCAGCGTATGCAACAGCCCAAACCCAAAGCACTCTGCTGTGCAGTACTTAAACTGGCTTGCTACAAATGCAGTCACTACACTTGACAACAATTACCTATGAAGCACTTTTGAGATTTTTCCAACATTGTAGGCATTGTATCAGTTACCACTACTCTGAGATGCTACTTGTCATGGAGGGCTTCTGTAAATAATACTTATATAAGTGCAAGTAGTTGTTGTTGTATTGTTTACAGAAGCTCCTGTAGCTCTCAGTGGTTAGAACACTCCCCTTACAAGCGTGAGACCTGTGTTTGAATCCAGGTAGGTCAGGGCGAAACTTTGGGCAAGTTTCCTTACTCCATACTCCTAATAATAATCTGTCCAAAACCCCCCCCCACAATAATAAATTGGTCATTTCAATCCACGACTGTTTGTGGGGACACTGCTGTGCACAATTGGCTGCCATGCTTCACCCACAAATATACAGTCAATTCACTTTACAGTATATTCTGTGAAGCGCTTTGAGACGTCTGGAAGATCTGAAGATCAGCACTATATTAAATACAAGGATTATTATTATTAAGCATAGAAATCTTCCATCATGACAGTATGTTTGTGCTATTCAGCCCATCATGTCTGTGCTTTTTACCTTTTTTAAAAATTAGTTTTTTTTACATTATTCTCACTTTCCTTCTCCTTTCCCTATATTCGGTATTCTTTGTTACTTCATGAAATGTTTTAATTCTAAACATTTCAAATTATATAAAAATATCAATTGTTGTGTGTCTGTGGCATAGGTGCCCGGGGTGTGGCCGCTGAAGGTTCTGTTGTGTTCAGCTGATGGGTACTGTGGTTTGTGTCATTCCTGAATTCATTTGAGCACTGAATTTCATCCAGGATCCAGATGTGTTATAGTTTATCATCTAACAGATTGCGCTAGAAAATTTCAAATGTGGATAATGTTGCATGCGTACATTTCACAAATTAATAATAATCATTCCGTTCTATAGCGCATTATCTCAACTTTTGGACCTCTCAAAACTATCGACTGTGTATTTTGTGAGTGAAGCATGGCAGCCAATTGCGCACAGCAGTGTCCCATAAACACTTGTGGATTGAGTTTCCACAATTTCTTTAAAGCGTATTATTACCCCCGGAAGAAGTTCTTTCTTAAGCTGGCATAATTTAAGGCGAGGTAAACTTCAGAACGCCAGCTTTAAGATTCTTAATTTTAAGGCAAAATGATCTCTCAGATGAGGGCTCCATGGAATATGGTGGCCTTTGATGGTCTGAATGAGCCTTTTTCATTCCAAGCTTTTTGTTGTCGTAATCCTGATGAATGTCCCTTGATATCAGGCCGTGGAATCTTGTGAGAGAATTTTATTTCAAAGAGATTCAGTCATTCTGACATTTCATTGCGATGCTGGGGAGTGCAAATGTAATTTGTTGTTGTCTGAAAACTGTGCTGAGCAGTAATAGTCATTGTACGCCATATTTAAATGTAGAAAGTATAGAAGTGGAGTCCTGTAGCTCAGTGGTAAGAGCACTCGCCAATAAGCGAGAGACCTGAGTTCAATTCCCGGTGGGGTGAAATCTTGGGCAAGTTTACTGCACACGCCTAATAATAATCCCTGAAGAAACCCAATAATAATTTTTTCATTTCAATCTACGACTGTTTGAGGGGACACTGCTGTGCGCAATTGGCTGCTGCGTTTCACCCACATATATACAGTCAATTCACTTTACCGTATATTCTGTGAAGCGCTTTGAGACTTCGATAAGATGTGAAAACGCTATATCAAATGAAAGATTATCATTTTATTATTATAAGCGCACATGTATTATAGGTGCGGTGTAGGATTTTTTTTGTAAACTCTTAAAACAAATGCAATCCATACTTGAGGTTTTGAACTAAAGCAAAGAAAATTTCCTGCGGAATAAATGTTTGAAATATAATTACCACTTATATTTTAAATTGTGGCCGCAGAGTTAGGAGATTGTATTCATAGGATTTGTTTTATTTTTAATATAGGCTTTAGTTTTCGTAGATGTGAGCTGAGAGTGGAGCTTAACGCAATACACTTTTTCTTTGAATTCAGACTTTCATCTATGTTGGAAGGAAGTTTAGCAGAAGCAAATCATTGGAGTATTATTTTACCTCTTCACTGCTTTACTTGCATCTTGTTTGCTGTGAGATTTATTGCCTCATAGAACCGTACGCCTGTGAGTGATTTTTGATGTCTCTCTTATTATCACAGTATTCAATCTCGTGGTCCAGATGAGTGCTAGAGCTACCAACAACAGCAATTTGCATTTATTTAGCACCCTTCACACAGGGTAGCACCCCAGAGCACTTGTGACTGCATGTACTGTATTTTGTAAACTGGGTGTTTATTTTTGAATCACTGATTCCTTCTCATTCCTGTCCCCCCCCACCCCCACCCCCACCCCCATACATACATATATACACACACACACACACACTTACACACTCTCCTCCAAACACAACAGCTGGAATTTTGGTTGCTTTTGCATGTTCGCATTCAGCGGAGGGATGTATGGAATTATAAAAGTATCAGTGCCTGGTTTTAGATCAATTAAGATGCATGAGAGGACTTTGGAAGGCAGAACCTTTCTGAACACATGAATATTGCACTGGCATTCAGCCCGAAGAGAGTGGGTACTTTGACCCGTGAGTTTTGTTTGTTTGGCACATTGGGCTATTCACGTGTTTTTATTGGAAGGGAGTATCTGTTTTTTTCCTCATTGACCCTATTGGCCAATAAAGAAAGTTACAAATGCTTGCTTTCTTTGGTAGCTTTGACTGTCTGACTTGTGACACATTTCTGTACCAATCCTGTTGAGAAGGTAAATGAGTTAATACCTTTAGAGATTACATTGCTCTTAAAGCAGCTATGTAGCTTCCTGCTCTCAGCAACATCTCTCCGGCTTTGTTGTCTGCCATTTTTTGTTTATTTCCCCCTCCAACTTTGTCCTCCAAATCCTGAAGACATTGACTGATGTCTAGGTAACCACATGTATTAGAGTAGTTGTTGATGGACTTGATGACCATGTGGGAATCATAGTCTATCATGATACAGTACTATCCGTGTCTAATATTCACACATGTTTCTGCAAAATAGGGGGTGGGATGGGGAAGATCACTCCATAGCATCTATGAGTGGGAATCAGATTTTCTCCCTTTGTTTCCCCCCTCCCCATCCATCATGGAGGGCTGAGACCAAGGCATTTCCTCAACCCCCCCCACCCCTTCATGCACAATCAGCTGATCCAGAGAGACAGGACGGGCTACAGTCCACCACAGAGGGTGAGTTTGATTCTGACATTCCATTGCCCCAAAATGTCACCCAGGGGACAATTCAGCTCTGAGGTGACTCCATTTACTTCCCCAATGGAAAACCATTGGGTGAGAAGTAACTTTTTTGCTATTTATTGTGTTGCGCCCACAGTCATCACACTTTACAGTATATCCTGTGAAGTGTTTTGAGATGTCTTGGCGAAGTGATAAGGCACTATATTAAATGTAACAGCTGTTATTTTCATTATTATTATCGAGGCTAAGACCATCCTGGTTTGGTTTCACACAAGGCAACAACTTCATCAACCATCATCCAAGGAGAGAGTCTTGTTCTGATTCCTCAGGCACGATTGTGAAATTGAATTTCCAAGGTATTACTGCCCTGTGTTACAAACGGGTGGATTGCAGATGTGATCACTGCTAGTGCTGTGCGGACACTGCTGTGTGCAATTGGCTGCCGCGTTTAGCCCACATATGTACAGTCAATTCATTTTATAGTGTATTCTGTGAAGCGCTTGGAGACATCTAGAAAATGTGAAAAGCGCTATATCAAACGCAAGGATTACTATGATTATTATTATTCTGCAGCATAAACATAGCATTTGTTGATACCTCTGCCTTCACTTGCATAAAGGTGCTATTCATATCAAACTATAACCATAGCAAAGAGATTATTGACCTGCTATCTCTAAAAAGATTGTCCTTTTCTTGATCCCCAGAGTCGATTCTATATACTGTATCATAAAAATTCAACTGTGGGCTGCACTGTTAAGTGTACGTTTCCAGCTGTATTTCGAAATACCACACTTATATAAAAACTAGACACGAGGGGGGCTGAATGTCCCACTTCTGCACTGAAAATTTCGATGTTTGCGTAAATCCATTGTTGCCAGTGCTGTACAACCTGGTCTACAAACTGGCCAGGTTCATCAGTCATTCACCTCACGGCTGGATGGCAGACCATTCTGCACGCAAACTGGCTACTGTTCCCTATGAAAACAGTTGACTAACTTGACAGTAATTCTACTTGATTCACTTTGGAATCATTTCACATTCAAAACAAACATGAAATGCAAGAATTATTGTAAACTTCTTATCGTGGTGGGAGTGAGGCTCTTTTACATTAGAATGACTATCATTGATTCAAATTCTCTATAAATAGCAGAGAAATGATCCTACTTTTATTTGCAAACACCTGCCCTCAATAATCCAACTATTGCCAATGCAGTATTGAAGGAGTTAAGTCTGAGTTGCTATCGTGTGAGGTAATTTCTGCCCCACCTTTCTCATTTTCACAACCGCTCATATGACACTGAAAGCATAAGGTTTCTTCTCGCCGGATTACAGTATCCATCTAATACAATATTTGCATTTAATGTCCCCCGCTTTCTCTGCCCTAACATCTCTGGCCGAGGATTCAGACACTATGTCCTCGCTGTCAACAGCTCTCTCCCTAAATCCAAAACCATCCGCACTCAGCCCATCCTGATAGTACTGTGCTTTGAGGATTTCTGGCCTTCATTCTGGCCTGTCACCAGAGATTGTGATCAGCAAAAGAAAACCTCCAATCTTGGTGTACATTCACCTGTTGGATTCTAGCTTCACATCAGGACTTGAACTCCTTTCGCCCACAAAATATGCAGTCAATTCACTTTGCAGTGTATTCTGTGAAGCTCTATGAGATGTCTCAAAGGCGGGATAAGACGCGATATCAAATGCAAGGATTATTATGAGAAATTATTATAGCCAGTTAACCCAACAGTGCAGTGCTGAGGAGTGTTGTCTTGTCAGATATGCCATCTTTTGGATGAGACATTAAGAAGTGGTTCTGTCTGCTTTTTAAGGGAATTGCTGCTGCGTTTGCCAAGAAATACAGTAACTACATTCAACAAAAATATCAGTAAATACTCTAGAAGTGCTTTGATATGTTTTGATTTGATCGGCGAACATAAAGATAAACTGTTCTGTGTGAATTTATTGTTAAGTGAGAGGATTCAGGCAGCAGCTCGGGCTACGTAACACACAGACCAAATAAAAGGTGAACAGTTAATTAGTGGGTTCAGAATGTTTCTGGAGTTGATTAATAAATAATAATCCTTGCAGTTGATATAGCGCTCTTCACACCTTATTGACTTATCAATGCGCTTCACAGAATATACTGTCAAGTGAATTGACTGTATATTTGTGGGTGAAATTGTGCACAGCAGCATCCCCACAAACAGTCGTGGATTGAAATGACCAATTTTATTATTGTGTTTTTTGGGGGATGGATTATTATTAGACGTGTGGAGTAAGAAAACTTGCCCAAGGTTTCGCCCTGACCTGCCTGGATTCGAACACAGGTCTCACGCTTGTAAGGCGAGCGCTCTAACCACTGAGCTACAGGAGCTAAGAGATACTAAGTGATTAAGGCTGCAATCCCACACTGACAATGGATGAATTGAAAATGGTCTTGGAATAGACTTTACAGTTGTCTTTTTACTTGTCTTTCTTTCAAAGCAGGACTATTGTCGTGTGTATTTTGTTGTTCATTATTCCTGCTGTTAGAGTGGATGTGTTTGTTTGTGTTGCAATAGCCCGTGTCCTCAGGCAAAGCTGACGTCAGGCTAGGTGGTGTTAAAATGAAGCTGGAGAGAGAGAGAGAGAGAGCACAATAGCCAGAGTTTCAGGAAGGGAAACCGAATCGTGCGGTGAGCCAGCTGGTTAGATGGATACCGGGCAAGACGTGACTATGTGGGCCAGCTTTATTGCCAATACCCTGCAGCAAAAAGGTGGCATAATCCAGTCAGGTGAATACTGTAGCGGCAAATAGTCAGAACTTGTTTTATGCTTGTCATGTGCTTAAGAGCATTCCCCTCCTCTTCTAAACATTTGGCTTTAAAATCTAAAGTGGGATTTCTCTCGAAGCAACAAGTGAAGTCCAAAAATGAAAGAACAAGAGCAATAAAGGGATAAGTTTAACCTCTCGGTAGGTAGCAAAGTCCTGAAATGAGAGACAGTTGAATGAAGCACGTAGCACACACTCTGTGCAGCGAGGGGGGGCTTGGCGTCTCTTGTTTAAAGTTTACTTTTCTGCATCAAGTGGGATCAGTGCTGGTGGTGAATAATTTATAACCGCCATGAATGGGCTCATTAGTTGCCTTTTCAGAGTTTAAATGAGTTTTGTGGTTGTCATTATATGAGCCTTCTGTTCAGCTGAACGGTGAAACGACAGTTTGGCATCAGCCTCGCTTGTAACAGGGGCAGTCAACCTCCTTTCATTCGAGGATTTGCTGTTGTACTTAGGCTGTTCAGAATAGAGTTACGTTGCCCTCCTACAGCAATCTTCTGACCAACAACCGGTAAAGCCATTATAAAGGTAAGAAGGACCTGCCTGTCTTGTACAAAGTGCATTTGTCCATTTTTTAAATCACTAGAATTTCTCCTTCTCCCTACTCCCTCTCCACTCCCCTCACCTCCGCTGGGTTGGGGGTGACGTATGGAAAGAGTATGGAATTGACGGGGTGAACATTATTTGCTCTCGTTACTTTCTATCGTAGATAATTGGCAACTGTGAGCATGTTTTGATAAGACAAAGCTGGATTAAACATACATGTAGGCCACGAGTTACTTTATTTGCCAGGAAATGGAGTTGTTTTTTTTATCAGTGTTTGGGGCATGTGAAATGTGCTCCATATTCCAGGTAATGTAGATTTCAGAATATTCAGTTAAAACCCTGTAGAAAAATATATTCTAAATTTTAGGTGAAATATGTTAATGCTGACTAAATCTGATTGATTAATGCACTTCAGCTTTATAACATTATTAATCACATTACGGAGTAGAATGTTTTTCTGTGTGTCTCTCTCTGCCAATATCATTGGTACCACATATGCAGCTTGCTTGTTAGAATTGAAAGAGCAACAACAGAGTAGCTGAGAGATTGTGAATGTTCCTGAGCGTTTGTATAGCTGACCTGTTTCAAAACATACAGAGTGCTTTTTGCCCCTTTCATTACTGAAGCAGGGCAGAGTTTTTTTTTTCGCGGCACGCAGGCTTCATGTCATTGTTGGTGTGAGAACGTTTGAACCTTGCCATCTATGGGAGCTCCATCTGTGGTTGGATTGTGAGGACCGTACCTCTGATGTTGGGCAGGCTGCCCTTCGTGGCCTGGCTCAGTCCTACCTTCTCGCCGAGTCAGGGGTGATATTTTGAATGATAATAAATTAGCTCCCAATACTGAGTTCTCTGCAATTCTAACTCTCCATCCCTGTAGCTGGCTGGGAGCACAGTGTACAGAACCATTTCTGATTGAAGCACGTTGCAAGATAAAGCAACTGGTTTGTGCATTAAAATGTACAAACGGTTGAATTATTTTAGTTCTGAGCAGTTTGTAGCTGATTGCTATGAGATGGCATAAGCAAACAATTATTTTAAAAAAAAGTTAAATAGAATTCATATTCACAGAATTGTAGCATGATAACTTCTCGTCCAGACCAACCAACTACAAAACAACATACATTTCTTGTAGCAGTGGATTAAGAAACATGTTCTCCTATGGACGAAAGGCTTTCTATGCATTGAGAGAGGCTTGTGTATAGTATTTTTTATGTTGTTTTACTGTGTTGGACACTTGATACCGTGTAGCACATTTGCTTAGCGTTGATTCTATAATCAGTGAAAGTCACATATATTGGGTGTCTTACATTGGAAGTGAAATCACTTTCCTGACTTGCAACTTTTGTTGAATGTAGATTCACTTAGAGTTTACAATAATACCTCAAAAAAACAATAATAATTTGGTCACTCAAGCCACGGCTGTCTGTGGGACACTGCTGTGTTGGCAATTGGCTGCCACGTTTTGCCCACAAATATACAGTCAATTCACTTTACAGTTTATTCTAGAAGACGTGAAAAGCGCCGTATCAAATGCAAGGATTATTATTATTAGTTAGTCAGTCCTGTAGCATAGTGGTTAGAACACTCTTCTCGCAAGTGAGAGGACCTGGGTTGGATTCTTGGACAGGGCAAAACTTTGGGCAAGTTTGCTTACTGTCTCTGTTTGCCTGGCAGTAAATAGGAGCCTGCTTGTTAGTCGAATGGCAGATCGCTTTTCTGGGGGTAATAATACCTTCAAAAAGATTAATAATTTGGTTGATCAATCATTGTTTGTGGGACATTGCTGTGCGCAAATAGCTGCTGCTTTTTGCCCCACAAAATATAGTCAATTTGCTTTACAGAATATTCTGCGAAAGGCTTTGCGACATCCCAAAGATGTGATCGGGTGCAATATAAAATACATTGCTTATTGTTATTATAGTTATACAAGAAGATGTTACCAGTCTAACCTCTTTTTAAATTCATCTCACGTGTAACCCAAAGTGTGTGAGGCTACAGTAAATGGAATTCGGTTTTCAACTACAGTAGAGGGAATTCCTTTTGGATGACAGATCTATTACATAATAGCCGGGCTCTTTAACACCCAGCTGTGGCTGGTATACTTCTCATTTGCCAGCGTTCAGGTTTTTATGTAAGCGAGTCAAGCACTGGAAACAATTAAGGGAAATAGATCAAACAAGTTGTTTTACAGCTTCCAACATGCATTTATTAGTTTGTGTCTGTCTTTCCAAAACATTGTAAGCACTCAGAGCAAAGGATCGTGGAAACGTTGGAAGACTAAAAATACCTCAAACTCTTTTGATGGCTTTCCTTTTTAAGTTGAAACGCACTATTTTTAAAGTTAAAACAACTTCAGTTTGAATGGAAGCCCCCCCAGCATTATTTTCCAAATTAAATGTGCTACTTTGTTTCCAGCTCTTGGCACACGGTGCAATCAATCTACACACTCGTCCGCACATTTCTCCCCCCCCCCCCCCCCCCCCCCCACCAATAGATTGACTGTGTGTTCGAATCCGAGCTCTGGACTTGCACTGACAGTCTAGGCCGGCATCCAGACTCAGCACCGGGGGGAGCATCGATGACCAGAAGTTCTTTCAGATGAGAAATAAATTGAGATCCTGTCTCTGTTCAGGTGGAGTTTTTAAAAAAAAAACTTGTGGCACTTGCGGACTAGGGAGTTCCTTCTGGTATCCTGGATTAATTGGCCATTCACCTCGTGGTTTTATGAAAGATCTCCGTGTGTAATCTGGCTGCATACCAAACACAGTCACACACTTGATTGTAATTACTGTACTATGATGTGTTTTGAGACACTGGTGTTGTTGGCGGAACAAGAATGTTATTTTTAAAACTTTACCGACCCTATATTAATTTCACAGTATAATTCATTATAGTGTATCATGCATACTATGGGATCTGTATCCTTAAATGCGCCCAAATACCACAGTGTCTGTGATAAAGCCACCTGTAGTTTGTTTTAATATTTTAATATGCTCTCGTAATTTTAATTACATTTTTCTTAAAATGAGCATTGGAGGAAGAGGTATTGATTTGATCTCTGACCCTCTCGCCTCTAAGGTGCACTCTTAACACTAACACTGTCTGGTTAGCTTGAAAGGGTTTGAGCATTAGACGTGGTGGTTTTTAAGAATGTTTCACAATATCTAGGATTCCCTCGAGTCCAGAAATTGTGTGTCTAAGCTATGTTCTCCGTGAATGTCTCTGTCTGAACATGTCCATTGTAGCAACGAGCAATGTGTGTAATTAAACTCTGGCTCATACCAGTCAACACTCTCTGTAACATTCCAGCAAAAAGGGCTCGAAGGTGTGTGCAAATTTTTGTAAGACACCTTATCTTAGTTGCAAGTTTCTCCCCAGTTTTGATTAGCTCCATTAAATAGATCCCAGGTTTGTTTAGCGGTGATGTACTGTACCCTGCTTCTTTTGCTTTTTGTTCTGTAAAACTTGTAGGGTTACTTTTGGGGCCGGTCAGTGACGTCCATCCTTTTTAGTCATGTGTCCCTTTATTTGGGGCTTTGAAGTGTTTGCTAGGTATGTTTTGAATGGAGCATTCGAGCGAGAGAGGCAGCTTGTGCTGTTTAGGGTGGGGACATTTCAGAAAATTAGGAGGTGGATTCAGAATTACCCCTTTTATTCAACAAGTTATTTTTGACTGTGCTAAGTGTGTGTGTGTGTGTGTGTGTGTATCGTAAACAAAAATGCTTCTGAAAAGGCACAGAATCCTCTGCCCACAAATCCCCTTTTATTTTATTTCACATTGAATTCTTCTTAATGATTGTATCTCCACTGTATAAAATGAATTTGAAACCGACTTTTTTTTTGCTGCCGTTTCAAGTCGTTTTCTCTTTTATTTCTGGCGGCAGGATTTAGAATGTGGAATTGAGGTTACAGGAAGCCTGCTCCTTTGCAGTTGGTAACAAAGTTTAAAGAAAATTGAGCAGCCACAGTGTTAGTCAAATCCCTGTGGGACTGAACTGGCAATAAGCAAATTAGGCACAAACAGAGCTACGTGTTGCTATAGCAACAGTGCAATTAAATTACTGTCAGCCATGATATAATTTTCCTCTTTAGATGCTCAGGGGACTTGAGGTTCCATTTGTAGCCAAAGTTGCTTTAGTTCACTGGCGTAGAAGAGAAAGAGAAGGGGAATGGGTCCACTCGCTGACTGTGTTACTTGGCCTAACTTTTCCCCCTCTCTGGGTTTTGTCTTTCATTAGGAGGAACCTTGGTCTAAATGGGTCCAGTTATGCCTCCCAGCAAGAAGCCCGAAGGCTCGGGAATTAGTGTGTCAAGTGGACTGAGCCAGTGTTACCCGGGGAACACACTAACCAAGGAACTGCAGGAAGCTGAGGAGATGGAGTTGGCGAGCAGTTGCTTACCCTCTGGCCGTGCAGACAAAGCCAACGTGGAGGACGAGGAGCTGACAAACCTGAACTGGTTACACGAGAGCAAGAATCTGCTGAAAAGCTTTGGGGACACGGTGTTACGGAGCGTCAGCCCAGTACAGGATGTTGATGAGGATACACCCCCCTCCCCTGCTCATTCTGACCAGCCCTATGATGCCAAGCAGAACCCAAACTGCAAACCTCCCTACTCCTTCAGCTGCCTCATATTTATGGCCATTGAGGACTCACCCAGCAAACGTCTGCCAGTCAAGGATATCTATAACTGGATCCTAGAACACTTCCCATACTTTGCCAATGCTCCCACTGGCTGGAAAAACTCTGTTAGACACAATCTGTCATTGAATAAATGTTTTAAGAAGGTAGACAAGGACAGAAGTCAGGTGAGCTTTCCAGTAACTCTTATTTCTCCATTTACCTTCTAGCGGTATTTGTCATCCCTAGATCAGTTGGTGCCTGATCAGCGAATACTTCCTGTTTTATATTCTTCCAGCAGATCTGAAGGCAGAGCGGTTGGTCACTGACTTAAATAACTGCTTATACTCTTTCACGCTGTCTGCTTTTCTAAGACATTTGAGACACAAAGTATTCCTGATTTTGGCTAAGATGTTTGAGTGTAATATTAGTGTTTCTGAATGAAGTTGGTGCGCGTCACAGCCTTGTGATTGTATTGTCCTACATTAGAAAGAGGGGGATATTATAAAATATTACTGAACAAACAATGTATGTATTCTGAATGGATTAAGGCTGCAATATAACCTTTGTTCAGATAAGTGTAGTAAGCTGCTTGAAGCTTTCTGTCATGGTTATGGCCATATCTGATCCACTTGATTTAGATGAAAGGCTTTGTAGTAAACTCCCAGGTATCTCTTATTCTGTGTGGTTGCTGTCTGCAGGTGTTCATAAACAGTGGCAAAATCCCTGGCCTGAAGACTTTATAGAATCCAGATCATGTCCCCACTCAGCAATATCAGTTGTTAGGACTGGGTAGAAACTGCATTTTTGAGGCCCCAGGAGCAGGAAGACATGGATTACTTGATATTTTGATTGTGTTTCAGTTTATAACTACATCAGTGTCGTGACTGAATTGCATAAAGGGCTAGGGATTTAATAAGTGTACAACTGCTCGGAATGAAGAGATTTCTTGGAGGCCCCAAATTTCTTGTCTTGAAACGCTTCACATTTAGCAAATCAATGAGCCATGGAGACAGTGAAGAATGCCTCCAGAAATATCCCCCTTAAAGCTTGGTGTGGATAAATGTTCTGCCCATTTTTAGCCCTCGCCCATGTATACTTAATTGAAATCTGAGCATCTGTGGAGTTGGCTAATCTCAGAACAACAAGAAAAATACATTTGTTTAGTGCCTTTCACATTGGGAGGATCTCCCAAGGCCCCCATAGGTTTACTAGCTGTTGTTCTCTGTGGCTTCAGCACCCTTGGATTAAATTATACAGGCGGAAAATCAGTTAGGCCTTCCAACAGTATCTAGAGACCAATGATGGGTGTGGTGGTGATGACATTCTGTATAACATTTACTATCAGGGACTTCACAAGACACGTGGCAATATAGGAAAGGGACTGGGGTGTGAAGTGATGTCCCAGGAGCAGGATAAAGGAGTTAGCAATGCTTTCAGCAGGGGAAGAATAACTTTTCAAAATGTTTTTGTCTAAATGATATTGCAGATTTTGCAATGTTCTGTTTTTAAAGAGAGTCCAATTTAACACGATGCTAAAGTGGCCCTCCCCCCTTGCTGCCTACTCTATTTGGTTGCTCTTTTAAGGATTTGTATGGTGAGTGTTAGAAATGAAAAGCCTGTTTGAGAGTTGGAAGAATGTGCAACCATTTAGTTGAAATTGGTGTGAATTAAGTGTGGGTCAGCATCAAGCCACCCATTGTACATGGAGCTCCTGGTGTCACAGCTGAAGTTTGCATGCCGTACGTTTATAAAGAGGCCAGTTTGGATTCTCTGCTGTGGTATTTACTCTGCAGCCATGATGGTGGACTTTTGCTTTAGAAAATTTCAGTGTGCAGCAAAATCAAATTATCAAATTGATTTCTTAGCAAGGCTTTTAGAATCAATTTTATTGTGAAGGTAAATAAGTTATTCTGCTGCCCCTTCACTTCTGGATACTTAACCACAGGCTAAGCTCTTAAGCCCCCATCTTCCTTGCAGGGTGGCGAACGTCCACTGGAAATGGCATTCACATCAGTGGATTAATGACTGCATTATTTTTTATCTCTTTACTGCAACACAGTCCAACCTGTGTACCAGCTAAAACATTTGTGTTGTAGATCACATTTAAGAAGTGGCTCCCAATATTGTGCAGAAGAGGTTTGAAACAGTTAATAATGAGCCTTTTCATGTTGTTGATACATCTTAGTGTTTCACAGAATATAACTATAAAGTTATTTGACTGTATTTTGTGGGCGAAATATTGTACTGAACTGACTTGTAGATTTGGATCACAGGCCCAGCTTCTCTTGTTCATACAATCAATTTCACTTTCAATTTCACATTGCTTCTATCTGGATAATTAAATGGCCGTTGTATTTGCTACTGAGTAAAATATAGTATGAAAGAGTAATAGTGTAAAATGTGCGTGTACATACTGAAGGTGCACTAATTGGCCCACATTTAGCTCATTATTTGATTATGGGAGCTGAGGAGTTGATAGGGGATGGCAACTGTAATTGGTTATCTCAGCCGTGTTAAACTTTGGAGAGCAGCCCACTTTTAGGCTTTTATATGGTTTTGGTGTCATCTTCATGTTGATCTGCTAGGCACTACATCAGCGGTTTACAAGCTGTTGCTTTTGGCCAACCATTCCTTACCCTTTTCCAGCCTTTCTAACACATTGATCGGATCAAACACTGTGACAATGTCAGGAACAGCTGCCATCTCAGTAGCTTAGAGGTCGGAGCACTCGCCTTGTGAGAGGATCTAGGTTTGATTCCCGGGCAGGGCGAAGTGTTGGGCAAGTTTCCTTGCTCCACATGCCACTATTTACCTAGCAGTAAGTAGGAACCCAGTTAGTCGATAGCAAGATCGCTTTTCCGATGGGAGGGGTAATAATGCCTTTTCTTAACGAAAATGATTTGGTCACTGAATTCACGACTGTGGGACACAGCTGTGCAATTGGCTGCTGCATTTCACTCCCTCAAATGTTCAGTCAATTCATTTTACAATATATTCTGTGAAGTGCTTTGAGACGTGATAAGGTACTATATCAAATACAAGGATTATTATTATCCCAGGTACGATGGCGTCTGATGAAAGACTAGTGATGGAGAAACCATGTCACTGACTGGTATGGAGATAGGCATGATTAATTCCATGCTTCAAACCATGAGCATTTCTGCTTTGTGGCCACTTCTCCTGCCTCTTTGTGTTACTGCTGCTGTTCAAGGCATGGGATGAAAATGCTGCTTCTGAACTCAGAAGTTTAGTTTACATCTGAACTCTTAGGTAAACAAAGAGAAAGTATTTCCACTGATTGGTGAGCTGGTAACCGGACAGCATCAATTTAATATCATTACAGTGCCACATTGAAAAATTAATATTTTAATATTAAAATTTTTCACTAAAGCGATGCCTGTAAATGCAGTAAACAACAACAAAATTACACTTTTACATCAGGAGGATGTCCCAAGGCGCTGGACAGTCACTGCTTCAGACCCAAGCTGAGGATAGGGGTTGAGGGAGGGAAGTGGGGGGATTAGGAGTTTCCGATGGGTCCATCGAAGAGGAGAGTCTTGAGGCGAGACTTGAAGGAGGCCAGGGAGGGGGGGCGAGGCGGAGGGACTGAGGGATGGAGTTCTAGAGGTTGTGGGGGCAAGAGTGGCTGAAGGCTCGCTCGCCAATGGTGGGGAGGGTGGGTTGGGGGACGTGGAGCAGGCCAGAGCCTGCTGAACGGAGGGGGCGGGCAAGTTGGTAAGGGGTTAGGAGATCATGGACCTGCTTGGTAAAGGTCGCCAAGCAGGTACATAATAATAAATAGTAATCCTTGCATTTGATATAGTGCTTTTCATGTCTTCTAGGTGTCCCAAAGCGCTTCACAGAATATACTGTAGAATTGACTATTTTGTGGGTGAAACGCGGCAGCCAATTGCACACAGCAGTGTCTCACAAATAGTTGTGGATTGAAATGACCAAGTTATTATTGTTTATTTTTTGAGAGATTATTATTAGGTGAGTGCTCTAACCATTGAGCTACAGGACCCTACACGGACTCCACAACCTCCATAAGAGGCTTTGAGTGAAGACACAGGTAGAGAGAGACATTTGGTGAAGAATTTTGAAGGGAGGAACGAATAATATCCTAGAATCATAGAATGATGTATACAGTAGGGAACGGCGATATGGGAATTTTCCGGATATGGATATATCGGTTGGCTCATATCGAGATATACCGAAATACCGATATATTCAGTTTTTCGTAATGCGCATGCGCGCGCGCATCGGAGAGCGCGCGCATTCGGGGTGCGCGTGCATTCGGGGCCTATCTTCTCAGGAGGTAAATATCTTTCTCTCTCTGTGTCTCTCACTCTCTCCATCTCTGTGTTTTTCTGTCTGTGTCTCTCTATGTCTCTCTCCCTCTCTCCTCTCTCACATCCCCCCCATCTCTATCTATCTGTATATTATCACATCCACCCCGTCTCTCCCCCCCCCCCCCCCCCCCCCGCCGTCTCTCTCTCCCCCTCCCCCCCCAGCCGTCTCTCTCCCCCTCCCCCCAGCCGTCTTTCTCCCCCTCTCCCCCCCCCCCCCGCCGTCTCTCTCTCCCCCTCCCCCCAGCCGTCTCTCTCCCCCCTCTCCTCCCCTCCCCCCCCCCCCCCCCGCCGTCTCTCTCCCTCCCCCCCCCAGCCGTCTCTCTCCCCCTCTCCCCCCCCCCAGCCGTCTCTCTCCCCCTCTCCCCAGCCGTCTATCTCCCCCTCCCCCCAGCCATCTCTCTCCCCCTCAACCCCCCCCAGCAGTCTCTCTCCCCCTCACCCCCCACCCCCAGCAGTCTCTCTCCCCCTCTCCCCAGCCGTCTATCTCCCCCTCCCCCCCCACCCCCAGCAGTCTCTCTCCGCCTCACCCCCCCCACCCACAGCCGTCTCTCTTCCCCCACCCCTTGCATACCTGTATTATGTATTCGAGGACTATGAATACAAGATGGCGGCTTTGCACCTCGGTCTGTGCATTGTGAATAGAGATGAGCATTCTGGGTCTTGTAGTTGATTGTGCTCGCTTCCTGATTTTTTACCTCGATATACCATTTTTCGATATATTGGTATTTTTAAAATGTCTATATCGGCATATCGATATGAAAATCATATCGGGTTTTACCGATATACCGATATATCGCCGTTCCCTAGTATACAACAACAACAACAATTTACATTTATATAGCGCCTTTCACGTCGGGAGGACGTCCCAAGGCGCTAAACAAGAGGCGTGTGACCCGAGCTGGGAGGGGAGTGTTTGGGAAGGGGTGAAACACGAAGGGGAGGTAAAAGAGTTCGGGGTGGAACAAAAGGCACGATCGAAGAGGAAAGTCTTCAAATCGGCCTTGAAAGAGGAAAGGGAAGAGGCGAAACGGAGGGATTGAGGGATGGCATTCCATAAGGTGGGAGCAGAGAAACTGAAGGCCTGGCCTCCGATGGTGGGGCGGTTTGGGCGGGGGGCTTGGAGTAGGCCAAGTCCTGTTGAACGGAGGGTCCGGGTGGGCGTGTAGGGGGAGAGTAGATCGGCTAGGTAGGATGGGGCAAGGCCGTGCAAGGCCTTGTAGGTGAGGACGAGGATCTTAAATTCGATCCTCTGGAGGATGGGGAGCCAGTGGAGACGGGCGAGGGTGGGGGTTATGTGGTCACGGAGGCGGGTGCGGGATAGTACATGGGCTGCAGAGTTTTGGATGGCCTGCAGCCTATGAATGGAGGAACTGGGGAGGCCGATTAGGAGAGAATTTCTGTAATCCAGCCGTGAGGTGATGTACGCGTGCACGAGTGTTTCGGCAGCGCGGGGGGTATACAGCATAGAAGAAGCCATTTGGCCCATATTGTCTGTGCCGGCATTGTGAAAAGAGCTGATCCGGTGAATCCTTCTCCCCCAGGCTCTCACCATAGCCTTACAAACCTGTCCTCCCCAAATAACTTTCAAAAGTTGTTATCGAATTGGCTTCCACCACCCTTTCAGGCAATGCATTCCAGATCTAAACAACTAGCTGTGTGAAAATATTTCTCCTCATCCTCCCTCTGTTTCTTTTAATCACTATTTTAAATCAGAAGATTAAGTGGTTTTGCAAGAGAGGACTAAGGCAACGTGACTGAGGCAATGTGACTGAAAGCTGATGATGGAGCTAAGGGAGTGGCGAGTAAGTGATGGACTAGAGTTTGAGGAACAGAGTGCACAGGTTGAAATGGGGGCAGTAGGAGATTGCACAGGTAGGGCATGGTATAAGACCATAAGAATTAGGAGCAGGAGTAGGCCATTTGGCCCTTCGAGGCTGCCCCGCCATTCAATAAGATCAGGGCTGATCTTCTGATTTAACTCTAATTATCTGCCCCATCCCCATATCCCCTAATCTCTCATTTTTAAAAAATCTATCAGTCTCAGCCTTGGAAATGTTCAGGGACTGAGCATCCACAGACTTCTGGGGTAGTGAATTCCATAAATTCACTAGCCTCTGAGGGAAGAAATGTTTCCTCAACTCTGTTCTAAAAGGCTGACCCTTAATTTTAAGACTGTGACCCCTGGTTATAGATTCTCCTACCAGGGGAAACAGTCCCTCAGTGCCTACTTTTTCCAGCCCTTTAAGAATCTTATATGTTTCAATAAGATCCCTCCCAATTCTTCTTCTGTACTCTAGAAAGTACAGCCCTAGTTTATTCAACCTATCCTCATAGGTAGAGTCCCCTCATCCCAGGAACTAACCTCGTGAATCTATGCTGCCCCCCCTCTCAGGCAAATATGATCACTGTGTGATCATACAGTGGGATGAAGGTCAGGACAAGGATCTTAAATTCAATCTTCTGAGGTACTGGGAGCCTGTGGTGCTTGGTAGGTAACAACAATTGTAAGAAGGGCAATGGGCATGTTGTGGAAGAGATGTCATCTTTATTAGTCGAAGCTGCTGGGCAGGCTGGAAGCTGCTGGGCAAGCTGGAAGATAGATATACATATCTCAGGGGATATGTACCTGAGATGGATAAGGGTTTACAAGCAATGAGCTTCAGGTAGTGGTATGAGAAAGTGTTCTGGAGGTGTGGAAGTGGTGTCTTGGTAAAGGGGAAGCATTCAGGAAAACCTGTGATGTGCTGTTCTGTGCTGATGTTTCCATGGAAATATGGATTACATTTTGTCAGTGCTAAACAGTTTTGGGTAGTTAATGTCTATTTGGTATCCTTGACTTTGACTATGGATGAATTTAACAATGCTTATCTGTAACGTTCCACACTGGTTAATCACCTGTCTTAATGGGTTAAGTAGATTAAATAATAATAATAATCATAATCCTTGTGTTTGGTATATTGCTTTTTCACGTCTTCTAGATGTTTCAAAGCGCTTGACAGAATATACTGTAAAGTGAATTGACTGTTTATTTGTGGGCAAAATACAGCAGCCAATTGTGCACAGCAGCGTCCCCACATACAGTCGTGGGTTGAAATGACCAATTTTTGGGGGGAGGGATTATTATTAGGCATGTGGAGTAAGGAAACTTGCCCAAGGTTTCGCCCTGACCTGCCTGGATTCGAACACAGGTTTCACCCTTGTACGGCGAGTGCTCTAACCACTGAGCTACAGGACTCCAAAAGCCTTCTATGGGGACATAATATTAATGATCTGAGGCAGGAGAAAGTTTGATGGTTTCAATGTCCTTTTTTCTTGACCCCAATTTTAAGTGAACAGCACATAAATCACCAAATACTCAACCGAGTACCCCCGACTGCACCATTCTATTTAGTGCTGATTTACTGACTGTTAGTGCACAATTACAGGCCGTTTTGTACAATGCAACTCTGCCGACACTACCCAAGTTCATTACTTTGACTCCTTGGCTATTGGAACTGACTCCTTCGTATAAAATGGTTTGGAATTAACCCAGAGATGAGAAAGGATTTTTTTTTTTACTAACTCACTGCACCCTGCAGTCAGCTCACATGCTTGGGTTTTAAATTTTTAATTGTGAAAAGCGTGTGTTATCAGTGCTCGTGGTTAGTTTTTGTCCTGTTTTAAAAGAAAGTCTCTAACCTGTTTTAAAAAAAAGTCTTTAACCGTTGTGTAGATTTATAATAAATTGGAATAAATGTGTTTTGAGAGATGCAGGAATTGATTGCCAGTGAGAGTTAAGGTTTTGTGTGTGTGTGTGTGTGTGTGTGTTGGGGGGTGAGGGGAGTGGTGGGGCAGTTGTGTGTGTGGGGCCGAGGGGGTGGGGGTTGTGTGGGGGTGTGTTTGTGTGTGTTCAGGTGGGGGGGTTGTAAAAAGAAAAAGAAATTGGTCACTTCAATCCAAAACATTATTTGTGGGGACGCTGTTGTGCGCAATTGGCTGCCACGTTTCGCCCACAAATATATAATCAATTCACTTTACAGTATATTCTGTGAAGCGCTTTGAGACATCTAGAAGACGTGAAAAGTGTTATATCAAATGCAAGGATTATTACTATTGTGTGTATGAGGGTGGGTTGTATGTAGGTGTGTATGTGTGGGTGTTTGTGTGAATGGGGAGAGGGGTTTGTGGGGGTTGGGGTTTGTGTGGGATTGGGGTTTTTGTGGGTGTAGGGTGAGATTTCAACTAACACAACATTTAATACCAGTGTCTGACCAGTGACCTGTGGAGGGTAAGTATTAACTTGTGTCTTGGGAATTAGCTGATCATTTGCCCGGACATTCTGTGTACTGTGGAATAATACTGTGAAGTACTGTACTTGGTCTACAAATGCTTAACGCGCAAGTAATAGCTCAGATTAACATCATCTGTCGTACAATACCGTTCAAAAGAAGATTATGAAAAGGATCGTAAATGGTCATACTATTTCAACAGATGACGAGTGGTAACTGAATCAAAACAGGTTCGTCTTTTTTTATTAAAAAAAATCTGCCTCTGCCCTTCTTCCTATTGATATGAATTAGTTTTCTGCCAGTGTGATGGAGTGAGTTTGTTCGCTTTACCTTGTGCTTAGTGGGTGTGTGGGGTGTATGTGTTGGGGGTGGTGGGGGGGGGAGAGAGGGAAATAGGATATATATAATAATTTTTATAGATGCTGAATTATTTCGGGAGAAACTAATTGGAGAGTTAAGTGTGCGTAGCCTGCTTTGCCCCCCAAAGTAGCCCCAATTTATCAGTATGGGCATCTTGAATTTGACGTTTTAAAAAAAAACTGTAACCTGACCCCAAAGATGTCTTCTTCCTCAGTTTCCCTCGACCCTCGTAAGATGAAAATACTCCAGTTTGTGCCCGTGAACTTGGTGCCAAGCAGCATGCCTCCTGCACACGCAGCAAGTATGTGTTGGGGTAGGAACCTGCCTTACAGCACGAGCCGGCATTAAGCCTATCCCTGTGACTTTGAATTCATTGCCATCTGTTCCTTAGCTTTGGAGAGGATTTTTCTTCCTTGTATATGAATCACCATAGCAATGTGGTTTCAGTTGATACGGAAAGCAAGCAGTTACCATGGTGACGGTCTAATGATGTGACAGCCTATCTGCTGGCAGGAGAGGAGATGGCCATCAAGAGTTGGTTCACGCACAGTCCATGGGGTCCTTTTCAGCCTTCTGGGTTTCAAATTGATGGGAGTGAGCTTTAGCTTTGTTTTTTTTGTTGCTATTTATAGCATTTGTTATGCAGATTAAAATCCCACCATATTATTAGAGATGATATACTTGAAGAAAATTGCAGTGACATACTCACAAATGTCACATTTGCAGGCTTAAGCAAAATGCTGCTTTCTGATGCATCGGTATGTATAGATTTGCATTTCACCTCAATATACAGTATCTCCCTTCCTCCCATTTCCACAGTTTGCGGCTCGCAACTTTTCTTCAGATGGGAGCATGTCATTACATCAACCTTAGGCCGTTTGGTAACTGTGCTTAGGACTGCTCTGGTTTTGTCTGCCTCGATGCTCGCCTGTGGTAGAGGCAGCATGTTTGACCCACCCGTCCAGAGAGGCTTGTCATAGTGATAGGCTCCATCTAGTGACTTGGTACAAAACCGCTAACCTATGTTCGAAATCGCCCAGGCGCAGATATGCTCTCTTATTTATAACCACCTCTGTCATTCCCCACCAATCTCAAACGACCATCACAAAATTCAACAGCCCCATTTTATTAAACCATTTATTATTTAACCAGGAAGAACCTAAAAAGGAATGGAGAGAGAGCAAGGAATTAGATTAGCCTGCTTTGCTTCCCAAGTGCAAGTATAATATACAGTTGAAGCCCGTTTATCCATGACTCGATGCACCGACACTTCCATTTAACCGGCACGCCCAAAAAAAGTCCCCATTCGATAAAACGGAACTTATCCGGAATAATAGCAGTGGAGCATTTGTAAATGCATAAACAATAACAGAATATTGTACTGCCACTCACCATCAAAACCACTCTCCTGCCCACCCCACCCCCGCTGGTAGATGCTGCGCTTGAAGCCATGATGCTGCGGTTGAGGTTTACATTCCAGCCACTCTCCCCAAAATGGAGCACGCCAAGCGGGTGAAAAAAACGGTGAGCGTATGAATTCAAAGTCATACTAGCGGCAATTCTATAACGCCACCCGATAACCCACATTGCTGCGCAGGTGCAGTATTTCGGTTTGCCGCTAGGAAAGTCGCGCAACTTTAAAATCGCGCTGCCGCCTTCTTCACCCGCCTGGCGCCCTCCACTCAAAAAAGAATCGTTGGCCTGCACACCCCAATCAGAAAAGGTGAGAAGCACAAGAGAGCAGCCCCAACAACAAGCACCAACACAATACTCTGCCACCATCTGTTATTACTTTGTCTGGTGTGTATGGTGTGTAGTAAAAGAACTTGAATTTTTTTGTAGTGGGTTTTCGGCCGTGGGTTGCCCAAATATCCGGCTTTAACCGGCATTGGCCAGGTCCCGCGGTTGCCGGAGAAACGGGCTTCTACCGTATATCCGCCCACAAAAAAAACGGTTAAATCCACTTTTCAGTATACAGTATTCTGTGAGGCGCTTTGAGACGTCAAATGCTATTGTTATTGCTTCCAGTGCATCAGCTCAGGTTCAGTGTGAGGTTCGCTGAATGCTGTGGTGTAATCTGTATGGTTTGCTAACTCTATGGTGACAGAGTTTAAGGAAGAGTGGGTTGTTTGAAAAGTAGAGTCTGAATGTGATGAACGCAGGTGAAGAACGTAATGGGATCCCAGGGGAGCTATAGTGGCAGAGAAAGCTGATGGAAAGCTAAGCGATTGAGAACCTAAGTGAAGCACTTTGAGAAGTCCTTCTGACGTGAAAGGCACTATATCAAATGCGCACAGGATTATTATGATTAACAGCAACTCTTTTTAATCATCAGTCTACTGGAAAATGATGAGAACAAAATATTAACAGCATCGAGTAGAAAATTAGTCTTTTAGCAGCTCTAAATCTGGACTACGTGTTCACACGTTAGTGCTTTTACAAATATCATTTGCATTCATTGGTTGTTCCCGTTTGATGTGGATTACGAAGAAAGAAGCAAAAGAGCTTGTATTTTTATAGCATCTGTTACACTCAACATATCAAAGTGCTCTAGAGTAATTACTCCCGTGTAGTAACTTGTTTTTGTAGACAAACAGCCACTAGGCAAATGACCATTCAGCTGGACGATCTGAACAGACAATTGTGACCTCGGTTTCATGTTTCGTCCGAAACACCTCTGATAACACAGTGCTCTGGCAGCCCTACACTGATATGTCATCTTAGATTTAATCTCAATTCCCAATATGGGGTTTGAACCCATAACCTTCTGACCCGGAGTGGAGAGCGCTACCAATTTAGTCAAACTGACACCCTCTATTATCCCATTGTGTCAGATTTACTTCCCTGCAAGTGCGATGTGTTTTGCATAACTTGAAATATCATCTGATTGTCTCCCAAATAATCATTTGTATTTCAAAGCATTCTCTATTTAAATTCTATCTGCTGTGCTGGATTCCTTGTGTAGAAAACATTTGTTTACAGGGGAGAAAAATGCCACCATCCCAATTTAGTGAGAAGAATAACGCTATTGTGGTGGTGAAATTACTATCCCTTATACAATGAAAATTGGAGTCAGTAATCTTCTGTTGATTAACCCATAAAGAGTTGTGGAATGTGCCTCTGGTCATGAAGTACTTAACATTGGTGCACACAGCCTGACTTTCCTAATTACACTTTTTAAAAGCATTAACTCCTGTTCAGCTGCATTAAGCGGTCAATCTCAGCCTCGCAGCTCTTTTAACAAAGGCTCCCCCTCGGTTTCACTTCCGGATCTTGAAACCTTAAGTCCACCTTATGTTTGGTCCCACAGTTTGCTATAACAAAACTTGAGTTGCTTGCTTCTCCGTTTCATCGTCAATTGCTCTTGTCAGTTGATACTGACATTTTACTGTGGAAAATTAAATTTTTCCTGAAGAGTTCCACAATTATGAATGCTTCAGTGTGCGATAGAGGAAATTAAGCAAAGAAGCAGCTTCCAGCAGATTAGCTGCACATTTGCCTACATAATAATCCTTGCATTTGATATAGTGCCTACATCAAATGCGCTATATAGTTACCATCGACGGGCGAGCCTTCAGCCACTCTGCCCACAACCTTTGGAACTCCATCCCGCACTCCCTCCTCCTCGGCACCTCCCTAGCCTCCTTCAAGTCCCGCCTCAAAACCTTCCTCTTCGACCTTGCCTTTGTTCATGGCCCCTTCCCCTCCCTTCCCTCCACTCTCCCCAATCCTGACCCCAACGCGGATCCAAAACACTCCAGCGCCTTGGGACGTCCTCCTGATGTGAAAGGCGTTGTACAAATGTAAAACGATTGTTGCCATATCACATCTTCGAGACATCGTGAAGAGTTCATAGAATATATTGTAAAGTGAATTGACTACAGTACTTTTATCTTTTTTGTGGGCAAAATGTGGCAGCGTTCTGCATTGTGTACGTTACAGTATATTCTGTGAAGCGCTTTGAGATGTCTAGAAGGCATGAAAAGCGCTATATTAAACGCAAGGATTATCATTATTAGGTAGCATTCTACATTATTATTTCCATATCAGCGGGAGTGGCAGTTTATGTTTTGTTTCAAAGTTTTGATTTTTGATCTAAACATCTCTCATACCTGATTAGGATGATTTGTATTTATTATTTATCACTAATTAATTACATCAACACAATGTGTGTTATTCCAGCGTAGTATTGACTCAACCCTTTATTGCTGTATAGAAATAGCAACTGTTGAGGCTTCAACTGTGAATTGGCATCTGTAGTTCTTTTCAAACTTAATTAGGGGAACTGTGCTCTACTCTGAGCAGCCACTGCCTGGTCTTCTGACTGTTCTTACTGGGGTTAATTGGGATTAGATAGTTTTTAGTAGAATAAATAAATTATTTTAAAGTGTGGCCCATCCATGAGCAGGCAGCACAACATAGTTTGAGCTGTCTCCTTCTCTGTTGGCAAAACACAGCTGTAATGTGGGCTTGGCTTTATTGTGCATTTTATATATAAATCGTGGGAAGAGTTAAAGTGAAACCCGGGAAGGGAAATAACCGATTTACCAACGACGGACTTTCCAATCTCCCACATTTTCTGCTTCCGTTCAATAAATTGTGTCATCTCTGCGGAGGGGTAGCTGATTCCAACATAACATTGTAAAGTCTGTCTGAACTGTGAACTACTGGTAGCAATTAAAACATTTTGTTCTGTTCAGTATTGAACAGAACAAAATGTTTTAATTGTCGTTTGGTTGCAAATATTCAGTGGAAATGTGAAAATTGTACTGGAATGTTTGAAGTCTTTTGTGCATAGAAACTCCCAGAAATTGGCATTTGGTGGAAAAATAGTGTTAAACTAAATTGCACTTCCATGGGAGAAGTTACAGCAGCATTAAGAGCAACAGTAGGAAATTAAATGTGTATGAGGGGTGGGGTGGGATAGAGAATGCACAGTGTTGAAATCTGCTGAATGTGTTCATTTGTTGTGGGTTCTTTGATTCTGGCCAAATATAGATATCTTGAGTTGTTTAAACTGAACGAACAACATTTGGATGTACTGCTCGGAATTGCCTTCGATAGAATGCTGATGTTTGGGACCTTCAGCTGTCCTTTTGCAAGGGAACAGGAAAGAAGCTATCAGACGCAGATAAATCACACAGCAGAGTTAGTGCTTACCTGGGAGTAATTGAAGACAAATGCTGAAGCTCCAATTCCGCTGTTTTTTCGGCCTCTTCTGCTATATTTGGGCTTCAATAACGAATCCATGAGTGTTTCTGGACACTGCTGCGCGCAATTAGCTACCGCATTTTGCCGCAAGAAAAGCAGTCAATTCCATTTACGATATGTTCTGTGAAGCGCTTTGAGGCGTCTCAATTACATGACAAGTAGCACTTACCTCTGTACCGCTGCTTTGAAGGTTTCCCTGCGACTGAGTCGAGTTAAAATGAGCTGCTGTTTTGCTTTGGACTGTCAAAAACTTGAGGACTTTCATTTCCTTACCCCTCCTTTCTTCAACTTTACTTAGTCCACTATGCCTTCATATAAAGTCAATGGCCAGTGTGGCACCTTATTGGGCATGTCATAAGAATTGGAGGAGATTATTCAGCCCTCTGTTCCATCATTCTATTCGTCCAAAAAACCACAATAATAAAAATTGGTCATTTCAGTCCACGACTGTTTGTGGGGACGTTGCTGTGCACAATTGGCTGCCGTGATTTGCCCACAAATACATAGTCAGTTCACTTTACAGTATATTCTGTGAAGTGCTTTGGGATGTCGATAAGATGTGAAAAGCGCTATATCAAATGCAAGGATTATATATATATATATAATATTATTATTATTATTATATATTCTATCAGATCATGGCTGATTTGTATTTGTCCAAATACCTGACATTATCCCATATCCCTTGATATCCTTTCCAACCCAAAATGCCTGGTGTCACAGCAGTGCAAGCAGAGATAGCTAAATCAGCATGTGAATAAATCTGCTTTGTTGTATTAGGGACCATTAACATCCGAGTAAGTGTTGCTGTGTCACCCAGTAAGCTGATACCTTTTTTTTAACAATAACTTTGTAAAGTGCCAGTTCTTGAAATAAAAACCTCTGTTAGTCTTTGAAAGGAAATGCTTTGACACAAATGCTTGACACAGAAGCATTCTTCCATGGAGGAAATTAGTGTGTTTTTAAAAAAGCGTTGATATTCACCAAATGTTGGTTTCAAAACCACACACTTGGTTTGTTAAACTGTTAGTAGAATTTCTGAGAAATATAACTTCAAGGGAGTTCTGCCCTAAATATGTGGCATGTTGTGACTGCTATTCTGAGTAATCTAGTGGTATTATTGGATCACTAATACACTGTCTGTCTATCTTACACCCACAGCTGTGAGCCCATATCAGTAGAGATACTGCATTAGGACTGGGTTTCCATTTGATCACATAAAAGCAATATTCAAGAGCTGGTCGTAGGCTGGAGAATTTACAGAAAAAGATTGGAGAGCAAACTAATAACTCATAAAATCTTCTATAGAATAGAAGGCAAGTCCAACAGGAAATTTATTCTTTTATTAAAACGCTGACCGATAACTGTTGTATTGAAATTGTAATAAGTTTTTTCCCCCAAATATAGCCAATTTATTTTATTAACAATAATAATCTTTGCATTTGATATAAGATCTTATCACATTATCAAGAGGTCTCAAAGCGCTTCACAAAATACACTGTGAAGTGAAGACATTGTGGGAGAAATGTGGCAGACAATTGCGCTCAGCAGTGTCCCACAAACAGTTGTGACCCAATTTTCAAAAAATGATTGTTATCCTCAGAAAGCGATCTCTAGCAACTGGGTTCCTACCTACTGCTAGGTAAACAAACGCGTATAGGATAGAGTAAGGAAACTTGCATAAAATTGAACTATTATTATTCTAGTGATTTGATTTATCTTTCCCCACCCCTCCCCCCAACCAGCCCCCAAGGCAGCAACTACTGGTTTATAGCAAAGGGTCTGCTGGCAGTCTTTAGCATTCCTTATCCAAATTGTCCAATGTGATTGTAAATGGCAGGAGCCCATTCCATCCATGGCAAATTGAAACCAAACTCAAATCCTGGATCCTTCAAAAGAGTCCCATTTATGTATCTTTTGCCCTTCTGACCATTCCTCTTTTGAACAACAACAACAAAATTACACTTGTATAGATGGCGCTTTGTTTTAAATATATATCCAGTTAACTTTGAAAACGAATGGGTCATGTCCCGACTGCCATATGTAGAAGATCGAACCAACATCCCAACAACTCTCTGTGTAAAACTCATTCTCCTATTCTCACTTTGTTCTCTTGCTATAACTATCTTCAATTAATACTGCACTGTGTGGTGGTGTATGGGCCCACTGAGTAACAAGAACAAAATTACATTTATATAGCGTCTTTCACATCAGGAGGACGTCCCAAGGCGGTGAGTAAGGGTTCTGCATTGGCATCATTGGAGGAAGGCTGGCAGGTTCACCTGTGCACACTGGTAAGAGTTTAATTCTGTGATTTAGTGTGTCAACTGGGAATTGCTGGTATCTCTTCCTGACTGCCAAACACTGGCTTTATTTCGAGGATATACTTTCTAATTTGGTTCAGGAGGCTATTTCGTGGCATCGCACATGAAGACTTGACTGAGCTTCAAAGGTTATTAATACTCTAGCATTGCGACACGTTTAGTTTCCAAAACACAAAGGATATATTGGAAACGTTGCTTGTGACAGAACTTGTAATCAGATTTGTTGTTAAAATACCGTGGCTTGAGGAACATTTTATTAACTGCTTAAACACTGGGAGGAGGAGGAGGAGGAAGAGGGAGTTTCCATGGAGAAATGTACCTGTACAAAATATCTGAATAGGTGAGGCACGGGCAGTTACATCATGGATGCTCAGTGCATGTTAAAGTGACCAGTGGTTCAGAGCAATGGTAGAAGAAGAAGAAGCAGAAGAATACTTGCATTTGATATAGCGCTTTTCATGTCTTCGAGACGTCTCAAAGCATCACAGAATATTGTAAAGTGAATTGAAGTAAAGTGAATTGACTGTATATTTGTGGGCGAAACGCGGCAGCCAATTGTGCACAGCAGCGTCTCCACAAACAGTTATCACTGTTCTGACAGTGCTCTGTTCTGATAACTTTTAAGAGCTATCATAGATTCAATTTCAACCAATGTTTGTTTGCTATATTCATTCATTGTATGTTTTTTTTGAAAAATTCTCCCAATCTGTCCCTTTCTTTTGTTCGTCTGTGTTGTGCTGCTAACTGAAAAATTAAGTGTAGTGTTGAAGAACGAAGCCAAGACATTTTTTACCTTAATTGAAGTATTCATAGTCTAAACATTCCTTCCTGTTCAGGGAGGCACAGGAGTGAACTCCCCCACTATCCATATGCAATGAAGAAGGGTTAGGAAGACATTACCATTAAGTTTAATGCAAGGTCCCTGAGGTCTGTAAATGCTTTCACAATGTGCAAAAGAGTGCAGAGGTGAAACCGGCCTTTGAGAGCCAAAGTAAGCCTTGCACTGATCGACTTTGAACATTGTGTAAAGTGCTCCAGTGTCAATGGAGATGAATCTGGCCTTGTCCTAGTTATGAAGGGGTGTTGTTAACGGTTACCAACTGACTGTGATGATATTTGTTTGGGGGGTGGGGGGGAGGTGGTGATGGGACTTGTATATATCCAATGCCAGCAAACAACTGTTGGCTCCACGTTGAGCAATGCAATTGAGCCCTGGGAAAATGGCAAGACCAATGTGGCTTGAATGACTAAACAACAGTGGTCTGCATTGGCATCAAGCTCCTGTATTACTCACAATGTAGTCCTGATTCAGTTTTATCTCACATGATCTTTTACATCCCTGCTTCACCACATTTAATGTTTCAGGCAGATTGAATTTTGATAATCGCTTCTTAAATTATCATCCTGGCTCAGGTGGGTATTAAAGATTCCGTGAAACTACTCAAAGGAGAAGGGAGTTTCTCTCTCGCGGTGTCCTGGCCGACAATCCTCAGATAAAATTGGCGATTTACTTTAAGGCGGTTTGCAGATGTTACTGTGTGCTGCCACATTTGCCCACAGTTACACAGTCACTCCACTTCACGGTAAATCCTGTGAAGTCCCTTGTGAATCCTCCGGGCATGAAAAGTGCTATACTACGTGCAAGGATTATTATTAGTAGTCGTAGTAATAGTGGCATTAATAATAATAATGATAATACCTTACCATTCTTTACGTCACCAAGATGGCAGTTCTTAAAGAGAGCCCAAGGCCTAAAATTCATTCAGTGTTAGCTTTAAGCCAGCTCCTGTAGCTCAGTGGTTAGAGCGCTCGCCTTACAAGCGTGAGACCTGTATTCAAATCCAGGCAGGTCAGGGCGAAACCTTGGGCAAGTTTCCTTACTCCACACACATGCCTAATAATAATCCGTCCAAAAAAACCACACAATAATAAAAATTGGCCATTTCAACCCACGACTGTTTGTGGGGACGCTGCTGTGCGCAATCGGCTGCCGTGTTTTGCCCACAAATATACAGTCAATTCAATTTACAATATATTCTGTGAAGCGCTTTGAGACGTAGATAAGATGTGAAAAGCGCAATATCAAATGCAAGAATTATATTTATCTTAATATGTAACATCATGGAGAATTTTGAAAAATTCTGAAATGCAGTCTTAATAATAACTTTGCATTTGTTATAATAATTTAGGACCAGTCTGATTGACGATTGTATTTTCTGCTCTAATAGAATCCCAGCCCTTTGTTAATCTTTTAGACTTCTAAATCTTCAAATCTACCATCTAATCGTATGTGGATGAGGTCAGTTTTTCACAGGATTATACTGTCAATATCATTACTAATTTTATTGTATTGAATAAAAACATGACTATTAATATTATTGAAATAACTTTATTTTGCACCTTTATTTTCATTTTTGCACCTTTCACTTCAAGAGACTGTCCCCCTGACATGAAAGTCGCTGTACAAATGTAATTATTTGTTGAAAGTCTTCCAATGTTCGGTCTGAGAACCATTTGAAAATATAATGCGTGTGTGTGCTAACAACATGCTGTTTGAATCAGAGGAAGTGCACAAAGGTCCCACCTATTCCCAGCTATGGCTGCCGCTGTGTATTGTTAGAAGTCGAGGATTCATTTCTGTTGTGAGCTGTTTGTTTCGATGGTTTTGTGTTTGGGAAGAATTGAGTGGTTCTATTGTTTTGAACTCCCTTCTGTGTCGAGAGTATTGTCGGTTTGGGGGCTTCAATAGGCAGCGAGGTTTTCCTTTCATTCCTGTACTGCTGCACACATCAGATCAGCTAAACATTCCACAGTGGGTTAATAGCTCTAATGCTTGGCTTGACTTTTCTGTCTGTCTCACTGAGTGAGTTTAACCAGTAGATGATGGGGCGTGTCTTACCCCACCTTCACGAGTGACTTTGAGGACCACTTTTTTATATGTACAATGTATATATCAAAAAGCCTTTGAGCGTTGGTTTCAAATTTATTTGTGAAATGTTTGATCTACGTGATCTCCTTATACTTTTATATTTTAAGAAAACTCATTGCTTAGAAATATTTTATGTAAATCCTTTCTGTATCTGGGACGTACATATTTGAAAGAGTGAGAATTTTTAAATATTGCACCCAAATCAATAATAATAATAATGCTTGCATTTGATATAACACCTTATCAAATCCCCAAACGCTTCACAGGAAGTGAATTGACTGTACGTTGTGGGAGACTTGGCAGCCAATTTCACACAGCACACCACACACAGTCATGGATTGAGTCACCAATTTTTTAAAGGAATTACTCTTTCGCTCGATCCCCACCCCACAGCTGAGATGTAATCTATTAACTAGCTGAAAGCAATGAATCTGCTTTCATTGTTTAGATTTCACTCACCAGGATCATTTAATTCACAGCAACGAACCTACAGCCTGAGTGTTTGAATCATTTCCACCAATGGATTATTTTATCACTTGAATGTTTTCTATTTGTCCATTTCTTCCCCCCACTCACCACCCTGGAATAGGCTACTCCCACCCCCCTCCCCAAAGCATTTTTATATATTCATCCAGTTTTTCTTTTTCTTTAAAAAAAAGCCCCTTGAGAAAATTGAAGGTGAAATTTCAGAAATTGCTGACTTTTAGAAATGTGGAATTGCTACTGCGCAGGAAGCCATGCGGCCCAGTGTACATTTTCTGGTTCACTGTCTGACCATTTTGTCTGACTTCTCTGCCTTTTCTCCACAATCCCTTTTCTCCGTTAAACATTTGTCAATTTAGTTTTGAAAGCTACTGTGGATTAAACTTCAATCACCTTTTTTTTAAACATACACCTAAAAATCTGTTGTGTGCATGTCAAAACAAATCCTAACTTTTAAAAAAAAATAATGATTTTAAAGTTATATCCTCTGGTTACCTACATTACTTGTCCATATCTGAATGTAAATTTTATTCCAAACCATTTTTGAAAGGCAATAATGCCTTCAAAAAATAATGATTGGGTCACTGACTCAAAGACTGTTTTGGGGACATTGCTGTGTACAATTGACTGCTGCGTTTCGCCAATAAAATACACAGCCACTATATTTAACAGTATATTCTGTGAAGCCCTTTGAGACATCTTGAAGACATGATAAGGCGCTATAGCAAACGCAAGGATTATTATTATTAGATTTCAAGAATGCCAGCCCGGGGTGGGAGATTGCTATCGCTATGGCGAGTGGAAAGACAAAAGACAATACTGATGTGTTTCTTCCTGCATCTTGATCTGTGCTGCTTTTCCAAATCCACTCCCACCTCCTATCCTTTGACAGGAGTTGCAGCCATGCAAATGTAACTGCTTTGTCCTGTTGACTTTTGAAACATTTGGTTGCATATTAAGAACTTTAACATTGTTGGGACGGATAGGTAGTACAAAATGTAAAGGGAAGAGCAAGTGAATGGGACTAGTTGGTGCTGTTTCACAAAGCTGGCACTGGCACGATGGGCTGAATGGTCTCCATCTGTGCTGCAAAATTCTATGATCATGTTATTTGAAGATGATGAAAACACCCCACACACGTGTCGATGCAGTGATAATGCAAGGATTATTATTATTGATTTTTTTTTAAAGCCCCTGCAGTAAGATGAACTTTTTAATTGTAATGTTGAATAATATTGCATTAACATCACACCGTTTGCCAAATGTGTACTTTTGTGAAGACCAACCTATGGATGAGAGACCAAAATGCCTCTATTTCACCATTTGCTTTATGGTGCGGTGAGTGTCGGCGTTCTTCTGTGCAACAAAGAACCAAACGACCTCCAACTGTTTGTACTGGACTGCGTTGGTATGAACACTGGCTGGCTCAAAGCGACAGAAAAATAAATCTCTCAATTCAGCGGTACTGTTCAGCTGTACTTTATTTGAGTGGGGGTGGGTAGGGGAGGGAGGAGATTGTAGAACAAGGGAAGGTGGTTTTAGTATTGTTGGATTTCAGCATTATACACTTTTCTTGGCTACTCTGATGCACATAAAATTTGACTAGAATATAAGCAGTTTGTAAAAAAAAATTATTCAAGTGCACTGTAGCATGTCCTAAGGACAAGTGATTTAAGTGCTGCCTTGCTCATAGTTCTGTCCTATCTGTCTATTCGCTTCAAGGAATTTCACTGTAAAATGGATGGAATAGAAAATGACATTGGTTTGCACAAATTGCAGTATACCACCCATTGTGGAGCAATTGTTAGTGTGAAAGTGATTTGCGGTTTCTGTCAATCAAGAAATATTTCATTAATTTTGTCTGCAGTCTTTTAAACACTTCTTGTAGTTGAAAAGAGCCTTTATTGCAATTTCGTACTAAAATATCCCACAAACATTCATGGACGTAATAATAATAATCCTTGCATTTGATATAGCGCTTTTCACCTCTTCTAGACGTCTCAAAGCGCTTCACAAAATATGCTGTAAAGTGAATTGACTGTATATGTTTGTGGGCGAAACGCAGCAGCCAATTGCGCACAGCAGTGTCCTGCAAACAGTCGTGAAATTATCAATTTTTTATATTTTTTGGGGACGGATTATTATTAGGCATGTGGAGTGAGGAAACTTGCGCAAGGTTTTGCCCTGACCTGCCTGGAATCGAACACAGGTCTCATGCTTGTAAGGCGAGTGCTCTAACCACGGAACTGCAGGACTCCACGAATAATGTAGTGAGCTATGGAAAATAACCAACATGCAGTAGAATTCTATAATGATTTAGGATTGAGTGACCAAATTATTATTTTTATTTATTTGAAGCGTTTGTTCATCTATAGATACGGTCATTACATTTGAGGTGCAGTCCTGAGAAGCGCTTTAAGAAATTTCGATGTTCTCAGTGTTGTGTCAAATATAAGGTAGTAGCTCATCAGGTGTTGCTACATTCATATACACGAGCGAGCTATGAAATTGTCATCACTGCTATTGCTGCACACAGTGTTTTGCATTCTAAAAATAAGCTCCTTCTATGAGATAACCTCCAGTTGACTAGTTTCCATTTCTGAAGGAAACGTCAGCACAGCCAGTTGTCGTTTCGCTGTGTGGAGGCTGGCTGAGCAAGTGTTGTCTCGGATGTAATGTTACCCCATGTTTTATGTCTCACTGCACTGGAAAGCTTTTTAAAGGCACCTCCCCATTTTTTCCCTTGTCGGTTATTTTTATACATTGTATAACCAACGGGCATATTTGCTTACAGAGCCACAAATCATCTGTCCACTTGGTCTTTTACAAATCTATACACTTAGGCTATTCTGCCAGATAATGTATGCTCGTACATCAGGGGTCCTGGCAACTGCAGGGGTTTCGATGTCTGTGAACTCGCCAGCATTCTGAAGCTCTACAAATAATCTCTGCAGCTTTATTTGTGGCTGTTCAGGGGCGATGATCAGAGCTCGGCCAGGGAGGGTGCAAGTCTCGATTGAACAAGATCCAGTTGCAATCCTTTGGCTGATTTAAAATTGTTCAATGAGGCTCAAGGACATGGTGGTGTTCTAATCAGATTACACCTTGTGTTGGTATGTGGGTTGCGTTTTCCATTGAACTGCTGGGGAAGGGTTCAACGACATGTATTTTTCGTTTTGTTGGCGAGGAACATTCCCATCAGAACTTCCCAAACGCAATTTTAAAGTGATGTATGATACTTTTTAAAAAAAACATACATTATTTTTAGATTTTGTGTATCATCTTGGATTAAAATGGCTTCGTTGTTCAGTTTATCAACAATCATTATTCATTGTAACAACACTTTGCTCCATCTCCAACTATATTCCATTCGCGCCTAGTTAGTTCCGTTCTTTGTTGCACAGAAGTTCTCTTTGCCTTCTTCGAAGCCCGTCTCAAGACTTTCCCATTTGACTGTGCCATCCTGGCTCCTAACCATGAAACACTGACTGTCCAGTACCTTGGGATAATATTATATATAATCCTTGCATTTCATATAGCATTTTTCACATCTTATCGACGTCTCAAAGCGCTTCACAGAATATACTGTAAAGTAAATTGACTGTATATTTGTGGACGGATATTCTCCCGAAGTGAAAGGCGCTATACAAATGTAATTTTATTGTTGTTATTTCACCCCATCTGATACAAACACCCCCAGCTCTGGTCCAAATCCCTGCCTTTCAGCACCTTGGGATCTATTCCCAAAGTGGAAGATGCTGTATAATTCTAATTTGTTGTTGTTCAGCTTTACTTAAAGCTATTTTGAGAGATTTGTTTTTCAAAGTTGGTGACATTTCAAATCATTATACAGTAAAAGCCCGTTCATCCGGCCCCTGCGGGACCTGCCCAATGCCGGTTAAAGCGCCTGCCGGATATTATGTTATTGTTTATGCATTTACAAATGCTCCACTGCTATTGTTCCGGATAAGTTCCGGTTTATCGAATGGGGACTTTTTTTTTTGGCGTGCCGGTTATACGGAAGTGCCGGTGCATCGAGTCACGGATAATCGGATTCCTACTGTAGTAATCTCTGCCTTTGCATGTACCAAACCAAAACATCACTTGGCTACAGGAGACTTGGTACTTGCTGGAATCAGTGCAATTTCTGCCAAATTTTCTGTGCGTCCAACAGCTGCCAGGGTTTATTTTTTTTTGTGCGGTTTGTTAACAGTTGCAACCTGTTGTCACCTAATCCATGATATTGAAAGAGTGAACGATGTTTGTTTATTGTGTGAAAGATGCGGTCACTGATCGGTGTTTCAGCAACATGGTTCTGAAGAATATCTTTCATAACTACGTATGTAAAGAAATTGTATCGTTTGCGCCTGCAGGAAAATAAAATTATGAAAGAGCTCGGGGTTAGGGTGGAATAAGCACGGGAACAATGTTACACTCTGGAACACTGCCCAAAGTGAGGGCTTCTATATAAATGCAAGAGGTTATTGTTGTTATTTAAAGCCCTCCACAACCTCGTCCCATCCTACATCGGTCACCTCCTATCCCCCTACCAACCTGCCCGTCCTCTCCGCTCAGCAGACTCTGGCCTGCTCCACGTCCCCCAACCCACCCTCCCCATCATTGACGGGCGAGCCTTCAGCCACTCTACCCCCAACCTCTGGAACTCCATCCCGCAGTCCGTCCACCTCACCCTCTCCCTGGCCTCCTTCAAGTCTTGCTTCAAGACTCTCTTCGATGGACCCATCGGCAACTCCTAATCCCCCCCTTTCCTCTCTCTCCCCCCCCCTCCGTCCTCAGCTCGGGTCTGAAGCAGTAACTGTCCAGCGCCTTGAGACGTCCTCTTGACGTGAAAGTGTAATTTTGTTGTTGTTGTCATAGGCAAGATGACATGATCTGTCTACTATGCTGTGAAATTCAAAAATGCAATATACTGCTACACAAATTTGCTTGGTCCTTTCATTGATATCACAGAATAAAATAGTCTCATTAAGGCGCATGATCTAGGTGTGAGATTTCAATTAATTTATTCGTGCTTTTAAGTTATTTAAAGTTGTAACTGACGTAGATCTCCTGTTAAAACATGCTCTCGCTGGCTGAATCCATCTCCTCAGAGGCAACATCTCAAACAGGAAATAGTGGTGTGAATTAGAATATGTTTCTGCAGGAGAATGACTTTGCTTCGTGCTGCCCCCTCCCCCAACATTGTAACATACCTCCCATAACAGTGAGCCCCATCCTTCCCCTGAGCCAATTCTGGGGGAAATATTTGGCAACAACAACAACAGGAGGACACTGGATAGTCAGGGCACTGTACCCGGGCTGGTGGTTGGGATCAGGAGTGGGGGAGAGGAGAGGTAGGAGGGTGACTGAAGGCAGGAAGCCTTTCCTCGCTCTCAGACTCCCCGGGTTCCAGTGTAACAGTTTGCCAATCAGATGGTGCTTTTGCCAGCACATTGTGTAAGTGAACGGCTGCCCTGACCTTGATGACCTCTAGGTGCTGCTGTGCTAATGCAAGGAGACAAATGGACGTGGAAGGCAGAATTTTCCCCGAGTCCTGGAACCCTGAGCTGCTGGCTTCCCGCTGCGTCTGTTGTCATTCCTGAAAACTTGCTAATGGAATCGGGGACTCGTGGGGTGGACGTGTGACCCAGATTGTTTGTGTTCTCACTGCCTCTGAGATGACACTTCAGAGAGAGAGAGAGAGAGTAAAAGCACTGAATTGTGACCGTGTGATTAGAGCCACACTCATACTGCTGGTTTCCAATTTTTTAAAAAATACGTGTTTTAGCTTTATAAATTAGATTTTACCATATTGATCTGTATAAAGTGGAATCCTGCAGCTTAGTGATTAGAGCACTCGACTTATAAGTGAAAAGGCCGAGATTTGATTCCCAGCAGGGTGAAACGGTTGACTACATGTAGCCGGTTGGTAGTTGATTGGTAGATCATTTTTACGGGGGTAACAATTCCTTCAAAGAATAGTTAAATAAATAAAAGGAATTTGGGCACTTAATTCATAATTGTTTGTGGGACGCTGCTGTGCGCAATTGGCTGTTGTGTTTTGCCCACAAAAGATACAGTTAATTCACTTTACAGCATATTCTGTGAAGCACTTTGAGACGTCTAGATGATGTGGTTAGGTGCTATATCAAATGCAAGGATTATTATTATTATTATGATAACTATTTGTTAATATTCCCAATGTTTCTTTTCTGTTCAGTTGGTTAAATTTAAGGTAGATATATGACAACATCTTGTAGGAAGTAGGATCATTTGTCTCATAGGAACGATGGTTTACTTCTTCCTTTGTCAAGAATACATGTACTGACATTCCCATTTCCTAGTTTAAACCGCACAGTTGTGCAAGGGAATCCTCTTGGATGTGAAGTAAGGAAGGAGATGACCACACAACAGAATAAAGCAAATAAGAACCCCTGCCTGTCTCTTATCTCACAGCAACTCGTGTCTGAAGAACCAGTCCAAAGGGATAAGACTTAGTGAAGGGCAAAGATCCCCCGATTTTCACATTTTATTAGAAGAGAGTTCATAAATCAACTGGTCACACAGGCTGCTAAACCTGGATCACATTATTTAATATAATGGGATGGCCTGCTTTTCTCATTAGCCACTGAACGGGCGATTCAATGGAAAGATTTTATTCTGCTTCTCTCTGCTGGGAAAGCTTCAACGAGATTCACACCCATCAATCAGTGTCCTGGATTTCACCTCCCAACAATGGAGGCACAATCCACTCTGCCGTTATTTGCATTTTCTCCTTCATGAAACGAGCTGTTTACAAGCATGTACTCTGCTGCTATTTCCTGGGTAGCTTGTAGCAACCTGGACAACTATGGGATTGACAACAACAACAACTCAATTACTGTATAAAGCACCTTTCATGTTGGGAGAACGTCCCAAGACGCTGAACAGTCAGGGATCAGGATAGAAACATAAAATCTTAATGCTAATGGTGTAGCAACACAACAGTCCATCTTATTGGAGAGCTGCAGAGGCCCAGACTGCTGGAATGGAGCTTGGCACTTGGGATGAAGAGCAGAGATAAGTATGAGGTGATATCCAGGTTTACAGAGGCCGTGATACCGATTGTCAATTGCCTCGGTCTACATGTTCATTTGCGTCCTGACTCTGTATCTTGTGACAAGCATTTTTTCTCCCCCCCCCCCCTCCCCCCACCGTATACACACACACACAGCCCAATTCGACAACAAGAAATTACATTTGTATAGTGCCTTTCACGTCAGGAGGACATCCCAACCCATACAGGGTCTTACAGAAAGCCATAGATGAACGTTATGTGATGAGCTGTATGCCTGACTATTGTTCTCAAATCCCAAAGTGTGGCTGAGCAACTTGTCACTTCCAAAGAACGATTTGCAAGCAAAGAAGCTCATTTGTGTTCAGTGACTTCAGATTTAACCTCAGAGCTGGAGTTTCAGGGAGCACAGTGGGAGGACAAATTAGTTACTGAATGTATTTGAATTGTTGACTCTCTGAAATCTAAGGTGATTTTAGAGAGCTTCAGGAAAGAACCAAACAACAACAGTAGTTGCTACACTGCTTTCATGACAGAAGGACATCCCTAGGCAGTAGACAGTTAGGGTTCGTACCTTTTTAAAAAAAAGAAAACTGAAATGTTAAGTCACCATCAATTCCAAAGTCCTACCTGATTTCTCGGTAGTTTATAATATTGTTTAACTCCTTAACATGGAATCCAGCGGTTTTAATAGGGATTGGAGTATAGCCATGGTCACCTCCCCCCTTCCCCCAGCATGCACCACCACTGTCAAGCGCTCTGTAATGCTACCCTGAGTGAGAGGCACTATATAAACGCAAGTTGTTGTTGTTGAACTCATATCGTAGCTGGAAATGATCAGATGTACAACCTGACAGAGGGGAATTCTGTGAATGGGAGAGGCTGGGAGCAGAGTTCCCTCAGGGGCAGCTAGTTGTCTCTACAAGAAGTATTTAAATAGCGGCCAAGAGGAAAACCTTTATTAGCATTTTCAAACATAAACGTTTCTTAAAGCAAATTGAAGTTGAGAGATCTGCCTTCCATGAGTCTGAATTTTCCACCATCTTAAATTTCAAGGCAAGTCTTGGTGGAATTTCAAGCTTCAAGTCTTCCACCTTGGTTTTGAGCCACTATCCAGCACCTACCTCCCTCCCACCCACATTTTAGGCTTATATCCACTATGGCCTCAGCCGCCTTGCTTTGCCTCATGGAGGTTCCTGTTTGATGGCTTCCCTTCCTCAGTCTCTGTCACTAGTGGCAAATCTGATCTTTCATCTTGTTCTAGTTTTGCCTGATCATTTGATCACTATCGTTGGGGCGGTTACTGAGATAGGAAATCACGGCTGCCGAACTAGTGCTACTTTTGAACATGTTATCTTCCCACAGCTAAAAGCTAGCATCGCAGCCAGAGATTGCAATATAATATGAACAGCCACTCTCCTGACTAATGGCTGGAGTTTGCAGGCACTGTTTACACATTTAGGGGCTTGGTCATAACAACAACTCACAGTGCCCACCACTGTAGCGTCTCAGAGCTCTTAACTGTGCTGAAGTGTGACTCCTCCTTTAATGGAGAGCAAGCAGCACATAACTTAGTTTTGCCTTTATCTATATTTGTAGGGAACTTCGCTCAGATTAATGGCAGCCACCCCAAAGCACTCTCAAAGTGCTTTACAGAATATACTATAAAGTGAATGGACTGTATATGTTGTGGGTGAAACAAGGTGTTTCTGGCATCTGATTCCTTTTCCAGCCACAACATGGCAAGAAACTGCATTTTCCAGCATAAAACTGAGCATTTATCACTTCTGAAATAGGAAATCTTTTGAACAATGTGTGTTTAACTTTGATTCTTTTGGGCAGGGACAGACGGATAGTGTTTGCAAATTCTACACATCAAGACATAGTGTCCCAAAAGGTGTTTCAGGCGGAATGGTTTGGAATGTTTAAAAAGGTGATGAATGGGGAAATTAGATTAAAATATGTGCCACAATCTAATTAACTGGTGAAACTGCAGGGATGGCTTCTCTTCCTATACTTTTCTGTGTAAGTTCACTTTCTAATAATACCCACAAAATACGCATTCACAAAACACATAGTCAATCCATTTCACAATAAGAGTTTTAAGATGTTTTAATGCTCTGATAAGACATTTTATTTATTGTTATTATCATCAGTAAATAGATTGCATAATAAAGTCACTAAATTTGCCAATGGTTACTGCTTTTAAGGCATTTCATTGTTGAGTAAGGTGTTATAAAAAATGCAAGTTCTTATTTTTGTAGATGTCTTACCAATATTCCATATAGATATATGGATTTTGCCCCCAAAATAGACAGTCAATTCACTTTACAGCATATTCCATGAAGCGCTTTGAGATATCTCAATGAGGTGATAAGGCGCTATATCAAATGCAAGGATTATTTTTATTATTAATAATAATAATGTTCAGAGCCCTTTCTCATTCTTCATTTACCCCTCTCTGTTCTTCCTCCCCCATTGCTCCTTTTCCCTCTCTCATTTTACTGGCAGTGAATAAACCCTAACGCACTTGGACCTTGTAGGTTGACAGTAAAGGAATCTTGAGTCTGCTGTACGTGCAAATTAAATATACAGTAGTAGGAATTTTAGACAACGATTTTACATCAATACAATTCTGTGGTGTATATTAAGGCTAGAAGTAACATTATATAATAATAATTCTTGCATTTGATATAATGCCTTATCACGTCTTCGAGACATCTCAAAACACTTCACAGAATATACTGTAATGTGAATTGACTGTACATTTTGTGGGCAAAATGTGGCAACCATTTACAACAGTATTCCACAAACAGTTGTGGATTGAAGTGACCAATTCATTATTACCTCCGGAAAAGCGATTCCACCAGTTGACCAACAACCAGGTTCCTACTTACTGCCAGGTTAACAGAGGCGTGTGGAGTAAGGAAACATGCTCAACATTTTGCCCATGCCGGCAATCAAAGCCAGGTCTCCCAATTGCGAGGCGAGTGCTCCAACCACTGAGCTACAGGCCTCCAAACATTACTGCAGTAATGATTTAGCATATCCAAAAAGGTGCACTCATTTTATTTGTCCGGAGGGAAAAAAGTCACTACACCTGACAATCCACTTACATAAGTGTAAAAGTATAAAAGTGTAAAAATGAGAAATATTACTGGAGCAAGTAAACTGATAATGTGTTGTTAATCCTGCAGTCGCGAGACACTTTAAACTTGTACTTTCATCCCCAGTGCAATGGAGGTGTAAGATTCTGATCTCAATACCAGTGGCTAAAAAGAATATGACTAGATGATCCCGTGTGATCACAATGGCTCTTCTGCACTGCGAGAAAATGGAAGTTAAAGAGCCCTTGGTTCTGCCAGCCCTGGTCTTGTCTTGTTATTTTAAAATTGTTTTAGTGTCTTCTCACCAAGGCTTGCACATGACCTCTTTAGGTAAGGGTCTGTGTATTCCTTCTTAAAATACAATATAATACTAAATTATAGCACCTTTCACATTTGGAGGACGTCCCAAGGCGCTGGACAGTCAGGGATTTGGACTCGAGTGGTGTGAGGGTTTGGGATCAGTGAAGGCGGACGTCTAGAAGAGTGGCTGAAGGCGTGGTGGGTCTTGAGGTGCGCCTTCAAGGAGGCAAGGGAGGGAGAGGGAGGGAGTTGAAGGGAGTGTGGGATGGTGTTCCAAAGGTATGCTTTATGTGCTGTTTTCCTCCTTTCGGCAGTTCCCAAAGCAACTCGCCGTGTAATGCACAGAATTGGACTGCGGTAGTTTTAAATCTATGTGGAGGTGGTGCTAACCCACTTTTTTGTGGATTTGTGTGCGCTATCTCTCGTCTTTTCAATCTGACGCATAGCTGTGAAGAAGTGAAGCAGAGAGATACGTGGTGAACGGATCAAAGTTAGTGCAGGGGCTCCAACTTTTTATTTGTGTTTAAATTTCACAAAATCTAGTTTGTTTTTTTTCCTGTTGTGATGTTAATGAAGAGAGCTTGTCTGGTGGGTTTTTTGTGGAGGTGTAAATCATATTGCATAAAGGATCCTATTGTACCTGCTGCAAATCCTTCTAAAGCCTGTATTATCCTGTTTTCCATAGTCTAGTTTCTGTGCTAAAGGGAATATATTTGCTTGTATTTCCATATAGATTCTGCAGTTTATAAGTGGTCAACGGTTTGAAACAACATCCTTTGTATTGCCTCAAATAGCGAAAGGTGCTATACAAATCTAATTTTGTTGTTGTTGTCAGATTTAAGGTTAGGGAGCGGTGACACCTAATATTACAAAGTTGTTAGCTCTCCCTTTTTTGACTACATTTCACATGCAAAGCTTTGCAAAGTCGGGCATGGTAGATCTGTAGTTTTGGGGGTTTAGTTAATGCCCATTTACCTGGCAAATGCTTTGTCTGAATCGAGGAAGCCAATAAACGCTTGCACACATTTAAGTGGCTTTGCTTCAGTTAAATTGCTTTGAAATCGAAGACTGTAGTGCACGTTACTGCTTCATAATCTAGACCATTTAATAATAATATCAACAATAATAATCATTGCATTTGATAAAGGCCTTAATTGTGGAGCTCCTGTAGCTCAGCTCGGTGGTTAGAGCACTTGCCTTACAAGCGTGAGACCTGTGTTCGAATCTAGGCAGATCAGGGCGAAACCTTGGGCAAGTTTCCTTACTCCCCTCCTGTTATAATAATTCGTCCAAAAGAAACCACAATAATAAAAATTGGTCATTTCAATCCTCGACTGTTTGTGGGGACGCTGCTGTGTGCAATTGGCTGCCTCGTTTCGCCCACAAATATACAGTCAATCACTTTACAGTATATTCTGTGAATCGTGTTGAGATGTCGATAAGATGCGAAAAGCGCTATATCAAATGCATGGATTATTATTATTATCATGCCATTGAGATGTTTCAAAATGCTTCACAGAATATAGTGTTAAGTGAATTAACTGCCCACTCGACCTCCTCACTTTCCAATCCACCACGTGGCGCCTACGCTCGACTGACACCGGCCTCCTTTTATGATCAGTTCCCCCCCCCCCACCCCCCACTCCCCGCTTGGAATCAGGCTCCGCCACTAATAAGCGCTCCTCAGCACTGTCGTGCGTGGCGGGCGCTATATAACTACAAATTGTTGTTGTTGACGGTACATTGTGGTATTAACACAGCAGCCAATTATGCACAGCAGGGTACCACCTACAGTCGTGGATTTGAGTGATGAAATTACTATTATTTTTAAACCCCTTTTTGGAAAGGATGATTACTCCCCCAGAAAAGGGATCCGCCAGTGGACTCACAACCGGGTTCCGACTTACTGCCGGGTAAACAGACGGGAGGGAAAAGGAAACTTGACCGAATTTTCACGCCGCCCGGAGATCAAACCTGCCCCAGATCCGCTTGCTCATGAGGAGAGTGCTCTACTGAGCTACGGGACTCCATTGGTGATATTCCCACTGTATCCACTTGTGGGCTTTCTGTGTATGAGTTGCTGGAAATGTGACCTCTGCACACACATGCACCACAGATGAATTGTAGTGTCCTTCCCAAGCTGACCTCAGCTACCTTCAGAGATACCGGATATCAATAGGTGCTGATCAGTAGGGTTCAGGACCACCATGGACTGCTTTTACTCTCTGAACTGTGTGAATTTCCGTCAGTATAGTGCACGCTATATACCAAGTGCGTAATGGTATATCTATTCCCTAATCCTTTTGGGTCGTGCAAATTGTTGCTGGTGGTTTGACTTCTATCAGACATTGTCTTGGATGAACGAAAGTTCAGAATCCATAACTGAGACAGTGTTTTAAACCCTGCTGAAGAATGTCAGTAAAATGGTCAGAGTATTCAATGAGATTTAATACGCTCGTCAAAGATTGTTCGCGGACTCATTTCCTCAGAGTTCATGAAGCCGGTGCCGAGATTGCAACTGCACCCTTTATCCCCGACACAATTACTTGTTGCTATGGAGACGGGTGTAATCCACATTTTTTTTGTTCAATCCTGTTTAGTTGGTGGACCGCGGAGCCACGTGCCAGCTGTCATATCGTGGAAATAAATCATTACCAAAGTGGTCTTAAACTCCATTGATTCTCCCTGTAAGAGTGAATTTAAACATTCACAACGCCTCTCCCTGTCTATTGTGGCTGACCTCAGACACAGGAGCTGGATTTGTGTCAGCCTCTTGCATTTGTCCTGCAGTTTGCATCCAAGGGGCCTGAACTAACTGGCACGGCATAGCATTTTACTGTGCAGCAGAGATTCTAGAGCTAAGCCTTTGATTTGAATGGGGCTTCTGCGACTTATTCTACCGCAGCTAACTTAAACCCATCCATGTTCTCACCTTTGCAATCTGCTGCTTAATGACCTGCGGCCACAATTATCGTACCAAACTGTGAATCCCAAGGTGGCAAAGTCAGGGAGATAAAACCCCAGCGAGCAAGTGGTCAGTAGGCCTTTCTTCTCCCGCTGCCATTTTGCTCACTTGCATTTTTCAGACTTTACCGATGTCTTGCAATCTTGCAAAGTGAAAGTCTTAATCAGTGCCACAAATCTGCCTTGTGATTAACCCAAATTCACCTGGTGTATATGTTTCGCTGAGTTGGATTGACTAAATGCTGGTAACTGGAGCAGACTGCCTTCTTCGAGTTCCACATTTGATTTTGTTCACCTGTGGAGTCCTGTAGCGAATTAGTTAGAGCACTCGCCTCGCAAGCGAGAGGTCCTGTGTTTGATTCCCAGGCAGGGTGAAACTTTACGAAAGTTTCCTTACTCAGCACGCCTCTGTTCTCCTAGCAGTAAGTAAAGTAAGATCACGGTTGTCAGTTGATTGGCTGATTCCTTTCCAGGAATAATCATCCCGTTTTTAAAAAAAATAATAATTTAGTCACTCAATCCACCACTGTTTGTGGGACACTGCTGAGCACAATTAGCTGCTGCGTTTCGTCCACAAATTCATTGCACAGAATATTCTGTGAAGCGCTTTGAGACACCTCAAAGGCATGTTAAGGCGCTTTATCAAATGCAAGGATTATTATCTAACCAAAACTTGTAAATGCAGAACTGAAGCTTGGGAGCACATGCCTGTTTCTGTCCTTTAATAGAATATTAAGTATAATAAAGAATTGGACAAATTTTGCACACTGTAAAATGCTACACAAATAGAGTAAATCCATACCCAGGTGGAATTTCTCCCCATGAGCGCAGTCATTTCATTACGGAAGAGCTCCGGAGAAAGGCCTTCTTGTAAGGGAATAGATAATGCAGTTAAGGGGTGTGCCGTGACAAATTGTCATGCTCTATATTCATACTTCTACAAATAGGGAGCACCATTTGCTTTGTCCTCTCAAATAGACTGCAAGACACTTACGGTTCATTTAATATTCTCACTCCGCTGAAAGAATTTCACTTCATATTGATATCATTGAATTCTATGTTGGAAAGATATTCAGAGGGGAACAATGGGGACGGGCAAGAGCTGGGAATTGGGATTACAGGAGCTGTCTCCACTGGAAGAGCTAGAAATGGGCCGAGAGGGCACCATCTGCGTTGTGATTTTATGTCAGCACGTTGGCCTTTAGATTCGGAGAACGGTTCGTGATGAAGCCCGTCCCTGGGTAGTTTGGTAGGATTTTGAATTAAAGGCCTCGTGTTTTGCAATAAAGGAGTCCTGTTGTAGAGTCTTGTAGCGTTAGCGCACGCCTCGCCTTGCACGCGAGCGGAACCGGGTTTGATTCCCGTATGGGGCGAAACTTTAGGCAAGTCTCCTTACTCCACACGCCTCTGTTTACCTAGCAGTCAGTAGCAACCTGCTGGTTAGTCGATTGGCAGATCCTGTCCCAGGAGCAATAATACCTTTTTTTAAAAAAAAAGTAGTTGCTCAATTCGTGACTGTTTGAGGGACACTGCTTTGCGCAATTGGCTACTACGTTTCACCCACAAAATATGCAGTTAATTCTCTTTACTGTATATTCTGTACAGCGCTTTGACACGTCTTAGCAATGTGAGAATGGCTATAACAAATATAATTATTATTAAATATCACTGTTGAAGAGTTTTTCCCAACCCGGTTCTAACTACATCTGCAAAATCTGTGTGTTAAGCATCGTTGCAGCTGTGCTGTTTTCACTGCTTTCCTCGTGGCCAGCTCAAATGTTGTGTGTCGCTTATTTGTTCATTTTGAAAGGGAGAAAGGTTTGACGATTTAGGGTCCAAGCTTTTGGCCCCGGTGGAAAAGGTCAATGTTTACAGTAAACCTTGTCTGCCTTTGCCTGTAAACAGCAAGGCTGTTTGCTGAGTGTAGCAATGCATCGCACAGGCCAAGTTCATCGGTGTCCACAGCCATTTCATGTGCCAGGCAAGGTGATCGACTCAGGGCACTATCAAATTGCGCGATTCACAAACACAGGGCAGCCTTTGTTTTCACAGTGGAGGTGCGAAGATTAGTACTGTACGTTGCCAGCGCTTCATTTGGAATGACTGGAGAGAAAGCAGAGGAACTCCGCGCTGCTTTTTTTTTGCTCACTGATGGCATTAACAGCTTTAACCTTGCAGCCAAAGGCCCGGCACGCCGCTTTGAACAGCAGAATAAATATTGAATGTTGGCGCACTCTCACAGAAACACCGACGTGATAACTCTGTGTGTGCAGAGCAATTACACCGACTGTTGATTTAGCCAATCTGCCGCGCAACAACGCTGACTGCTGTACACGTTCGGTAATTATTAAATTAAGAAGTGCTTTCCGATTCCATCAAATATTCTTGGGGACGAGAGGCTTGCCAGGACTGACGTTAAACTCATCGCAAAGCGCGGGTTGCGAGACTGCTGAAGTATTAACATTCCACACAACATGACACATGATTTGCTTTTCTTTCTCTCCACAGAGTATTGGGAAAGGCTCTTTATGGTGCATAGACCCAGAATACAGACAGAACCTTATTCAGGCATTGAAAAAGACACCCTATCATCCTTACTCCCACGTTTTTAACACGCCTCCATCATCCCCACGGACATATCAAAGGTAAGAGGCTGGGTACGCACTCGGGCCTTGTCTTGCATTGCTCATTTGTCAAGAGTTACTGGAGAACACACATGCGGAGGGAGGAGGGAGGAGTGGCTGAATATGTGCTGTTTGAACCGAACCCCGATTGTGTGGGTAAGAAATGGAAGAGAGAGCTTCCTGGCTGTCATCTCGGGTTGCTGCCTCCATCTGTGTGGAGCTCAGTGAATCAAGGGAGAGACGTGGCGTCTTATTAATGGGTTAAAGTACATTCCATCACACGTCTAGACTGTCAGTCGTAGGAGGAATGGGGTGGGGGAGGTTTGGGCAGCGAGCGAGAGAGAGAGAGAGGTGCATGAGGGAGAGAGATTGCAAGGAACAGCTGGGTTTAGAAGGAAATGCTGTACATCTGCCTCTGCTAGGTGATTAGCGTGATGGTAACCATGGAAGCCAGGCCATTGCCCAGGCAACGCATAGCTGAGACAGGTGCAGTTGCCTCATGAATTCTGTGTTGCTTGGCAAATGGACAGGCTTTAACATGTGCCACTATGCCGTTGCCCTGACAACACACTTTCCATAGCGCTTCAGCTTGGCTCGCAGCCCCCTTCTCTGTGTGTTTTGTTGCGTGCGTGCGGTACACTGTACCTGGTTTTGTCCATCTTCATAAAAAGCCACCGAAGCGTGCGATATCTGACATGACAACTCGAGGTCAGCAAACTCTGGAAGATTAAAACAAAATGGGACTCAGTGAAGCGACGGAGTCATCTGGGGTGGGGGGGGGGTGGGGGGTGGGAACATGTGCTTGTAAAGCCATAGTGCCTCTGATGTATGTACAGTCAAGCCCTTACCACAAAAGGTCCTTGTGGCGGATTGCTTTTGACACTGCAGAAAAATATATTTTTGTGTTTCGCGTCAGCAGCGGAAGTGTTAAAATCTCCCCTCCGACCATTTTTCTTCAGGATTCAGGCCCCCCCAGCGCTCGCTCCACAACGATGGAAAATCTTAGAGTGATTTGGAACACTTGAAGCTTCAATGTAATGGAAATCGTTTTCTTTTTCTGTCTCCCCACTTTCTCTGCTCCGTAGCGATTCAGGGAGTTCCTCAGCCAAAGAAAATTGGATTGAGTGAATGAACATTACAGACTGGGATTACAGGGCTTGGTGGGGCAGGCGGGGGTAGGTGGTGGGGGGGTGCGTGAATGGGTTCAAGGTGAGGAGTGTAGAATCCAGTGGATTGAATCTCATAGTTAAGTTAATTAGAAAATAGTCTATGAAAGCGTCGATGGTTTGAATTGTTAACCTTTACACATGAAATCGATGCTGTAGAAATGATGTGGAATGACTTCATTTCTGTGTAATGCTGGATAACGCGCATATGGCAGGTAATCGGGTTTCAGATTTTAGCTGAGGAGTGTGAGCAGGGGAGATCCGATCCAGATAACCACAATAAATTACACTTGTATCGTGGTTTTGCATCCGAGTTAGGGTCAGAGGTTTGTAGAGTCCTTTAAGGACACAAAATGCTCTGAATGACGAATGTCCTGAAGGTTAGAGCATTCGCCTCAAAAGCGAGAGACCTAGGTTTGATTCCAGGCAGATCAGGGCGAAACCTTGGGCAAGTTTCCTTACTTCACAAAGTCTAATAATAATCCCTCAAGAAAAAACCCAATAATAATTTGGCCACTCAATCCACGACTGTTTGTGGGACACTGCTGTACGCAATTGGCTGCCAATTGGCTGCTGTATGCAATTGGCTGCCAATGTTGGGAATCGAACCCAGGTCTCTTGCTTGTGCGGCCCGTGCTCTAACCATTGAGCAACAGGAATCTATGTTTGGGGCTAGATGGGAGTCATGCCATGCTAATTGGACTGTGGTGAACATTGCAGCTTTGTGTCTCCACGTTTCAACCACACCTCGACATTATCCACTCGCGGTTACAGGAATTCTGTGTGTTTATATGGGCTGAAATTTCTGGTCAGTGTTTTCACGTACTGACTTCGTTGATTTTAATGATTCACATCACCAAAAGTGCTGCATGTAATGCTACAATGATGGAATCCACCCTATTTTAAGTATTATTATTAGGTGCTTATCGCTCCAAGCTTCATAACCCCATCTCCCCCATTCTCGCCGACTCCATTGGCACCCCATCACCCAGAAGATTCAATTCAAGATCCTGGTCCTCACATTGAAAGCTCTCTATGGCCTCGCCCCACCCTACCTCTGCAACCTCCTAACCCTCCACCAACCTTCCCGCTCCCTCCGCTCAACAGGCTGGGGCCTGTTCCATGTCCTCCGACTCCATTGGCGGGCGACCCTTTAGCCACTCTGCCCCTAACCTCTCGAACTCCATCCTGCAGTTCCCCCCTCCCTGGCCTCCTTCAAGTCCACCTCAAGACCCTCCGCCCAGAAACTCTGGAACTCCCTCCCTCAATCCCTCTGCCTCACCCCCTACTTTGCCATTTTCAGGTCGCGCCTTTCTGTTCGACTGTGCCTTCGGTCACCTTCCCCCTCTTCCAGGCTCGGCCTCGGGCTCCGCTATTGTGAAGCGCTCTGGGATGCCTTCTGGAGTGGAGGGCTCGATATAAATCCAAGTTGTTTGTTTGATTATACATGCACATCATCAGTCACCGTACTTAGCAGCAAGACAGATTTCTTAATAGATCACTTGAATGAAAAAGAGTTTAAATTCTTGCAAAAGTTTTTTTTTAAAAGAAACGAACAGCGACATTTGTGTGCAACTGTCACACTATTTTGCAATTTCTTCTTCATTATTGCTCCTACATTAATAACACAATGGTGCACATATCAGTATGTCATTTTCTATAATTTCACAATAATCTTGCTGTCACTTTCCATTAATTTGTATCAAAAGAATTTGAGCTCACTGTTACCTGTGCTTGTTATGTTACAGCTATCTACATTACTTGTCAATTAACGCAAATTGGTTCAGCGCATTAATGCTCCGAGCCCCTATTTACATACATTGTACAAGTAGACTCTGACACTATCACATTCACAAGGTCTATCTGTGTAGAAATAAACCTGGAAGCTCTATTGGAATGAAGTGCTTCAAAAATATCTCATCACATTCAGAATTTTATTTTGAACTGTACATGCTAAGTTTATTTTTGTGAGCTTATACTGTAAAGGAAATCTGAACTGTTTATTATTCAGACCAGACCTTGACTGCTGTAGTTATTTTGCTTCCGACATGAATGGCTATACATAGATTATACAAGCATGGAATTGTAACAGCACAGAAGAAGATGGCTATTAATAATAAAAAATAATCCTTGCATTTGTCCTCGAGACGTCTCAAAGCACTTCTGTGAAGTAAATTGATTGTATATTTTGTGGTCTAAACGCTGCAGCCCAATTGCGCCCAGCAGTGTACCACAAACGGTCGTGGATTGAGTGACCAAATCAATGTTATTGATCCCGTGACACTATCCAAAAAGAAACGGAAGCAGTTGACCAACAATACTTCAGATACAGTTGATTATTCACCTTGCAACTGTTGGTGGGACCTTGCTGTCTGCAATATGGAGTCCTGTAGCTCAGTGGTAAGAGCATGCGACTTGCAAGTGAGAGACCCTGGATTCAGTTCCAGGTCAGGGCGAAACCTTGGGCAAGTTTCCGTACTCCACATGCCTGATAATAATCTCTCAAAAACCCCCCGATAATAAATCGTTCATTTCAGTCCATGATTGTTTGTGATGTGCGCGGTTGGCTGCCACTTGGGAACTCCATCCCGCAGTCCCTCTGCCTTGCTTCCTCCCTTTCCTCCTTCAAAGCCGGTCTCAAGACCTTCTTCTTCGGCTGCGCCTTCGGCTCCCCTCCTAACTATTCCCCCTCCCCTACTCTCCTTCCCCTTCCCCCTACCCCGAACCCCCCCCCCCCCCCCCCCACCACCCCCGCTTGGGCCCGAACTAACTGTTCAGCGCCTAGGGACGTCCTCCCGACGTGAAAGGCACTATACAAGTGTAATTTGTTCTTGTTGCCACGTTTTGCCCACAAAATATACAGTCAATTCACTTTATAGTATATTCTGTGAAGCTCTTTGCGATGCCTAGAAGGGATATAGAAGGGATATTGCTATATCAAATGAAAGTATTATTATCATATGTTCACCTACAAAATACACAGTTAATCCACTTTTTAAGATCCTTGTCCTCACTTTCAAGGCCTTCCACAGCCTTGCTCCTTCCTACCTCTCTGACCTGCTGGCTTCCTACCTCTCTGTTCCCCCTTCCTACCTCTCTGTTCAGCAGGCTCTGCTCCATGTCTCCCACCCAACCCACCCTACCATTGGTGACCGGGCTTTCAGCCGCCTCTCTGCCCCTACGCTTTGGGACTCCATCCCACAATCCCCTCGCCTTGCTCCCTCCCTTCAAAACCAGTATCAAGACCCTCCTCTTCGACCATGCCACCGTCCTACCTCTCTTCCCTCCCTCCCTCATCTCAACCTCACTTTACTTTCTCCATGGATGCTGCCTGACCTGCTGAGTGTTCCCAGCGATTTCTGTTTTTAATTTTGTTGTTGTTGTTTTCAGTATAGCGTGTGAAGCACTTTGAAACATCTCGACAACATAATAGGGTGCAATATCAAATGCAAGGATTATTATAATTACTGGTTCTGTGCAAAATGACTGCCATATCTTTTCTGCTAAAAGTCACCACACTTGCCACTGATTTCCATACAACAACAGAATTACATTTGTATAGCGCCTTTCACTTTGGGAGGATGTCCTAAGGCAATTGGACGGAGAAGGTATCAGGGGCTGTGAGATAATTCAACTTGATAAGGTGCCATAAAAACGCTTCCCTCAAATGGTGTGTGGGCCAGGGAGAACCGTGGGGGAGAAGAATTTATTCTGCTTAAGGAGTGTGATAGTGTTTTGAGTAAGTCTTCGTGTCTCCCAGTTAGTGAGTGTGTCTAGAGAATAAAATGCTGCAGCAATGTATCTTGAGTTCTCACCAAATGAGTGCACACATGTTAAAATGATTAGGGATGCCGTAAAATGAAGAATCCATCTGATACCAGTGGGATGTATGGTTCAATTTTCTCAGAAAGCATTTAATATTTCACATGCACAGCAGCATAATGTGATCTTGGAAGTATAAATTAAACCTTGCACCTTTTGGCCCCCGCTGTGGAGCTGCCTGGCCTCAGTGCAAATAAATCTCCATTCATGTATTTCTGACAGGGCTTATGATTGCATTAATCCCTTTTTCTAAATATTCCAACTGTTCAGTTTTTTATTTAAAGCCGCCAATCCGTTTTCTAGTTAAAACTGCGTTTGGCAAAGGAGCTCCAACATACAGCAAATTAAACTGCAAGTTCCCAATTTCAATTTAACTTTGGGAACTTCTCACGTTGCCTCCCACCGAGTGAGAGGTGCAGCAACAGAGTGGATTAGGTCTGAAAGCCAACCTTCGGATTACTTTTCCCAGAATGATAAGATTTTACAGCAACAGAACGAGGCCATTCGGCACAATCGTGCCTGTGCCAGCTTTTAAGAACTCTCCCAAATCATTCCACTCCCTTGCCCCCGCTCACCCTTGCCTCCCAATTAGGTTTCCTTTTCCCATCCTAAAATCCATTGATTATACTTCAACCACGTATTTTTACGATGTGTAACCACGTTATCTTTCATAGAGATGCTTCCTTTAAACGTTGTGCGACGCCGCCCGACGTGGAGGGCGCTATATAAATCAAAGTTGTTGTTGTTGTTCCTTCCCTCCAGGTTTTTCTGTGTGTGCAGATTTTTTTTGAAAGAGTTTTTGTTTATTTTCAGATTTCCTCTCCTTGTTCTTGTCTTAATTTCTTCCTTCATCCTCTTTCTTTGTGCAAATGCATGTGTGTGTTCCTTTGCAAAGAATCTTTAACCATTCACGCATGCCTCAGTGCTTTAGATGGGTCTTTCTGATGTGGTCCCTGGTTCAGTTCCTGGTTCTGTGGAGAAGTAGCTCAACAATTGGCTTCAGTTTCCCAGCAAATGAAGGGGAGAAATCAGCCAATGGTTTATTTGCTGGTCCCTAACTTTATAATAATAATCCTTGCATTTGATAAAGCGTTCTTCACATCTAGATCTCTCAAAGCATTTCATAGAATATACTGTAAAATTAATTGACTTCACATTGGTTGGCAAACAGCAGTGTCCCACAAACAGTCATGGATTGAAATGACCAATTACAGTGTAATATTTTTTGAGGGATTATTATCAAGCCTGTGGAGTAAGGAAACTTGCCCAAGGTTTCAACCTGCCTGGAATGGATCTCAGATCTCTCACGTGCTCTAATCACTGAGGTATAGGACTCTGTGTATGTGTGTGTACATTTTTACAGTATATTCTGTGAAGCGTTTTGAGACATCTTGAAGACGTGATAAAGCGCTAGATCAAATGTAGTGGGAATGATCTCTGGCCTGCTGCTAGATAATAATACTCCTTGCATTTGATATAATGTTTTTCACATCTTCCAGACGCCTCAAAGTGCTTCACGGAATACACAGCAACGTGAATTGATTGTGTATATGCGATGCGATGTTGTAGTCAGGAGGAAATATTTCCAGTTCTATCCTTCTGGCTGGTGCCTCTGGAATTGGTTTGCAGTCGCAAAGATAGGCTCTGCCATCTTGGTGGTGGATTCCAGCTATTTATCGGAAGCAGAAGTAACAACAACAACTTCACACAGGGCTGCGTCTCGCGGCACTGCTGGTACATCCACAACTGGCTTCCTCTAAGAGCATGTTAGCTGGGGTCTAACGTGTGGCTTGTATGCTATTAAGTTATTAATTGCCAGCTTTAGAAATTTGAATAAGTAGGAGTTACAAGCATAAGACGGTATTCTAATTGTTCAAATCATCCCTGCATTGTATCATTTTAAAAGTTGGCTTTTTATTGTAAGGTATTTAAGCTACCGGACATGTCTCTCTCGCTCTCTCACCATTGGCAACTGAGTTGTTCCCTTGAAACCGTATCCTTCAGAAAGGGTGTGAGCAGGTGCAAGTTGGTCGTTGTGGCCAGTCTGAGGTACGGTATTATCATCCAGTATTCGTGTGTTTGTACTCCTTACAGGGGGTGCAGATGAGGTTCACGAGATTGACTCCAGTCATGAAGGGCTTCCGTTCAGTAGCTAATTTTATGATAGCCTCAAGAATAGCGATGGGAGAATTTAGGGGGGATTATTTCACCCATTGAGTGGTTGGGATTTGGAATGATCTGATGAGTAGCTTGTTGGAGACTAAGTCCATTGTAGCTTCCATGAGGAAAGTGGGTAGGAATCTGAAACGTCTCAAAGCGCTTCACAGAATGTACTGTAAAGTGAATTGACTGTACATTTGTGGGTGAAACGCGGCAGCCAATTGCGCACAGCAGTGTGCCACAAACAGTCGTGGATTGAAAAGACCAATTTTATTATTGTGTTTTTTTTTCGGAGGGATTATTAGTAGGTGTGTGGAGTAAGAAAACTTGCCCAAGGTTTCGCCCTGATCTGCCACTGAGTTACAGGAGCTTTCTACTGTCTTGGCAAATGCTAATAGTCTCTGTAGCAGTGGGGCTGTGTCTCTTTTGTGAAACTGCTTTGGATTTAAGGATCTTAATGTAATCTCATTGTCACAAAAGTGCCTTATAGTCATTTCTGTCAAGTGAAGTGACTGTTTTAGTAGGCAAGTGGAAGATGCTTAGGGTAACAATCAATCTCAGGGTGGGTGACATTCAGCTCTTCCCGTGATCCGTATCAACACAAGTATTTCCCAACCAATAAATTATGAGTTGACGCTGCTGGGCATTTTAAGACTGAAGTTAACAATTTTACACAGCTGTCCACAGAGTGGACACGCCTGGCTATGGCATGTACAGGAATCTGGCCAGTCCACCACACCTCCAATAACCCTGGGCCCATTGAAGACCTATGTTAGAAGTGAACTCTCGTTCCAGTGAGGTGCTTAATAATTGGATTCTCTGCATATAGTAATAATAATCCTTGGATTTGATATAGGACTTTTCACATCTTATCGACGTCTCAAAGCGCTTCACAGAATAATAGAGACTCAAAACTCCTCTCTAGGAGTGTTTTGTCTGAAACTTTTACGTTTGTGCAAAATTGCAACACTTCCATTCAGTCTGGTTGTTTTCAAGAACTGTGGGCAGTTTAAGACGTTGTCAAAATTCTGCACGACCTTAAATTGCAAAGTAACGTCCTTAAGTCTATGCGCAGGGAGGAATTTGGGGCATTAGATCCAGTGTAGAGCAAACTTACAGACTTGTTTGGCTTATCATTTTGTTTCTACTTAATTTAAGGGTGGATATGTTTGTCACTCATCAAGAATGCGACGTGAATTGTAACGTAGAGACCAGAAGAGGGAAGATGAATGGAACTTCTTACCATAGCTTTGCATCCTCTGCATTCATGGAATCTCACTGTTCCAGCTGTGAGTTTTAGTCCAAAAATACTTTTGCTAATTGTTCGCAGTATTGCTTGCACTTTTCAGTAAGAATAGTCTCATTGTGAGAAGTAAAGTTGCTGGCAGGGTTCCCACTCTGTGTGCCTGAGTGATGCAAATGCAAGTGGCACTGGAGACTGAATCTTGGCAGCAATTAGTCCTACACTTTACCAAAGGAGGATTGTAATTTCAAGGGTAGAAAGAGTGGGGAGTGGGCAAAGGGATTTGAAATGAGATTATGAAATGTGAAGGAGCCTTTCTTTTGTACGTGAAGAATGCTACAGTTACACTTGAACCGCTGAGACAATCCTGTTTGGGAAGTCAAGTGCTGGCTCGGCGTCCTATGGATTTCGGAATGCCAAGTACAGAAGTGACTTCTTTCCTCGAAGTTTCAGTCAAAACATGGGCCAGAAGTAAATAAGAGTGTTTAACTGTTTCCTCCCCCATTCAGGTGTGGCTGCGTAATTTTAGCCAGGCAAACTCCAGTGGTGCCTCCGTAACATAAAACAAACTACGGCGTTTTGGCTGTGGCCAGCTTGTGACTAATTCTCTCCAGGTTGAGATGAGAGAGAGAGTGAGAGAGAGAGTGCGCACTCCATTCCAGGCGAAGGGAAAATTCGGTGGAAATGCAAAACTATTTGCCTACAAAATGCAGTCACTATACTTTACAGGAAAATCCTGTGAAGGTAGTTTGATACACCCTCTGGCACTGAGGGCGCAATAATAATAATCCTTGCATTGAATAAGAATTCTCAGAGCAGTGGATTCCTGTTGTATCACATTGCAGTATTGCGCGATTCAGACATGGATCCCAACATTTACTTAAACCACAAAATCCAAAATGTAGGCAGACAGTCCCATCAGAATAAAGGGCTTTTTAAAAGTAATGGGATCTTGAAGAATCCTATTCCAGCATAAGGACCTCTAGTGGCCTCATTGCTGAGTGCTGTAAAGTTCTTCTGCAGGTTGATTGTGGCATTTTCGATGTTAAAAGGGGAACAATCAGTGTTTTGCCGCTCGCTACTCATGTTCAGCTGAGGTTGGGAAATTGCACTCCTCTGCACGCCCAGCCAGCTCCCTGTTCAATGGTGTTGAGTGCTCGCAGCCGATTTCTCAGAGCCAAGGCTTTCCCTGCCGTGCGCTTCACTGGAAGCTCGCATTTGAAGAAATCGACAAAACAAAAATATCTTCCCCGAGTTACCTGGATATAGCTTCTGTGTTTTAAGCAAGTTGTTTCCCGCCGCGAGGTAACTATTTTATAGTGTCGTATCTCTACGAGTAGTTTACATGGGGAGAAATACTGTTGCCTCTGGATCACAAGGTTGTGGGTTCAAGCCCCAAGTCAGGACTTGAGCCGAAAGTCCAATAATAATAATAATAATAATCCTTGCATTTGATACAGCGCTTTTCACATCTTATCGATGTATATTTGACTGTATATTTGTGGGCGAAACGCGGCAGCCAATTGCGCACAGCAGCGTCCCCACAAACAGCCGTGGATAGAAACGACCAATTTTATTATTGTGTTTTTTTTGGACGGATTACTGTTAGGCGTGTGTGTGTGTGTGTGTGGCATAAGGAAACTTGCCCAAGGTTTCGCCCTGACCTGCCTGGATTCGAAACACAGGTCTCGCACTTGTAAGGCGAGCGCTCTAACCACTGAGCTACAGGAGCTCCACAGTTGATGTTCAAGTGTAGTACAGTACTGGGTGTGCACTGCATTGTCGAGAGATGCCCCATGTGTAGTCCTGCTATGCTGAAATAGACTGTCATGTTTGTCTGCAAATATCGTCGCGAGTCTTGAAGCACTTAATTACTATTTTAATTTGTAGCAATTAAAACAGTAATTCTTGCAGTTGATGAAGCGTCTCACAAAGTCATCGAAAACTCTCAAAGCGCTTCACAAGATTCGCTGCAAACCGTAGTGACTGTGTATGTCGCAGGCAAACTTGGCAGCCAACTTTTGCGAGCCTTGTCCCACAAGAAGTGTAGGTCAAAGCTCTGCGACGGATGCCGTGACTGTAACCGCCTCGTGTGAAGTTTCTGATCAGAGTCTCACTCCTTTCAGTAGTTTCCTGGCGGTTGTGGGAGTGCAGATAGTGTGGGTTCTGAAAGAGCTCGGAGAGAACTGGGTATCAGGCGAAACTCGAGGGAAATGGACTTAAAAACAAAAGTTTTTTTTAATAATACCGTTTTCTTTCTCACAAACATTTTATCACTTCAAATTAAATTTGGGGGATGACTGGAGTGTGTATGAATGTCCGGTAATCCAGGTATTTCCATCTTACTTGAAGTTACTAATTTGTTTTGTGAATTGTTTTTATTAAATCCTTTGAAAGGTTACTGGATATAAATAGTGCCGTCGCAGTTCATGAATTGGCATTGCTGAGTTCAGGCAGCCTGTGTAAATCGCAGTGTTGTAAAGGCACGATTGAAGGTCATCTGAAACCAAGCCATCTGTGCTGCAGATTTCGATTCAAAATGGCCTGTTCTAAACCCCTCGGCTGCCAATTCTGTCCTGGTTTCCCTGCGTTCAGCCGCCACACAGCCTCGCTCCCTTCTTACCCCGACCGAGCAAGCCGTTGCCTAGGCGACGCATGCCGTAGCCGTAACCTGATGCAAAGCATGTGTCTGCCCTCGGTTGTAAACAGAGGCTTCGCTCCCCAATCCCGAACAGCACCAGCAAGACATCCTGGGCTGTAACCCCGAGGGCTGGGCTCCCGAGGCCGGAACGCAGCGGAGGTCTGGGTTAGTCTGGTGTGAGCCACGCGCTGACCTCTCGCAGACAGCTGGATGCACTCTTAACAACCCGCGCTCACTGATGCTTGGGAGGATGTGAGCTTTCTGGTTGCTAGGCAGCAGCTATGGTAATCAGGATGTTGCCATGCCCTTGAGCGATTACTCTATAAGTTCTTTGTTCCGTTCGTCACTGCAAATAAGGTGAACTGCACAGACCCGGTTATTTACCTTGTGCCTGTTGTGACAGCCGATCTGAATGGCTGTAACTTTTTACTGCACTAATTTCACCCCTTGTACTTTATTGCCCAGTTGACATTCAGTATTTTCTTGCCATTTTGTCGGCACCAGCTTCTCCTCAGTAGACTTTTTTTTTGCATCGCTATCAAAAGGACACACTGTAAGAAGGAACAAAGGGTATTTGTGTATGTGTGGGTGTCAATTACCTAAAAGAATCAGAATAGTTTGCGTCAGAGTAACAGGGAGAGGATTTGTTGGGGGTGTGATGGGGGGCTATATAATGCAAGTTGTTCTGTTTTAGCCATTGTGAAGTGAAATCTTTGTCACTCGCAGTTACACAGAACCTTTCACTTTGGATAAATGTCTCAAAAGTGCTTCACAATGACAAAGGGGATCACCGAGTAGAGGGGAAATTTGAGGGAGTGGATTAAAAGGATATTCAGCGAGAGAGGCTTTTAAGTGGGTTTTGTGCCCATTTGAATAGGAAAAAGTCAAGCAGGATTTTACAGAGCAAGGGCGGAGAGGCTGAAGGTTTGGCCACCGATGGTCAGACAGGAGGAGTGAGGAATGAACCAGGCTTTTTCAGAATAACAGCCAACAACAGCCTGTATTTATATAGCGCCCCTCACGCAGGGTAGCGTCCCAGAATGCTTAAACTAGAATGGGTTAAGATCGGGAGGGGATTTGAAGATGAGGTCAAGGGCCTTGAATGACACAGGTCTTGTATTTAATCATGGATATTAGGTAGATATTACTGTATTATGCTAGAAAATATTATCTGGGCATATAGTAGATAATTTAGGACACATGTCAAGTGACTGCCAGGATGGTAGAAGGCAAACTAGATGGACCTTGGTCTTGTTTTGCCAAGCAAATTCTTATGTTCTGATGATTAATTTTATACATGTCAGATATTAATTGGTAGGCAAAAGCATTGAATGTGGAGACACAAGGGTCAAATAACTCCAGACTTGCAGAAAGTCTGGCCTTTAAATTGCTTTGGAGTGAATGTTCTCCCATTCCCCCCCCCCCCCCACACCTCAGTGTGAGCTCTTTGTTGATAGTCCAGAAAAGGCAGCCGGGGAGCTTTTGAAGGAAGTGATGCGGAGCATGTTTGTTCTAGTTTTATAAAGTTATTTGATTTTCTATCTGTCTCTGTGTGTTGGGTCAGGCTCACCGCTGGAACCATAAGCTCGGGCACACCATCACACTGCGCTTTAAAGCCTGCTCCCTCCTAGGGACCGAAACGCTTTGTGCTTTTAGTAAAATCATTGTGCACATGTGAAAAAAGCATTCACTCTGCCAGTGTAACATTCCTGCAATGAAGCCGTTTACAGTAGATAGAAACGCACTGCCCCATTCTGCATTCTCTTCCAAATGGCCCTCGTCTGTCTATAAACTGTCCCATTTGAAGGATCCAAACCAGCGAATTTGACAATGATACTCCATCTCGTCTAAATGAGCGTGTGCATTCAGTGTGTTTTTTAAAAATAAAAATCCAAGCATGTTTAGAGCGTTTAGACCATTTCATTTCCATTCTACTTTAATAATTCATAAGCGCACCATCAGTGTATACGGCTGCGTTGTGTTTTGTTTTCGTTCGGTATTAATCCTGAGAGGGAGACTCCAACTGGAAACAAAGATCACAGGCTGCGGCTGATTGAATTTGTCGGCTCCTTTGGCACCGGCCTGAAATGGTCAAAATCCTATTTGTCTACATTAGGCGACAGTCACCTCAATCAGAGCTCTTATTTGAACGGCTTGATGCAAAATATAGCCTGGGACATAAAATGTTTTCTTTCACACTTGAACCTAAGATCCCAAATGGATGTGCATGACCCAGTTGATGTAGGGCTGGTACTACAGATGTACCATTATCTGGAGTCTTGAGAAGCTTTTCCATCCTTCAGTTAACAATCCTATGACACTATTGGAAGAGCGAAGGGAGCTTCTCCCAGGTTTCTGACCGACAATTCTCCAGATTCTGGTCACCAGCAGAAAAGAGGCTTTGGAGACCCTAAAGCAATCCAGAGGAGAGAAACGAGGATGATCAAACATGTTTGTGGAATGAGCTATGAGCAACAAATAGACAAACTAGGGTTCTTCAGTCTTGAAAAGAAGAACTCAGAGGGGCTTTATCGAAGTGTTTATCGAAGACACAACAAAATATATGTTTCTCACCTTCAAAACTATCCATGGCCTCGCTCTCTACTACCTCTGTGACCTTCTAATACCCTGCCAACCTGCCCGCTCCCTCTGCTCGGCGGGCTCCAGCCTACCTCGCGTCCCTCTTGTAACATTGGCATGCGGGCTTTCAGCCATTCTGCCCCCACCCACTGGAACTAGGTCTGAGACATCGTCCGGTGTGGAGGGCGCTATATAAATCGAAGTTGTTGTTGTTGAACTCCATCCCACATTCCCTCTGTCTTGCCTTATCCCTTGCCTCCTTCAATACCCATCTCAGTACCCATCTCAACACCCAGTTTGACCGTGTTTTGATCACCTCCTTCCATCTGCCCTCCACCCTCCCCAAACCCTACGCCCAGCTCGGGTCCAGAATACCATCTGTTCCAGAGCCTTAGGACATCTAAATGTAATTTTGTTGTTGTTGTTTACCTGGAGGGTAGTTAATGACCAGGGGAAAAAAATTGAAAAGAGGAACGGTCTCTGTTTGAGGCAGAAGATACCTTATTTAATAATAATCCTTTCATTTGATTTAGCTCTTTATTATTCTGTTGAGACATCCCAAAGCACTTCACAGAATATATTGTAAAGTGAATCGACTGTATATATTGTGGGCAAAATATTTAGCTGGTGTTCCCAAGACTTTATTCCCATGGAGAAGGTATTTAAACCTTGATTATTTGCAGTATCTTCCATTCGGGTTGACAAATATTAAAATAAATACATTATCTGCCTCAGCTGCCGTACTGTATTCAGAATTATGCACTTTTAATCATTTACTCCTGTAAGCTCTTTTTAGCATTATCAGCAATCATTTCCAATATGACTTAAAAGTAACAACAATATTGCCTTGAATGTTAGACTAAAGTAATTTTGTATCGTCACATTTAACAACTCAGTGCATCAATAATCCGACAACAGCTACTTTTCATTATTCTACATTCGTAATCTCTGCGGCAGTAACACTGCCCTGATTATTCCAAATCATTCAAAATTTAGGCTAAAGGCCACAATCACACCCACCGCTTTACATGCCAATGTAGGAAAATTATTTATCAAAGTCATGAACATCTTCAAATATTTTGCAGTGTACTTTGGCTTTTGTTATCTTCAAAGATAAGTCTTATCATAATCCTCACATTTGATATAGCACCTATAACATTTATATGATGTAAAAGGTTGCAATTTTTAACAATAATCTTTGCGTTTGATATTGCGCCTATAATGTCGAAACATCCCAAATCACTCCACGGAGATTTGCTGCAAGTGTAGTGACTGTGAATTTATAGGTAAACACGGCCGCTGATTTGCACTCAGCATTTTACAAAAAAAAGCAACTTTCATGTGATGGTGGATGAGCAATATTATTGGGATAGTTATAGCCCAGAATACATCCAACAATAAAATATGAACATTGTTTAAAAAGTCCATACAATGGTTGGAAACGTCTAGATTAAGTTCTACATATAAAAAAACAGATGGGTATTGTGAAGTCCTGTAGCGTACTGGTTTGTGTACTCACCTCGCAAGTTTCCTTACTCCACATATCTCTGTTTACCCAGCAGTAAATAGGAATCTGGTTGTTAGTTAATTGGCAGATTGCTTTTCCAGGAGTAATAATCCCTTCAAATTAAAAAAAGAATAATAATTTGGTCACTGTTTGTGGGACAGTGCTGTGCGCAATTGGCTGCCGTGTTTTGCCAACAGAATATACAGCCAATTCATTTTACAGTATATTCTGCGAAGTGTTTTGAGATATCTCGAAGACTTGATAAGGCGTGATATCAAATGCAAGGATTATAGTATCTCTAGTCTTGGCTGACATATTAGGCCAACATTTTAGATATAGTCCCACATGGTTTCAGCTGCTCTCCTGCATTCTGGATAATTCATGTGTGACCACGTCCAGGTCAGACGTCAAGGCTGCAGAGGGTTTTGTTTTAAGTGCTTAATAATGATCAAAATCCATAACATGAAGTTTTTAAAATATTTAATTATCCTGTTGCAATTACTTTTTTTTCAAAAGCTTCAATTATTCAATTAAATGGACCGTATTCATTCCACGACTGGAAAGCTGCTGATGTCTGCCCTGGTGAATTTCAGCCTTCAGAAAGGGCCAAGAGGACTGAACTATTAGCCGGGGATAAACATGCAATGATTTAACGCAATTACAAATGCAAAGTGTTTGTTGTTTTTGCCACAAAGCCCAGTCGATTTGACGGGTAAAATCTCTTTGGAGCCCAGTGAATAATGGGCTATTTCATTTCATATTGCAGCATAAAACCTGGCTCAGTAAATCTGGAATTTTGCCCTGCTCCAAATAGATTCCGCTCCGTTTATAAATGCAGAACAACAACAACAGCCTTGTCCAGTTTTGTGCAGGGTAGGAAACACAACGCAGTTATGTGATGTAGTCATTATCACAAGGAAAGAAAACTAGCTCACGCACCCACACGATCCCCACATACAAACTCATAAACATCCACATTTTAAAATTCAATCATGCAGTTCTATCTCCCAGCCCCTCTACGACCTCCACGAGGAGAGAACAATCCAAGATGCAGAACATACCAAGGTCACCAACGGCTCTTAGCAAGATTGTGCTGGATTTAATGTGTGTGTATTCGGTGTGTTGCATCAGCTTCAAATAACAATCATATGATCATAGAAAACATTTTAAGTATGCTCCTGCTACAATTTAGTATCACCAAGCTAGATTACATAGTTTTCAAAATCACTAATCACTTAAAAGATCACCAAATTTTACTGAAATCTTATCAAATTTGGGGAATTATTTAATGTTGAAGAAATTTAATGTTTGCTACACATCCTCAGTTTCCTCACTCCACATGTTTGATACCTCCTCCTGAAGTGAAAGGCGCTCTATACATGTAATTTTGTTGTTGTTGTTGATGATAATCCCTCAATAAAAAAAACTAATAATTTGGTCATTTCAATCCACGGCTGTTCGGGAGTTTCCGCTGTGCTACAACAACAACAACAAATTACATTTATAGAGCGCCTTTCACGTCGGGAGGACGTCCCAAGGCGCTGCACAGGAGGCGTGTGACCCGAGCTGGGAGGGGAGTGTTTGGGAAGGGGTGAAACACGAAGGGGAGGTTGAAAAATTTGGGGTGGAACAAAAGGCACGGTCAAAGAAGAAAGTCTTCAAACCGGCCTTGAAAGAGGAAAGGGAAGAAGCGAGACGGAGGGATTGGGGGATGGTATTCCATAGGGTGGGAGCGGAGAAACTGAAGGCCCGGCCTCCGATGGTGGGGCGGTTCGGGCGGGGGGCTTGGAGCAGGCCAAGTCCTGTTGAACGGAGGGTCCGGGTGGGCTTGTAGGGGGAAAGTAGATTGGTTAAATAGGGAGGGGCAAGGCCGTGTAAGGCCTTGAAGGTGAGGACGAGGATCTTGAACTCGATCCTCTGGAGAATGGGGAGCCAATGGAGACAGGTGAGGGTGGGGGTTATATGGTCACGGAGGCGGGTGCGGGATAGTACACGGGCTGCAGAGTTTTGGATGACCTGCAGCCTGTGAATGGAGGAAGTGGGGAGGCCGACGAGGAGAGAGTTACCGTAGTCCAGCCTCGAGGTGATGTATGCGTGCACGAGTGTTTCGGCAGCGCGGGGGGTAAGATAGTTGCGGAGCCTGGCAATGTTGCGCAGGTGGAAATAAACGGTGCCGGTCAAGGCACCGGATGTGGGGGAGGAAAGAAAGTTTTTGATCGAACATGATGCCGAGGTTCCTGATTGGCTTTGTGAGGTGGAGAGTGCTGCCGCATTTCGCCCACAAATATACAGTCAATTCACTTTACAGTATATTCTGTGAAGCGCTTTGAAACATCTAGGTGACATGAAAAGCTCTATATCAAATGCAGGGATTATTATTATAGAATTTTACTGTAATTTTATAGCTGCCACATAGTCCCACTCCCCTGTTCTTGAGAGAAATAAATCCAGGTTAAGATTGTTAGTCTTTCCGACTGAAATTTTACACCAATCTCCTATAACTGAGGACTCTTAGTCTTTGTTACTAGTGACAACTTTTGCTACTGACTCCTGCCTATATTTTCCAATTTGCTTTTAAATTACTGAAATTCATAGTTGCATTAAATATATATTAAGATTAAAAAATTAAACTCTTTCAAACTTTTTAAAAATTTGACAAAAGATTTGACGAATGGTGGACACGTATGAAGGAGGACTAGTTTTATAATAGAGCTGAAAGCCATCTGGACACAGCGGCATTGAGTGAAATCAAGGTGCAACAGAAAGGTTGGTGAAGACAGACAGACCATGGTGAGGAAGAGAATAGCAGTGAGGGAGCCAGGGAGGGGGTGAGGGGTAAAAACACCATCTGGCGATCACCCGACCAATAGATCAAAATAGACTTTTACTCTATTATTAGAAGTTATTGCTCGTAGGGGAGCTGGCACAGACATGATGGGCTGAATGGCCGGCCTCTGTGTAGTAAATATCGGTGGTTTTATTTCCGTACCTTGGCTGCTGATGTTCTAGAGCAGAGCCGATCACACCAGAAACTGGAAATTCCACTAGTTGTTAGCCCGGGAGACCAACTTGTCTTGAAACTCAAGACCTGCACAATGATGGACAATTTCTAAATCCGGTCTTAATTGTGACGCTGTGTTTTTTGAAATTCTTGAAAGGAAACAACTTCCCAATTAATAATGGATCTAAGGAGTACTCCCCAACTCTTACATTTCGCCCACAAATATACAGTCGGTTTTCATGCTGTCCTTCCCCTACTCCGACCTCTCCCCCCACCCCCTTGCTCTGGTCCCAACTTTGGGATGTTGTATTCTGTGAAGAACTTTGAGACGTCGATAAGATGTGGAAAGTGCTATATAAATGTAAGGATTATTATATTATTATTTCATGACATAAGGGCCTCGTTGGTTAAGACCTGGTGGAATTTCAGGTTTCAGAGACTGTCTTGAAGTACAGTTGAGAAAAGAAAATCTTGCGAGGCAATCCCCCCCGAAACTCGCAAGCATCAAGGTTAAAGTTAATAAATCAATTAGGAATGACTTTTAAGATCCAAAAACTTACCGGGAAATCGGTAAAGTAGAAAATGAAGAAGTCTTAAGGCTAAATTATAGATCCCAGAGGATTTTAGTTGAGGTTCTGATTTCTACCATGACGAAACTAAGCCATCGTTTGGGCAGGCAACCAACAGACAAAGGCAGAATAATAAACCAATAGCGGACGTGTCATTGTATTTTGATGATCTTCTCCCAGTATCCCAGAATCTTTATGATGGGACAAATCTGCCACTCAGAAGACAGGTTGTCACCTGTCTTCTGAGTGATGTCACTAAAGATAATGTAACTCTGGGGGGAGATGGCAACTGAAGGCATCCCGATCTGCCTTTCAGGTTCCCCGATAATAGTGTGCATACTGGTCGGTGTGATTTCTGCCTTTGCAATCTTCTCTCTTAAGACTTTCTGTTGGAGTTTGTTCCTTGCTGTTTCAATGTCATATTTTCCACTGGGAGGGGGTGGCTGTCATTAGTGTGCCTCCACTGTGTGTGTGTGTGTGTATGTTTCTCTATGGTGATATGGAAAAGTATCAGATTATTCAGTCTTAACTCCCTTCAGATGTTTTTTACTGTGATATTACTGGCTCTGGGCTTTCGATATCAATCCATCCCCACAGTAAAGATCCATTGATGATGTATTATACAGGAAATGACTTTATTTGTCCATAGGTGTATGAAGTGATTCCCCCGGGTAAATGGATATAACTGTATTTCCAAAAGGATCATTATTACTAAATGGCATTGCTGTTCTGTAACACTAGTTTTCAGTGGCTCTCAATCAAAGCGAATAGTTTAAGTGCTTTAAAAATGCTTTTTGCTGAATGATCTGTTTTCTTTTTAGCACATCAAGCCCACCGCTCTGGCCGGCAAGTGCATTCTTCAAAAGAAACGGAGCCCTACAGGGTAAGAGGAATGTTACACAAAATTGTTGCGAGCACATTTTTGATGACTTAAGCTGTACATCACCTCTGGAATTTGTTTTATGACATTGTATGGGTTTGTGACCTCTGTGTGTGTCTGTACCGCAGCAAAGGTACATGGAGCTCAGGATAGTGACCCGTTTTATTTGTTGTTGGCTGATGGAGAGGGGCAAGACTCTGCAGAAAAGATCAGCGTAACGGTGGTAAGACCGTTAAAATGAATGAAATGTTTTTATTGTCTGCTAATAGGTGAAACATTTCAGTTCCCCCAGTGCTCTGGGGCAATTCTGGAGAAGTGATACGACAGCATTTATAAGCCCTGTCAGAGCGAATGAAATTCCTGGGGATACAAATGTTTTATCCATCGGGTCTTGGGCTATTTTCGTTACAATCCTTGCCTGGTAAAGAGCTAAACTGCCAGGCACAGGAGCCCAGACTAGATACACGGGCTCCACAATTGTATAGAGCGGTTAGCAACAGCAGATCACTGCCGTCTCTCAAATGTCCCATCTCACTGGCTGAAACATGACATTAGTGGGCATTGTATCTCTGTGGTGTGTATGTGTCTGTGTTGATGCATTCAATGTTCCTCGTGACACATCACTGTGTTTTGGAGAATAACTGGTGGCCAAGCAACTGGTGGCTAATGACAAAGTAACCAAAGCTGCACGTTCATCAAGTTGGGTCGTTGGTTGCCACCGACGTGGTGAATTGCATTGGTGAATTGCAATGAAAATGTAGATGTTGACGGATGGGCCTGTTGAGTGCTGTGGAATTGTTTGTTGTGCAGAGCGGGCGATCCTTACAGCTCACCAGGAGAAATGTGCTGTTATTGTTGTTGTGTACCCTGAGTGGCTAAAACCTTGACGTGTTTTTGGAGATTGAGGTGAATTAATAATGCCTTGTTGTGTTTTTTGTCCGTTCTAAAATCTGAGATTGTGGTGGGCTTCAAAACCTTTTCCTGCTCTATGTGAGTTTTGTCGTACAAAACTCCTGTTTCAGAAATGTCTGCTTCTTGTATACTGATCACACATTACACCTCAAAATCCAGCCTTGACTGTGACGACGTTGATTGTTTCAGAATCACAGATCTGCTCTCCCAGCCGGTCAAATGACCATGTCAAGCTACTATCTTGTACACAGCATTAGATAACGCACTGCATTGTATAATATTACAGCTTTGCTACGAAATCTAGTTTTAAGAAAAAAGGTTGAAGTCGCCATGTGTAATAGACAAGAGGGAAAATAACCGCCAATTGGTAAATTGTCTTGTTTAAGAGTTGGCTGGTATGTTTAAACTAGGTTAAGTACCTTAAACTAGGTACCAGCCACCAACAGCACTCTGATCTCTGGGTGAGATAAGCAGGGCAATAGTGCTGCAACTGTGACTTGTTAAGGTGGCGTTGTCTGGGAAATGCCAGTTCACATGCAGTATATCTATACCGGTGCTTAACTCATTGTTCAACTGCATTTAGGCGTGCAGTAAACAGGCTCTCGTCAGCCAGTCTGATTCACAGGCTTTTCTGTGTTTGAATTGGCTCATGACCCTTACAGGATTGAGGGAATATTTGTGATCAGAGTTTTTCATGTAGAACCTGTGAGGTAAAAGTACTGTTTGCGTTTTGTATTGTGGAATATACTGGACTTGCTTTTCAAAGTGAGCAAGGAGATGGTCTCATTTGTTGCCTTTTTACTGTACAGTGTAGTGAAGGTGCCCTATCTTTGCATTACGTCAGCTTGTGGCTTCCTCATTGCTGCCATGATGCATGCTCTGGATGCCAGCATGGATGAAATGGCTTGAATGCCATTGCAAAGCTCAAAATGGCAGTGATACTCTTGTTCAGAGCTATTACACTTTCCTATGAAGCTCAGGTATGTTCACACAGCAGTGACCTGGTTCACTTCACACTTTTATTGCCACAACACTTTTAGAATAATAACTGCCCACTCGGGGATTACTGTAAATGCAGTTCTCTAAGTAACTAGAGAATTTAGATTTAGTAATAATAATAATAATTCTTGGTGGACACCAGCCTGCTTCAGGTCCCCTGCGCTTCCCGCCCCACCATTTGTGGTCAGATATCTGGCATCTCTGTCCCCACATTCTGGGACTCAACCTCGCAATCCCTCCATCTCGCCCTATCTTGGCTCCTTCAAGTCCCATCTAAAGACCTTCCTCTTCGACCGTGCCTTTGTCCAACCTCCCACCTCCTCAACACCCCCTGCCCTCCACCACTCCTGACACCCAACTCCCAGCTCGGGTCCCAAACCCCTGATTTTCCAAGGCCATGGTGTGTCTTTACCATGTGAAGGGCACTATGCAAGTGTAATTTGTTGCGATTGTTGAAGCAATCTTATCATGTATTCGAGGTGTCTCAAAGCGCTTCACAGAGTGTACTGTAGAGTGTATTTTGGGGGGAGAAATGCTTACAGAAATAGCCCCTAAAAGGTCATTAATATTCTGGCCAAACATTTTGACGTTTAAAATCACCGTGCTGCCGACAGAGATGCCGCTTGTCTGCAGCAGTGCAAAGGAGGTATTTGATTCGGCAGACAGAATTTTGCAGGGTCAGAAAACAGGATTGTGGAGAGTTTGTAAATGAAGTCTTAATTAATTTGTGAGCTTTGTTTTAAGAGAACTGATGTAATCTGGCTTCCAAATTTAATCACATCTCTGCATCATCTTAACCTTTGAGACAAAATAGTGTCACAGGATAAAGAATTTCAGACATCCAGAGCCTCACTGACCTTCCGTCATCACTGTGTTGCTTCCAGCTTGCTGGATTGGGGCATGTTATAATATTAATAATAATACTTACATTTATTCAGCGTTTTCCACATCTTCTCGACGTCTCAAAGCGCTTCACAGAATACAACAACATAACAACATCCCAAAGGTAGGGACCAGGGCAGGGAGGGGGGAGGGGTCGGGGTAGGGAGAAGGAGAGTAGGAAAATTGACTGTATTTTTGTGGGGGAAACGCGGCAGCCAAATTTCACACAGCAGCGTCCCACAAACAGTCGCAGAAATGGGGCCAGGGGAGAAAGAGGGAAAATAGGGCAATGGGGGAGAGGTGGTGCAGAGCAAGGTCAGGGAGGAAGAGGGGGGAGAAAGTGGGGGATAGAGAGAGGGAGGGAAAGGTTGTTAAGTACAGTAATACTGCAGTAATAGCTTTGGTATGGTCGCATTCTTACATTGTGATTTTGTTCCCCAGCACTGGACTCACATGTTGCTTCATTGCCAGGCTGTGGTAAAACAGAGGTAGCTCTGTAGGTTTTCTTTAAGTACAGACTAGTTTGATTTCTCCACACACAACCCCCACCTCAGGTATTGTGGGTGGGCAGACGGAGGCATTGGAGGAGCAAATCTCTGAGATGGAACCCACACGTGAATCAGTCTCACCGCACAGTGTTTACAAACCATATGTGGTTGCCAAGGAGAGAAATGAGTGCGATCCACCAAGGTCAGGCGGCAGCACATTCGAACGCTCTACCCACCCGTTCACCTGGCGCCAGGTGTACTTTGATTCACGGTTAGCTTGCAGCTTATCCGTGCGTTAATCTAAAACTAATATAAACACTGCTTCGAAAGAATCGCTCGTAGGATTGTCCTCCAGGGTTCTAGCAAAAGAGAAAGACTGGACAGTTTTTTTTGAAATGTTATGTTTTAAAATGTTTATTTAATGTGCAATATATAATAATCAGCCTCGATTTTGGTATGCAGGTAGACCCCGCTTAACGAAGGGGTTAGGGACTTTAAAATCCTTCGTTAAGCGAAAATTTTGTTAAGCGGGAGTTTTAACTGTATTACTGTATTTGGCCGCAGCCAATACTCCGCCCTGACCCGAGCCTCGGCGCTAACATCAGTTCAGTTCCTAGCGGTTCCTGGCGCTAACGTTTCCGGTGTACAGGTTGAGCAGCCAAATGTCCGGAGTTCCGGAATCTGGAATGTGACAAAAATTGCAGGAAAGAAACGCCAATCCTACCTGTTCCAGGCCAGGCCTTCACAGTCACCGCAACCTGGACCCAGGCATTTCCGGACTCGGAACGCGCTTCTTTCTTCCTCCCCCTCCTCTCTATCTCTCTACCCCCCCCTCCTTTCTTTCTCTTTACCCCCCCTCTCCTCTCTTTCTCTCTACCCCCCCCTCCTATCTTTTTCTCTATCCCACTGCCTCCTCTCTTTCTCTCTAACCCCACCCTCCTCTCTATCGCCCCCTCCATCTCTATCCCTCTATCCCCCACTCCCCTCCCTATTACCCCCCCTCCCCTCCCTCTCTATCCCGCCCTCCTCTCTATCTCTCTATCCCCCCCTCCTCTCTATCCCCTCTCCCCTTCCTCTCTATCCCCTCTCCTCTATCTCTCTATCCTCCCCTCCTCTCTATCTCTCTATCCCCCCACCCCCATCTCGACTTACTATTATTGAAGCCATGAAGCATCCTGCCGCTTAAGTTCCTCCCATATGGGAGGGGCTGCACTGCTGCTAAACTGAGGCACACTAATGACTGAGTGTGCATTGCTGGGGCGACCAGAGAGAAGCTGCGCATGAGAAGCTGCGCACGAGAAGCCCGCGAGATTTAAAGTGTGTGTAAACATTCGTTATAGCGAAAGCAGCCTTTGTTAAGCGGAGAAGTGGTACAAATAGAAACCCTCGTGATAGTGAAGTTTTGATAACCGGGCGTTCTGTAAGCGGGGTCTACCTGTACTATAATGCCTTATCCTTGCATTTGATATGAGGTGTCATCGAAACGTTTCAAAGCGCTTCACGGAATATACTGTAAAGTGAATTGCCTGTGTAGTTTGTAGGCGAAACGGGGCAGCCAATTGCACAGAACAGGGTCCAACAAGTAGTTGTGGACTGAGCGCCCACGTTTTTTTCTTTCACGTGATTATTATCCACAAAAAGCCATCTGCAATCGGCTAATAACCGGTTTACTGCTTGCTGCTAGGGAAACAGAGGCGTGTGGAGTAATAAACTTGCCTAAGGTGTCGCCCAGCCTGAGAATCGAATCCAGTACCTTGAGTTCATAGTAATAATATTTGCCTTTCCCTTATCATGTCTGCGAGACATTTTCAAAGCGCTTCACAGGATATACTGTAAAGTGGATTCACTGTGTATACTGTGGGCGAAACGCAGTAGCCAATTGCACACAGCAGCTGAGTAAAGTGAGTGTCGATAATCACAGTGTTCAGTACCTCACTGTGAAACAAATGTCCAGCTGTGTATTATCCCATCCCACTCTCTGTGGACATGATTCACATGGAGCATGATCAGGCATGACAAAGCAGCATGTTGCAGGTTTGCCCGTTCCCTCCGCTGAGAGGGCTTAGGCCTGATTCACGTCCTCCGCCCTGCCTGACCCACCTTTGGTGGACAGACCTTCAGCCTGTTTGCTCCCACTCATTGGAACTCTTTGGGGAAGAAAAAACAAACAAAAAAAATGTGATCGCTTCGATCCACAACTGTTTGTGGGGACGCTGCTGTGTGCAATTCTCTTGCTGGGTTTCACCCACAAATATATAGTCAATTCACTTTACACTATGTTCTGTGAAGCGCTTTGAGACGTTGATGTGAAAAACTTTATATCAAATGCAAGGATTATTATAATTCCATCCCACAGTACCTTCGCCTTGCCCCCTCCCTTGACGTCAACGTCATGTCTGTCCTGGGCGGAAGTGTCAACTCTGCTCAACTCGCACGAAGAGTCAGGAAACAAGGATCAAACTCCCAACCGTCCAAACATAACCACCACCATTTTGTGCTACAATGCCATGATTATTGCCTTTGCTTCAGGCAGTGTTATTTAGTTAGGGGCCTGGTGGCTGAAGCCGAACTTGTGTTGTCCTGTGTACATTTTTGTGTCCTCCCTTGAAAAGCATCTGCAACATTTTATAGTTTTCCTCACCGAATAGTCTTCCCCGAGCAGAAGATGGGTTGCCCGAGGAGAGAGAGAGAGAGAGGGGCTTGGGAAACGAGAGACAGAGCCAAAAGGAGCAGGCATTTTCTCATTTCAGGAAGATGGGCTGAAATAACATGTCGTAACTTGTTTCGCAAGATGTCTTTATTTCAATTAGCCAGTAATCTCCCTGAATGTAAAGTGTGTTATACTGGATTATCGAAATGTATCCATTAGCCCGTTTCATCAATCAAAGCCATTTGGAGGTGCCTCTGTTTTATTTCGTTCCAATTCGTGGTAATAATTATAATAATCCTTGCATGTGATAATGTGCCTCAGCACGTTGCCGAGACGTCTCAAGGCACTTAACAGAATATGTTGTAAAGTGTTTGTGGGTGAAACGCAGCAGCCAATTGTTCACAGGGATATCGTATAAACCAGTCGAGGGTTGAGTGATCACGTTTTTTTGTTTGTTTTATTTTTCAAACGTTTATTACCCTCCAGGAAAGCGACCCACCAATCGAGTAGCAACTCGCTTACTGCTCGGTAAACAGAGGTGTGCGGAGTAAGGAAACTCGCTTAACTTTTGCCCTGCCCGGGACCAGGTCCTCTCGTTTCCAAGGCGAGTGATCTAACCGATGTACTACAGGACTCCCAAGATTGAAAGTCAGCCTCTCACTATGACCTCCTTACATATGCAGCACCATTAATTCGGACGCACTGTATTTTTGCCCACAGTGCCATTGTTGGGGAAAGAAGCAACTGCGCATAGTTACATCTAGTCAGTGTACAGATTTATGCCCACGTTCCTTTATTAGTGGGTCTGTCAGTAAATGATTACTCAAGTGTAAACACAGGACCTTTGGAGAGAATTAGCTGAGGGAAGCAATTACACAATATTGTACAGGGAACAACTTGCTTTTAATATTCTCTACACATGGGATCATGTCTAATACTAGACTTATTTAACCTTCACTTCTAAAACTGTACTTAAATCTTCAAGAACCCACATTTCCCATTTTTATACATTAAATAGTGTTCTCTCTCCCCCCCCGCCCCCCACCCCAATCCCCACACCCGGCCCCCACCCGGTTTGTTTGTTCATATTGAAAATCTAATCGCGTAATCTTGTGAGGCACATAATGAACCCTAATGAAGTTTTCAGGCTGAGATAGATTGGTTACTCGAGTGATTTTAAAAGGCTGGTGATTGTGCAAGTGTAGTTGATTTGATTTATCGCGCAGTGTTTTCTCACAGCCTCAGTGGCAAATTAGCTTGCCATTACTTTATGCAAAATAAAGCTGCTTGTTAATGAGAGCCTATGCCTCATTCAGCACACAAACGTTTGGACAACCTGAGTATCCCATGATTGACAGTTTTGCTACCTTCTCTACTTCGTTGGGGTGTCTTTTCGTTTTCTAGCACTCTGTTATTGAGCCTCAACTCTGTTGCGCAGGGTACAGTGGACCCATTCTTGGTTGCGAGGCAAATTAAAAATTAAAAATCATTGCATTTGATGCAGCACTTCATCACGGTTTTGAGACGTCTCAAAGAGCTTCACAGATTATACTGTAAAGTGGATTGGCTGTATGTTTTGTTGGTAAGAATGCCAATCATACAGCCCTAGGCTTAAAGTTTGAGACATTTTGTTTCTTAACCTCTTCCTTATTTAATTAGGTTAAGGAAAGCTGCAAATATAGTCAATTCACTTTACAGTATATTCTGTGAAGCGCTTTGAGATGTCTAGAAGATGTGAAAAGCACTATATCAAATGCAAGGATTATTATTATTTTATTATTATAACTTAACTTTGCCTTTGTGCACTGTCGAGTCATCTTGTCCCTCTCCCTGCAGTAAGCTGCTCTGCTATTACTGAGTAAAACCCAAATTCAGGAACTTTTTAAAGTCAATTCCTTGATTTGAACTATTTCAATATTTTCAATTGTGATTTCCAATTTGTTGATCACTGTGCATAATGAATAGGAACAAACAACAACAATAACAAAATTACACTTGCATAGCATCTTTCACGTCAGGGGGACGTCCCGAGGTGTTGGACAGTCATTGTTTCAGACCCGAGCTGGGGTCGGGGATGTGGAGGGTGGTGGAAAAGGGGGGGATTTGGGGTGACCAATGGAACCTTTGAAGAGGAGAGTCTTGAGATGGGATGTAGTTGAAGGAGGCCAGGGAGGGGGCGAGGCGGAGGGACAGCGAGATGGAGTTCCAATGGCTGAAGGCCATTGGTGGGTCGGGGCATACGGAGGAGGCCAGAGCCTGCTGAGCAGAGGGGGCGGGCAGGTTGGTAGGGGATTAGGAAGTCACAGATGTAGGGTGGGGCGAGGCCATGGAGGGCCGTGAATTTGAGGACCAGGATCTTAAATTGGATCCGCTGGGTGATGGGGAGCCAATGGAGTTTGGCGAGGATGGGGGAGATGGGGTCACGAAGCTTGGAGCAGTGAAGGACACTGTTCTGAATTATCTGCAACCCATGGTGGGAGGAATTGGGAAGGCTGACAGGCAGAGTATTGGCGTAGTTGAGCTGAGATGTGATGAAGTCATGAATGAGGGTTTCAGCGGCCTCAGTGGTGAGGCAGTGGTGGATTCAGGCAATATTGCAGAGGTGAGGGAAGGCAGAGCAGGTCATTGCTTGGATGTGGGGGAAGGAAAGACAGTTGAGGATCGAACAACTCACCTAGGTTCCTGACTGGCTTGGTGAGGTTGAGTGTGCAGGCATGGAGGTTGATGCTGCCAGCGCCTAATGCGTGAAGGCGCTGGCACGAGCCAATCAGGAGGGCCTAGATCTTGATGACATTCAACTGCAGAAAGTTAGCTCTCATCCAGGCCTTGATGTCTGACAGGCAGTCTTGTCAGGACAGTAATAGTCCTGGAGTTGAGGGTAGAGGCAGAAAGATAGAGTTGGATGTCATCCTTGTCAAAAAAAATAATTAAAAAGAGTATGTGAATATTAATTTAGGACTCTTTTTAAAATATATATATTTTATATTATATATATAAAGATTTATATATATATGTGTGTGTGTACAAAGCCACAGTGTGTATATAGTGCTCTTGTCCTTGTGATTCCGTGATATCTCATGTGTAATAATGGTGCAGTTAGTTGCTTAGCTCATCTCAAAGCATCCCACGAGGAGAGAGACATATGGCCTGATTCTGAACAGTATGCAAAGTGCAATGACTGGTGTACTGCGGCAAATATTTCACACTGCGGAGCACATGTGGGACCCATCGGACTGTGGAGAGTGACGTGGCTTTTGTGGAAGACGCAGTGAAAAATAGGTTCATCTCACTCTCACTCATTCGTGGGGAAGCCAAGTCTGACCAGCATGTGGTTAGAGCTGCTCAACACATCCTGTATCAGAATGTAAGTAACATGAAGAAAGAAATCGCGCTTACAGGGTAAATAGCCCAAACATCCCTGAAGTGTTCTCGTTGGCTAACGATTTACTGTGAGCAGATGGCTTGCGTTTCCTGAATAACCAGCGAGACTCGGGGCTAATCTGTCGTACGTAAATAAAAAGAGAAAAGGATTTGGCTTTTGCTTTCACTGGATTGAAATGGCACGAATCAACTGTGGATAAGCTTTCTGATCAACCTGCATGAGCTATCCTCGCCAAAAACAAACGGTGCCATCTCCCCTGGCACAGTTACTATTACTCATGAGCCGACAACAACAACTTGCATTTATACAGCGCCCTACACGCTGGGTAGTGAGGCATGATCTAACCAAATGGTGGAGCAGACTCTATTGGCCCAATGGCCTATTCCTGTCCCTATGCAGGTAGGGAATTTGCAGAATGGAACCGTTCTGAAACCTCACGTTTCACCTCATTGTACGAAAATGCTGTGAGCGGTGAAGGTGTGAGGGTGTGGGCGGTGAGGGTGAGCGGTGAGGGTGTGGGACAAATTAAGGAGGACATGGGCCTGGGTCTAAATAAAGTGAAGTTAACGTTACAGTAATTTTAATTCTACTCCATCGGTGAAACATGAAGAAAAACAGAGGTCGTAACTCGGGTCCTGAAATTGATGCATTGTTTGGTCGTTTCCGATGAAATGAAATCATCTTCAAACTTGCAAAGAGAGCCCAGCACTTCATGCACAGCGAAGTATCCTATCCGTAATCCACTCTTGACTGTGTTTGAAATATATTTTTGATCCTTCGACGCAGACGGCTATTGAGATTTCTCATGCTGATGCTCCGCTCTTGTGATCTAACTTGCCTGTAACTGCTTTATTGGCTTTCAAGTATCTGATTTCTGTTTCCAGAAGTGGTTAGGAAAGGGCTTGAATTGCGAGTGAATAATGCACCCAGGGCGTTCTGTGTCTCGAGCTCAGCTGACGGTTGGACTTGCTGCAAGAGTGGGTTCACTGTCCATTGTCGAGTGTTCAGCTTTCCCAACACTCCTCACGGGCACGGGCAGTTTTGCTGGACACTGGCAGAACGTTCATCAAATAAAAATAATGCTTGCGTCTGATAGAGCACCTTATCACATCATCAAGAAGGCTTCACTGAATGTAACACTTGTGTTTGATAAAGTGCCTTATCACGTCTTCAAGACATCTCAAACAGCCATCACAGAATATATGCAAAACGTGACACTGTCCTCGGCAGTGTCCCACACTGGTTACACGTGGATCATGTAACCAAATTATTATTTTTGTGGGGGATTATTACTGCCAGAAAGTGAGCCTCCAATTGACCAACAACCGGGTTCCTACTTATTGCTAGGTAAACCGAGGTGTGTGGAGCAAGGAAACTTGCATAAGGTTTTGCCCATCTGGGAATCGAACCTTGGGTCCTCTCACTTGCGAGGCGAGTGCTCTAACCACTACGCCACGATTGGCTGGAACTGTCAAAGCGTGAGATAGTAGTTGCATTTGGCACGCCAAAACATTTCAAAGAGCTTTAGCAAATGAGTTTGAAGTGGAGTGACTTAGGTGTCTGAATTTCTGTTTCTTTTTTAAAATAAGGAAGCGTTCCCTGTGAAAATAACTCTTTTATTGTGTTTATGCCCATTGATTGAGTGACAGTGCCTTGCGCTTTTCTACTCATATAAATGTTATAGGTTTATATCTAAATGATATAGGTTGAGTCTTATTTCGGTTTCTCTTGTCTTTGCTTTAAACCGAAACCTTGTTCATAATTCACATCCCTAGATTCGCCAGGGGAAAATGATGGCTCCATTGCTATGCCACCTAAATGCATTGGTCTGAATTAAATGCAGCTTGGCACATGTCTGTTGGACACAGTGAGAAAAGAAAAGGCAAGTGCGAAACATAGTTTATAAGAATCCAATTTGCTAAAGTTCACCTTCCAAATCTTTTCAAATAATACTTGGATTTGATGTAGGACCTATCACGTCAAGAGCTTTCGAATTGCTTCACTGGGAATTGCTGCCTTGTGTTAACGTCTGTGAATTTGTAGGCAAACACGGCGGCCGTTTTTCACACAAGGTCCCACAACCATAAAGTGAATGACAAATTTATCTGGAGGATTGTTGGCCAATGGAACTCGGTTCTCTTTCACTTCTCTTTTCTAATAGTTTGACAGAATCCTTTAACATCACTCGTGTAAATGGCTTTTCTCGACGAATAGTTCAATATTTGTACAAGTTGTATAATCTTCCAGCTCAGCAAATCTGCAAATGTTTTCTGAATTATTGCCGATGTCATCTAATCCTCCTGTATAGTGAGGAATAAAGTGATTATTTAATTAACGTTAGAGACTCTATCCCTTTCTGCATATTTCTGCATATTTAGCCAAAGCAAATGAATTAATGCAACATAATTTAGGAGTTAGATACTATTCGCAAGCATGAACCAGCTGAAAAGGAAAACTTTGATTAAATTTGTGCAAGAGTGCAGGTAATGGGAATGTAAGCTGAGCTGTGGCATGGCATTCTATAAATTTGGGAGCAGCAAAGAATTCAAATGGGCAAAGCAACCACAGTTTCGCAATCATAATGCACATCAAATTGCTTACTGCGGAGTTTGTGTGTGTGTGTGTTGCTAAATATGTTTATTGCATAGAAGGCTAGCTCCACCATAGAGTGGAAGCTTTATTCATTTCACCTACACGAGGCCCAAAATTTGATCTGGATTCAGTCTGCAAGACATGTTAAAGTTTAAGAATTTTGAAAATGTCCTTTAGTTTGTATTCATTTGTAAACCAGTTTCTAATGTAGCCCATTGGATGTAGGGCATCCAAACCTCCCTGGATGACTAGGGCAATTGGGGTTAAAATAAAGCAAAAAAAGGAGGCTTATGATAAGTGTCAGGCCCAAGATACACAGATCAACCAAGCAGAATATAGGAAGTGTAGGAGAGAACTTAAAAAGGAAATTAGAGGGGCAAAAAGACTGCATGAGAAACAATTAGCAGGTAACATTAAAGGGAACCCTAAGGTATTTTACAATCATATTAAGAGTAAAAGATTGGTCAAGGGTAGGGACCAAGGAGGAAATCTTATTGTGGAGGCAGAGGGCATGGCTGATGTGCTGAATAAGTTATTTGCCCCTGTCTTCACAAGAGAAGAGGATGCAACCAATGCTACAGTATTGGAGGCAAGGGTAGAAGAAATGGATAGGATTAGTGTAAACAGAGAGGAAGTACTAAAAAGGTTGACAGCGCTCGAGGTAGATAAGTCGCCCGGTCCGGATGGGATGCATCCTAGGTTACTATGGGAGGTACAGGAGCAAATAGCAGAGACTCTGGCCACAATCTTTCAATCTTCCTTGGACACAGGGGTGGTGCCAGAGGACTGGAGGATAGCTAATGTTACTCCCCTGTATAAAAAGGGGCAGAAGGACAAACCTGGCAACTACAGGCCAGTCAGTCTAACGTCGGTAGTGGGCAAACTTCTAGAGTCCATAATCAGGGACAAGGTAGATCTTCACTTAGAAAGATATAGGCTAATAAAGGACAGTCAACATGGATTTGTTAAAGGCAAATCTTGCCTTACAAATCTGATAGAATTTTTCGATGAGGTAACGGAATGGGTGGACGAGGGTAGCGCAGTTGATGTGGTTTACATGGACTTTCAAAAGGCATTTGACAAAGTGCCGCGTGAGAGGCTTATTAGGAAAGTAGAGGCCCACGGCGTTAAAGGGACTTTGGCAGCGTGGATCCACAACTGACTGCAAGACAGAAAGCAGAGAATTGTGGTGAGCAGCTGTTTTTCAGGCTGGAGGGAAGTGTGTTGTGGCATCTCCCAGGGATCGGTTTTGGGACCACTGCTCTTTTTAATATATGTTAACGATCTGGACTTGTGTGTAGTGAGTACAGTTTCCAAGTTTGCAGATGACACTAAGTTAGGGAGAATAGTAAATAGTGAGGAGGATAGTAACCATCTGCAAGAAGATATAGATAAAGTGGGCAGATACATGGCAGGTGAAGTTTAATGCAGAGAAGTGTGAGGTGATACATTTTGGGAGAAGAAATGAGGGGAGGCAATATAGGCTAGATAGTACAATTTTAAGGGGTGTGAGGGAACAGAGAGACCTGGGGATTTGTGTGAGCGACTCTTTGAAGGTGGCAGGACAGGTAGACAAGGCTGTTAAGAAGGCATATGGGATACTAGGCTTTATAAATAGGGGTATAGAGTACAAAAGTCAGGAAGTGCTGACTAACCTCTATAAGACTTTGGTTAGGCCTCAGCTGGAGTACTGTGTCCAATTCTGGTCACCACACTATAGAAAGGATGTTAAGGCATTGGGAAGGGTACAAAGAAGGTTTACTAGAATGGTACAAGGATTGAGGGACTTCAGTTATGGGGAAAGGCTAGATAGGCTAGGTTTATTGTCTTTGGAACAGAGAAGGTTGAGAGGAGACCTAATAGAGGTTTATAAAATCATGAGGGGATTCGACAGGGTAAATAACGAAAAACCGTTCCCACTGGTGGGCGAATCTGTGACTCGTGGTCACAGACTTAAAATAGTTTCAAAATGAAGCAGAGGGGAGCTGAGGAGAAATTTTCTCACTCAGCGGGTTGTTCGAATCTGGAATGCATTGCCTGAAAAGGTGGTGGAGGCCGATTCGATAACAGCTTTTAAAAGAGAATTAGATCTTTATTTAGGGAGAACAGGTCTGTTGGGAGAGAGCGGGGCAGTGGGATTGAGTTGTTCTTTTCAAAGAGCCGGCACAGACTAGATGGGCCGAATGGCCTCCTTTTGTGCCGGAAAACTCTATGATTCTATGATTAATAAAGGGAACCAGCATATATATATATACATATATAGAACATATGTGTTGTTACCTGTGTTATAAATGTTATATATTATATAAGTTAATATATATTCCTTGACCTCCACTCTTGACTCCGTCCCCCTGCTCTGGTGCAAAACCTTCATATCAAGCACCTTCATATCAATGTGAAAGCCACTGTTTAAGTGCAATTTGTTGTTGTTTGTTTGTTGTACAAAAAAATAGATTGTCGTTGCAGATTCAATGTGTTAGATTAAAGATAAAGGTTTCTCCATTCTGTTCCAATCATTCATTAACAAAGGAACGGCAGCCGTACCCTATTAATGTGACCTTTGGATGCTCAGAATGGTCATTTGCCTACAGACGCTATACCGTGCAGAAAACTCTGTAAGGGCTTCGATGTCTCGAAGTGATAACATGTGTCCCTGTCTTGTGATCAGTGGTGCGATAGTGAGGTAACACAGACCTTTAGGTCTGCTTCTCTCTACTGCGTTCTGTTTAAAATGACTTCTCCCCACACAATCGGATTAAATGACAAGAAAACACAAATGTTTTTCTCCGTTCTGGGGAATGAGTCACCCGTCAATATTTTCCAAAATATGAAACTCTTTTGTCATTTGCACAAGCAATTTTCCTCCTGTAACTCTCTGCAGCTCAAATATTCATAGCTGACTCCGGTGCCAAAAGCAATTGTTCTCACATCACTGGATCAAAACAAAGATTTTTTTTATTAAAAACTTTCTGCCGGTGCTGTCTTCCTTTAATGAACACGTCATAAGCTCGTCTGCAGCGCAGCCTTTGTAAATTGTAGTTATTTCAAGTGCTCGAGAGAGAGAGAGAGAGAGAGAGAGAGAGGTGTGAATGCACAGAAACTATAGCACTAGGGGGTGTTGTATTGTCAGATCTGTTGTCCTTTGGGTGAGATGTTAAACAGGGTAGTCTTTAAGTGCAGGCTTCCAATTGAAGACCAAATTTAAGTATCTTCCACAAATAATAATCATAATCCTCATATTTGACAAACGCCTTATCACATTGTTGAAACATTTCAAAGCGCGTCACAGAATATATTGTAAAGTGGATTTGACTACATTTTGCGCCAATTGCACACAGCAGTGTTCCACAAACAGTTGAGGAATGAGGGACCACATTTTTTGGTAGTGAAGGGGGATTATTGCAATCTTAATAACAATTCTGTGCAAATTTTAAGACAAAATCTTCCTCCCACGTTTGGACCTCTGAAGCCGTGGTCAGGGATGTTTGTGTGTGCGAATTAAAAAATAATTAGATGCCGGTGTTTTTCCCTGTTAATTTTGAAGTTAAGATGTTTCTGATCTGTTTGTTCCTTTTGGAGCTCAAACTAAAGTGAACCTAGGGTTTTTCTTTGATTCGTTCGATTCCATTCAAATTTAATCTCTGAGCTCAGAGCAAATGCACAGCAGGTTGAGTTCCTATGTTGGGGAAAGCGCGTTGACTCACTTTTTCCACCAGCTGAAAAAGTTAGCTGCTGCTTATGCTTTCGTTTCCACGCTTTTCAGGTCACAAATCTGCCTTTGTGTTTGTGCACTCTTCGAATTACAATGTGACCGGTGAGCTGTACAAATTACAGAGCTAAGGAAACCAGTGGAACTGAAACCCCTCGTGCGACTGAGGGCGGAGATGATCTGAGCGTCTAATGGGATCTCCATTAAAAGCTTGCAACATCAAAGCACATTTACGCCACACATTGCTGGTGATCCAGTCATCTTAGCTCTGTGTCGCTGTTCAGTCTGTGGGAGATTTGCATCTGTTTTTATTTCAACTGTCCAAATTCTTCTGCTGAAGGTGAGGTCGAAGAAGAGGTCCCTTTGTTCATCCTCCCCAAGGTGTTTGGCAATGGAATCCAGCCAACCCGCCGTGGCAGTTCTCGGTAAACCAGTTCCAGAGCCAGCCAGCTAGGATTCACAGTATGCCAGGGCACTGCCGATACCAGCCTGAATCAAAGTGCTCTGAGACGCCGCCCGGCGTGGAGGGCGCTATGTAAATCCAAGTTGTTGTTGTTGACTCGGCGGCAGAACCTGGAAAGACAGACCAGTAACTGGGGATAGGGACTCTTCCCACTTAGCCTGTGTTAACCGTGCAAGCTGAAGCTCTAACTTGGCAGGATGGTCCAAGCCAGACAAGCAGCGGGAAGACTGGGAACTCGATGTATAAACTCTCATCCGACAGTGCACTCAATGCTGCCTGAGGACTGAGGGGAATTGAGTGCACCCCTATCCTGTGGCCTATTTTTCACCTGCACTCGTCCCAAAGTACACACATTAGCAAATTGGCCAATAATGATAGATTTGTTGGATTTATTGGCTCAGTACCCAGACTCGTTCAGTTCCTGCAACCTTGTTAACACTTGTTTAATGAGACTTTCCTACAATGAGGGGAGAAAGAGGCAGCGTTTTATTAGGACGACAGATTGATTACTCGATGCACAATACGAGAGCAGGAAATGTTCGCAGGCACAAATAGTTATCTATTATCTGTGCAATTTCTTTCTTCATCACCAGACTAAGGTTATTCTTTCTGTGAAATCAGTCATTATACTGGTTTGCTTTAATGTAATTTCTGTGGTCGGGGAGGGAGGGGGGGAAATAGAGCGCAGAGCCACGACTGAATAAAAGAGCACGTAGCTTGCATTGCTTTGCTTGGAAGCACCCAATGAAATATCTTTTTCTTTCAATTCCTTAAACGCTCACTGTACAAAGGAATACTGTGCGCCTAAAATGTCTTCAGTGAAAATGCCTGCCATCAGTGTTAATTAGCTCCCGTGCTCTTTGTGAATTAAATCTCTGTGTGCGTGTAACTGGAAGCCGCCAGTAGGCGCAGTGGCTGTGAAAGTGCAGCCGCCTATTGAAAGGTGGCTATAAATACACGCCGGCATTTCCTGCCGTACTACATTGTGGTATGTGAAATGTGACCGGTTGCTATGGGGACCTCAAAGCCAGCCTGAGCCACGGAAGGAAACGCTGCAGTCATGAGGATTTGTTTTCAATTTATACAGTTTTTAAAAACAACAGGCGGAGAGGCTTCTGTCCAGCTGTAAGCAAATTGGATGAAACCACTGTTTTGAATGTCGGTGGTCGAGTGTACATACACACTTAATTATGTTATACTTGCAGTGTGCTGGAATGGGGTAGAAGATAATAATAATCCTTGCATTTGATATAGTGCCTTCAGACCTATTTGAGAAGTCTCAAAGCGTTTCACAAGATGTACTGTGAAGTTAATTGGCTGCGTATTTTGTGGGTGAAACGCGGCAGCCAATTGTGCACAGCAGTGTCCCACAACCAGTTGTGGATAGAGTGACCAAATGATTATTATTTCCATATTCACAATTGATTGAGCTACTGGCCGGTGTGTTTTGTCTATGGTTCCCAGTACAGAACATTACTCTTAATAAATAACGCACATCTTTTGTCAAGAGTGCTTCCATATACTGCCCTGTTCAACATTTTCACTGATGATCTACAAAAAGCAAGATTAAATAGCATTAAAAGCTCCCTCTTTCTTTCTCCCCTGAGTAGATTTGCTTTATTATAGAAAAATATTGTCTCTAATAGCGCTTTCTCTCTCCCTCTTCCCCCATTATATATTTGTGTCCCTCATGGGGGCAAGTGAGATGGAGAAGTTGCTGCGTAAAACGCATGGTTTGCAGGAGGAAGGTGTGGACATTAACATACTGGGCCCCCTTTCATAACAGCGTTCCATCAAATTGCATGGAACACAGAGAGCAGCAACCCTGGCCCCTTGCACCTGGTCTGCTACCCAAACCTCGCGGTTAGGCTGCTCTGCTGTTTAGCCTCGGTGTTGCAGTGATCAAAGGCACCCGTGTTGTTGTGCTCAGCAGTTGAAGTGAACATGTGCACTGCTGCTTGGCTCAGATGACACACACCCTGTGTGGCTGCCTTCAGATGGCCAGCTCCAAGAATCATTTTGTGACTGTTGTACAGTGTAGAAAGTGATTCCCCGTGTGCAAATTGGCTGCCGCATTCATCTACACATACAGGAACCACCCATTGCAAAAATAACCCCGAGTGTTTTGACAACAACAACAAATTACGCCTGTGAGGCTCCCGAGTGATGTGATCAGCGCAATATCAAATGCATGAATTACTATAATATCATAACTTATATTGGTTCATGTAGGCTAGTGAAAGTCTGGTATGAATATCAGATAGTCTCTCTGGAATGGCAATATTGCACCTCCTACTCTAACTGGACTGGAGTTAGTCTTTGCTCCCACACTCTGGAACTCCATCCCACAGTCCCTTCGCCTCGCTCTCTCTTTCGCCTCCTACAAGGCCGCCTCAAGACCCTCCTCTTCGACCGTGCCTTCGACAGCTGCCCTCCCAACTCTCTTCCTCCCCTCCTAACTCTCTCCCCCCTGTCCTGCCCCTCTCCCTTGCTCGGATCCCGTCCTGACTGTTCAGCGCCTTGGTACGTCCTCCCGATGTGAAAGTGGTTTAATTAATATAATAATAATGTAATTTTGCTGTTGTTGTTGGAGTTACAAACTGACCTGTGAGATCAAAGTCCCGAAGTTGGGATTGGGAACCAATTCCTCCCTATATGTCTCTGCTATTTACTTAAACCATTTTAGATGAGTTTATAGTGGCATTTTCTGCACAGTGTTTTTCTGGCTTTATTCTTCAGAGTGGCGGGTTATTTGAAGTCGATGTTCTCTTTAAATAGCAGTTAAGGGCTGGCTGTATTTTTGGTACCGCTTACATAAACCCAGAGTGAGGGGGTGGTGTGGATCGAGTGGGCGTGAATGGAATCACAGTGGCGCTTGTTACAGCTGAGCGGAGCTTGAAAGTTCTGACTGTACGGCAAGACAAAAAGGCTTTAGCATCACAACACGATGAGCACCTGACTTCTCTTGACAATGAACCTGATCCCAGATAACCTCCAAAGAGCTCCCGTTCATTTTCGAGATGGAATCGGCTACACAATCGAGGTTTAATGTCAAACGCATAAGAGCAACTAATGAAAATGACACTTCATTCAATCCTTGATTCAGACGACCTTCAAATAAACTCTCGCCCACCGCTCTTCTTATCGATTGGTGTCCCCGACGCCCTTTAATGAATTGTGTTTGTCCTGCACTAACATTTTTAATTGCTAGAAAAGATAAATAGACCAATTACAATAAGAATAAGTTAACATTTAATTCAAAGGTGCATTTGTGGGGTTATTTTTAAGTTGTTATCTCCAAGGAGAGTTTGACGCTCCTAACCTGGTGCGTCTCGAAGCCTTTTAGGAGCGGAATCCTTTGGTAAAAGCCCGTAATTTAGCTTTCCTTTCACAAACCTCCAACACTGCTGGATTGCCATTAATATGAGAGTACCAGCATTCATTCAGAGTGAATTGATGTAGTTGTAACTAAGCCAGCAGTCACTGGAGCGTGAAGTAAAAAAAAAGGGAAAGGGAATAGGAAATCAGAACTGTGTAAGTAACAGTGTTCCCTTGTTACTAAACACAAAAAGGAAGCTAGTGTTAAACTGTATAAACCTCTTTATTAAGTCATTTACATTCACCGCTGTTGTGCAGCTTTTAGTGGGAGCTGTATTTTCAGCGCAGTCCAAGGCTGCTTTGTTTATTTTGATGGTTGCCCAATAGCAATGATGTCTTCGAGAAAAGACCCATTGATGCCCAGGACAGATCGTTTCATTGGGGAAGTGCTTCTGGGTTTTGCCATTCTTCCCCCTTAGGAACAGGAGTAGGTCGTTCAGCCCCTCGAGCCTGTTCCGCCATTCTCTACGTTCATGGCTGATCTGTATCTCAACTACGATTATTCGCCCTTACCCCATTTCAAATCAAATCAATCAATCAAAACTTACATTTATATAGCGCCTTTCACGTCGAGAGGACTTGATACCCTGACCGAACAAATAACTATCCACCTCAGTTTGAAAATGTGAATGGATCCAGCATTCATAGCCTTTTGGGGGAGAGAGTTCTAGATTTCCATTACCATTTGGGTGAAACATTGCCTCCCTAAATGGAGGCATTTAGGTTTCACTCCTAAATGGCCCGGCTCAGATTTTAGGTTATGCCCCTTTGTTCTGGATTCCCCGCCGGAGGAAATCATTTCTCTGTATCTATCCTATTGAATCCTTTTATTAATTGAAAAACCTCGTAATTTAACCCTTTAAGCCCTGGTAACATTCTGGTGAAGCTGTGCCACTCCCCGTCCTAAGCGAAGATATCCTTCCTGACGTGTGGTGTCCAAAACTGAACGCAATCTCCAGGTGGGATCAGACAACAACAAAAACAACAACAAAATTACATTTTTAGAGCGCCTTTCACGTCGGAAGGACGTCTCAAGGCGCTGAACAAACAGACCAAGGCTCTATACAGTCAAAGTATCATTTCCTCTCCTTTATATTCCAGCCCCTTTGAGATGAAGGTCTACATTGGCATTAGCCTTTTTGATAACTTCTTGTACCTGGGAGCTTGTTTTTAGTGCCGAGCAAGCAGCCAGCTGCATTTATTGGTCACATCAGTGCTGGTTGCAATTTATTTTCCTCCGTGTCAGCTGGACATGTGCTTTTCGCTGCTTAGTAAAGAGCAATCCTCTTCGCAACCTGTGAGAATTTATTCATCTCTTCTTTGAAAATTGAACACGATCCCTGCCTAATCTGAATTTAATTGGTTAAATTGAAGCATTGTCATGAAGAGAGCAGATAGCTGTAATTTCACAAGACTGTGGTAATTTGCTTGCGTTAAGAGCAAATGAGCATTTCACAGGCACTTTGAAAGGAAGGGAGATGATATTGAATCCTGATTTAATCACAGGCTGGCCAGCGTTGAGCTCTGATTGCCTGAGAGCACGTGAATTCACAGTCAGCTCAGCTTCGCAGTCCTCAGCTCTTCCATTTGGATCATTGTGGGCGAAAGTGAGTTTCGCTCACAAATATACAATCAATTCACTTTATAGTGTACTCTGTGAAGCGCTTTGAGACATCTAGGAGACTTGAAAAGCACTATGTCAAATGCATTGATTATTATCATGATGCAATTATTATTAATATCCCACTTTATTGCATTTGGTGAGCGAAACAACCCATACTAATAAGTCAGCAATACAGACACCATCAACTCAACTTTGGTGTCAGCTTGGCTCAGTCGGTAGAGCTTTCTTCTCTGGGTCAGAAGGTTGTGAATTGAAGCTCACAGTTTAGGCTCAGATGGGGGAAACGTAGGGCCATCATGGAGAAAGCCTTTCTACCTGTTCAATTGGACGGTAAAAATTCAGCAAGACTATTGGAAATTCAAAGGGTTTCTTCAAGTGTCCTGGCTGACAATCCTGGTAAATTGGTTGTTCCCTTCCCTTCCCATTCTCTCTTTGAACCCCTCCAATCCGGCTTCCAGGCTCCCCCGTAGCACGGAGACAACCCTGGTCAAAGTCTCTAAAGACATTTTAAACTTCTATGATCAAGGCTTTCTCTGCTGCCTTGTGCTACTTGACCTCTCTGCTGCCTTCCAACACTGTTGACCACTCCATCCTCCTACATCTCTTCTGCGCCCAGCTGAATCTTCAAGTACCTGCCCTCCCGTGGTTCGACTCTCTCACTGTCTCCACTTTGTTGCCACCAATGGTTTCTCCTCCAGCCCCAGCACTGAATGTGGCGTCCCCCAGGGCTCTGTCCTTGGCTCTCTACTTTACAACATCTACATGCTCTCCCTTAGCCACATCATCCACAGACAAGGGGGCAACTTCCAAATGTATGTGGGTGACACCCACATCTTTCTGCCTCAACCCTTGATTTCAGGACTACTACTCCCTGCCAGACTGTCTGTCAGACATCAAGTCCTGGATGAGAGCTAACTTTCCGCAGTTGAATGTCAACAAGATCGAGGCCTTTTTGATTGGCTCGCGCCAGCGCCTTCACACCTCAGGCACTGGCAGCATCAACCTCCATAGTTACAAACTCCCTCACCAAGTCAGTCAGGAACCTAGGTGTCTTGTTTGACAGTATAGGCAGTAGGATGATGGCTGATCTTCTAACCTAATTCCATTTACCCACCCTATTCCCATATCCTTGAAACCCTCTATCCATTAAAATAGCTTGGATGTGGGGGAGGAAAGACAGTTCAGGGTCAAACAAGACACCTAGGTTCCTGACTGGCTTGGTGAGGTGGAGTGTGCAATTATAGAGTGGTAGGGGCATTTCCAGGGATTGGCAGTATATTCTGTGATTGAGACATCTCAACCACTTGATATGGCGGTATATCAAATGCAAAGATTATTATTATTATTATTATTCAGAGAATGTTAAATGTAGGTGATAAATGGGTATGTGGGAGTGGATAGTTCTGACTTGAACTATACCATTTCCCCCAAATCAATTGTAGGTTGAAATCATTGATAAATTTGCCAGAGATACGCCACAGTGAATTCTTCTAGTGGGAAGTCTACATGGGCCATCCTTAGTATCTGAGTGAGCTGCATTCACAAGGTTGGATAAAACATCTGCTATTCCAAATGATTTTTTGATTGTATGCTGCTAATCATCTCTTGCCTCCACAATCTTCCTGTTCCAGAGCTCTGGTGCCCCCAGGGATTGTGTTGACTTAGTCCTACAGATATCAACCACAATTGAAGAAAAATGTGATGTTAATTGCAAAAAAAAATGCAGTGAATTCTTTTAAAAGATAGTAGTGGTGTTCACATCCTCTCCAGAGGCACGATGTGCTTCATTAGATTTGTTCAATTAGCTTGTAATTGGAAGTGCTGACAGAGGAACTTGACTCTGTGGTTAAAAATGTTCCTTGCATTTGGTATAGCTCCCGTCATGGCAGAATCTATTCTCAAAGCACTCCATTATGTTACTGTAAATGTAGTGACTGCACTTTGCAAGTGCACTTTCAGCAGAAGAGGGCAAATAGTCTTCCTATGTGTTTGAAGTCTGTGGTTGGAGCAGGAAGGAAAGAGAGTCACTTCCCTGTTCTCCAATCTGTGTTTGGATGGTTAGAAACATCAGCAACAAAATTAGATTTGTAGAGCAGCTTATACATTGGGAAGGAGGCACGTAAGCACAACCCATTTGAGAGTATCCATTTGTATGTTGGATGTGGAAGAGAAGGCAGGCAGCCTGCAGTCTTGACACGCATTTTCGGTTGCATGAAATATAACCAGATTAGGGATTCTTTCCGCCACACAAAGAGTTGAAGAGAAACGATCCAAGTGCAGTATAAGGAAAGTGCGACATAAACAGACAGAGGTAGAGGGGCCAGGAGAAAAAAGCCTTACAAATGCGCATCTAACATCCGTTCCATATGATGTGCCCAGTGGGGGCTGCTCAATGAATGCTTATGAGTTTTTCTGCTGTTAACGTTATGAAGAAGACTCGTTCTGCATCGATCTGGTTTGCAGGGTCAGGCAGCTCTAAGTTGATGTGTAATGATCAGCTACTGTTCGAGCCATTATAATTTCCTGTTGGACCAAATGGAGCCACTAGAGAATGCTCTCTGCTTCGCCCTGTTCATGATACTGTCGGCGCCTTCCTTCTAATTGGGGAGTTCTGCCTTCCTCCAGCATAGGAGCTGTCTTTAAAAGATGTTGATTACCGATCCATCAGATCAATGATTATTCAGTTTAGAAAAGCACAAATTAATCTCCTCATCTGTCAAGCTCTGACAAACATCCTTTTTCAAGCACCTTGGGACACCTTTCCGACAGGAAGGCACTATATAAAGGCAATTTATTGTTTGTTTCAGTTGTTATTCCTCACTGCCACCCAATCCATTGATGCGTCAATTGCAGGGTAGTCTTCAATGAGAGGACTTGTTTGAAACTATTTTGTCAGCCTTAAATGGCAAGAAGCTGTGATAGGATAATTTTCAGGCCGTAAATTCACAATATAGGAGGAGAGAATGCTTCTATTCTTCATCAATACTGACAATTATTGTGAAGTATCTCTTTGTTCCCCCCAAAAAACACTTGAGATTGTGTGGTGTGTGTGTGGTGGTAGATGGAGCACCTGAAGAGAAACCAACTGAACAGCGGAGGCAGTGCTTCTGATCACTGCTGTCGGCCCTCACTGCCAAGCAAGCATGACTTTCTTATTCAGATCGAGTAACACATTTTAAAATAGGCTGACATCCATTTTTACCTTGAAGCTTTTTGGGGGCCTTTATTCAGGAGCTTCAATCTCTACACCAGCTTCAGACAGCGTAGGTGATTTGAAACGGTTTGAAAGAGTCGGTTCTGCTCCACCTCTCCTCCGCCTCACTCTCGGCTACTGAATTTTCAGCCTCTGTGCCCCCATTCTTTGGAACGCCCTCCATCTCTCATTGCTTTTAAAATCCTTCTTAAAAACCTCCCAGTTGACTGCACCTTTGGTCACCATCCTCTTGTACCCCACCCTGCCGTCCCCCATTTGCTCAGTGATCCGTGCGTCCCCGCGAACCAATTTGACCCATCACTGCGCGTGTGAGACGCAACATAAGTACGAGTTGCGATTGTATAGATCTACGTAATAAAACCTGCGCACCAGATGACGCCTGCATTCGTACATTGCGGCTCCTTCTGTTTCTCGGTGTGGAAGGTCCCGTGTTTCACAAGGCGGAGGGGGCGGTCGGCATAAACATTCGGAGCAAGCTAAGCCATCACCATAGCAACAGCTTGATAATGCTACATCAAGCCCACTGATGTCTGCTCGCACAAGACAAGCTGCTGCCTGGTTCAGTTGTGTGTCAGCGTGACGTTAAGTACTTTGACCCCCCCAAGTTAAGGAGTGCAGACCTGGAGTCCGTGTGCTTTTCAAACCGTCTTTCTATCACTGCAGTCGGTTGGGCTTGACGTGTTGCCATTGCAGCCGATCGCATGTGAGGGGAATGGAAATGTTCCTTCCTCTCCCGGCCCATACAGTGAAGCAGAGCAATTTCTCAGCCTATGTAGAAAGTGCCTCAGAAGCAGGGTAAACGCCCAGCTCAGGCTCTGGCCGACAATCGGAATCCACGACCGTTTGCGGGGACCCTGCTGCCCGCGATTGGTTGCCGCGTTTCGCCCACAAAATACAAAGCCGGTCCATTTCACAATATATTCTACGAAGCTTCTTTGAGACATTTCAAAGGCATAACAGGCTGCTGAATCAAATCCAAGGATTATTATTATCATTAAAAGTAATAATGCCCAATTTCGGAGTTCTGCACGTGGAATTTTTTAAAAAAATTACGCACGCAGGGAGGAATGTAAAGTATAAATCAAGCCTTCCCATCGGTATCGATGTGCTGCTGGGAGAAACATCACTTGTGTTCCACAGAGACCCATAAACTGTGCCTCTGCTTCGAGCGGTTCAGTTGGCCGTCACTAATAATGAACGATAAGAATCCTCCTGTTGGATGCAGCATCAGTGTTTCTGAAGGGTAGTGTAGTGACTGTGTGTTTGGAGGCGATCAGCACACAGTGAGGTTCCACAAATTAATGCCAGTTTTATCTGGAACATTTACAAGATTGATTAATTTTTCCATTGTTTGTTCAGTTTGTCCGGGAATGAGGGTCTTCAGCTATGAGGAAAAGGCTAGAGAGGCTAGTTTTATTCTCATTGGAACAAAGAAGGTTGCGAGGAGACCTAACAGAGGTCTTTTAAGATCATGAGGGGATTCGACAGAGTAGATAGGGAGAAACTGTTTCCACTGGTGGGCGTATCAGTGACTCGTGGTCATAGATTTAAAATAGTTTCAAAAAGAAGCTGAGGAGAAATGTTTTCACCCAGTGTTTGAATCTGGAATGCATTGCTTGAAAAGATGGTGGAGGCCAATTCAATAACAACTTTTAAAAGTGAGATAGACATGTATTTGGGTAAGACGGGATTGCGAGGTTATGGAGAGAGGAATGGGATTAAATTGCTCTTTTTAAAGAGCTGGCACAGACTTGATGGGCCGAATGGCCTCCTTTTGTGCCGTAAGATTCTGTGATTCTATGATCTGCTAGATGCCGCTTATCAGCAGATTAGTTTAATTTCTAGTCAGGAGGTACCATTTATAGGAAGAACATAAACTTCTCTGTTTCACAACACTTGTAATGTGTATTATTGACACAAATGTTTTAGGTTAGCTGCTTGAGTACAGATCTTGATGTTTGCCTCCCATGTGAAAATAATAATCCTTGGATTTGATATAGCACCTAATAGTGTTATTGAGACATCTCAAAAGCGCTTCAAAGAATATACTGTCAAATGAATTGACTGTATATTTTGTGGGAGAAATACAGCAGCCAATTATAGACAGAAATTGCCCCAGCCAGTTGTCCTAGTGTCCCATAAATAGCGTGAATATATATATAAAAAAACTAGTGAACAGCATACTGTAGAATTCAATGATGATTCTGATACAGGTTTGTTTATAACCCAAATTGGGTTTACTCTCCCAAGAGATCTAAAATGCATACATAATCACTTTGAATTGCATTGTGTCTCACCAAAATGCCAGCCAGAATCTCTCCTGAAGTGTTTGTGGCAGAGACCTGATGAGCTGGAACTCAGACATTTAAAAAATAATAAGAAGAATCCTTGCATTTAATATAGCGCTTTTCATGTCTTCTAGACACCATAAAGCGCTTCACAGAATATACTGTAAAGTGAATTGACTGTATATTGGGGGCAAAACACGGCAGCGTGGATTGAAATGACCATATTATTGTTTAGGGATTTATTGTTTAGGGATTATTATTAGGAGTGTGGAGTAAGGAAACTTGCCCAGGGTTTCACCCTGACTAGAATTGAACCCAGGTCTCTCACTTGTATCCCACCATCCCTCTGCCTTGCTCACTCCTTTACCTCCTTCAAGACCGGTCTCAAGACCCTCCTCTTTGACCGTGTCTTGATCCTGCCACCCCCGCCCCACCCCACCCCGTGAAAGGCGCTCGACAAATATAATTTTGTTGTTGTTGTTGTAAGGCAAGTGCTCTAACCACTGAGCTACATTCGGACTAATGTGATTCTATGACTGTTTGAAAAGCAAAGAGAGTTTCTCCCAGTTTCCGTACCAACAGTGTTCCAAATTAATATGTCATTCACCTCATGGCTTAGCCAGTGGAAATGTCTGGTGTGTTTGCCTATAAAAATACAGTCACTACACTTGCCAGCTATTACATGTGAATCCCTTTGAAATCTTTTGAGGTGCCGTAAAACTGCAAGTCCCTTTTTGACGAAATACTGTGGAGTGCCCAACAACTGTGTGCAGTCATTTCTCACCATCTGTTCAAATAAAGTCATGACTTCTGTAATTATTTGTTTCGCAACAAGAGTCCACACTCAATAGAAAAGCATTCAACCTGGCACTCAATGATACCTCAAGTCTTTAAGTGTGTCTACCTCACACTTATCCTGATCCTTTTCAGTTGTAATTGATGTGAGAATACAGCAACATCAGCAAGCAGGGAGGCTCTCTGGCTTGCTTATAATTAGCCCTTTTTTATGGTGGAAGCCCTCATTCACTGCGAAGGCAAACAGCAAGAGACAAAAAAGCCTCCTAACTTTGAAAGCATTGAATGAAGTGCAGTAGGTCTTTGCTATTCTGTTCACATGGAAACCGTATAAATAGAGCCAAAGAGCTAGACACTGTATCAAGAAACTTCTGTTGACTGGGAACAGGCCCTGATTCCCTCATTCCATTCCTTCTGTTTCAACTGGTCCCTGTAATCTTATCTGCTGACAGTAAATCTGAAGGATACAAATTAGGCCGCCCGAACTTACTTAAAGCTGTAGCACACTATAATTAACTGTTCTGTTCCCTCGGCAGAGAGGGTAAAGTTGCTTGAAAGAATGGATTTGTTTGAAGTGATATGTTTTCTCATGGAAGGGTGGAGAGTGCAATCAAGGAATGAAATGTAATTTGTGTAGCCTAGCATTTTGTCATTCCCCCCTCTCTCTGTCACCCCACCCAATAAGAGGGAACTGAGCAGGCTGTAACACCAACCTGCAAAACACACATTCTACTGAAAAATGAACCAGTCGATGCATTACACATTGCAATGTATTGCACAATGAACCAGTCGATGTATTGCACATAGTTTTTCAGCTTGAAGGAAACTGCTCATTATTTTAAAGCAAAATGTACTCCTGTAGCTCAGTGGTTAGAACACTCGCCTTACAATTCAGGCAGATCAGGGCGAAACCTTGGGCAAGTTTCCTTACTCCACGTGCCTAATAATAATCTGTCCAAAAAAAAACACAATAATAAAAATTTGTCATTTCAATCCACGACTGTTTGTGGGGAGGCTGCTGTGCGCAATTGGCTGCCGCGTTTCGCCCACAAATATACAGTCAATTCACTTTACGGTATACTCTGTGAAGCGTTTTGAGACGTCGATAAGATGAGAAAAGAGCTATAACAAACGTTACCTTGCAATAATGGTGGTGCTGCATTAGAGATCTCACCAGAGGTCTTCAGATCTCAAGGATTAATGGTGAAACATTATTCCCACTGGTTGGCAAATAGGTAACAACGACAACAACAACTTTGAGCGCCCTCCAAACCAGACGGCGTCCCAGAGCACTTCAGGACCAGATTCACTCAGAGATTCAGTAGAACATTGAACGCTTCACCACAAATGGCCTTTAAAGCTCAGAGCATAACATCTACAAAGGAACTGGGTAAATGAACAGAAAGACCATTAAAGAATTGGGGGAAAGAACAAGGGATTGTGAGTAGAAAAGGGTACCTCCAGTTGAGGAGCCAGCACCAGTTTGGGGCTTGAAGGACCAAGCATTGGCCTTCCTGTGCTGTCATTTGTTAGTGGGGAAAGATCAACAACAACTTGCATTTAAATAGTGCCCCTCACGCAGGGTAGTGTCCCAGAGCGCTTGGAAAATAGCAACAAACAAAACTACTCTGTCATGCTTTTCCCATTCTTACTTCTGTAGAGGTAATGCTCCTGCTACAAACCTGCTCTTCATATAATAGCAATCGTTGCATTTGATATCGTGCCTTCTCACATTGTTGAGTCGCCTCAAAGGGTTTTTCAAAATATACTGTAATGTGAATTGACTGTACATTTTGTTGGTGACATCAGTCGTTTTACTGCAGTAATGATGTTGGTTCCAGTATCTCGGTGCGAAAAGCAGTGAGTGAGACAGGGAACAAGCCAATTTGGCTGCACCTGTCGGCACTCTGAGGAATGAAACACATCTTATATTACCAGCCCTTGTGAGGATTTATGTTCTGAATGAAAGTGGAGCTCTATACAAGTGTTTTTTTTGTTATATTGGCTAGTTTGACATATAATGATATTTTCTGTATGACAGTTTGCACATTGAGTTACTGTCCACCTTAATGCGGAATACATTGAGCCAGACAGATGCGGCACGCAGTTACTTTTTTGAAAGTGGCAGGGTCATTCTGGCTCGGATTGCTTGGCTTGAGACAGCCATAGCTCAACCCATCCATCTCCACCATAGACTGAGTTGGGAGCGAATGCACTGCTCTGAGATGGAACTGGTTCTATAGCAGAAGGAACCAAAAAACGGAGGTGGTGGTGGACGGGAGGGGGGTGTGGGGAGTGTGGGGGAGGAAAGAGAGTTCTTCTATGTCCATGTGCATTTTCCCAATAACTGATTCAGTTCAGATGAGACCTAGAAGCATACCTCCTCCCTGCCGTGCTCTACAGGCTGGTTAATGTGGAGTCCTGTAGCTCAGCGGTTAGAACACTCACCTTACAAGCAAGGGACTTGCCTACAAAATATATAGTCAATTGACTATTACAGCATATTCTGTGAAGCGCTTTGAGATGTCTAGAAGACGTGAAATGCAAGGATTATTATTATTATCATTACACAGGTCCCAGCACTTTCTTGAACTAAATTAGTGCACCAGTGATTTCGTTAAGGGCCTGGTGTAGAATTTAGACAACTTAATTCCTTATTTTAGAAATTTAGGAACAGAAGTAGGCCATTCAGCCCTTTGAACCTGTTCTGTCATTTCATTAGATCATGGCTGATCTTTACCTCTACTAATCTTTCAATTCCAATTTCCCGCTTTCTTCCCATACCCCTTAATACCCTGACCTACCAAAACTTTGTCAACCTCACTCTAGAAGGTGTGGATGGATCCAGCAACCACGACCTTTTGGGGGAGAGAAATAGATTTCAACAACTTGCATTTAAATAGTGCCCCTGACGCATTGACTTTATTCTCCTGTGAATTGTTCTGACGATTACAGTACATGGCAGGTGCGTACTTAAACTTGAATATGTGGCTGAGCAACAGGTCTTCTGCTTGATGCCAGTGACAGTAGTGCATTCAGATTGCTTTCAGTGACTGATTTCTAACAAGGCAATAAGACCTTGTGTAGGTGTAATTTGTGCTTTCAGACCGACAATCTAGGGGCTCGGTGTTTGTAAATTCAGGAGGCCTTTGTTTCTAATGTATTACATTTCAATGTTATTTTCTTCTCACAAAGATATTGCAGGTTCAGATTTGTGAACTGTGTTTAGGAGTCACCTCTGATCGTTTGCAAACACATATTTAAGTTGGGGTACATTTCTGAAAATGGCATATATCCATCCATCCCACCAACGATATTTTTGTCAGGATTCGCTCTGATCCACCCAGCCTGAAACCACAGTAAAATGGTCTGCTCTGTTTCACCCCGGTATCATGTGCCATGGGATCTCATGAAACGAAGGACAAATTTTATCTGGGATATTGTTTGCCAGGAAACTGTGAGATGTTCTCTTCTTTTTCAAATTGTGCTTTAAACATCTACCTGAACAGGGCTTAGACAAGAATCTGTTTGATGTCTCATTGAAGGAACTGCACCCCCAGGAATGCAGCTCTCGTCCCTGTAGTCGATTAGAGACATCTCAACCACACGATGGGCGCTCTATGAAATGCAAATATTATTATTATTATCAAATCCCAACGCAGGAATCCTTCTGACCCAGAGACGAGAGACCTGCCCAACAACTGAGCCAAGCAGATAGACCTCTGGTCACAACACTACTTCCATATCACAAGCTTGCAATTCCAGGTCAATAACATATGCAGCTTTAACACAAACTGTCCAATATGCAGCATTATCCCTGCCTGTTACTGATTAAAACAGCTTCTTAGCAGTGATGATGGTGTAAGCAAGCCTGCCATGTTGTCTGCTATGTAATGAAATTGGGATTGATTGTAGGTGAATTCAATTACTGAGTTCTCTGCCATAAACTTTAATATTTATTGGAATTTAAATCGTTAAGCAGGTTGAATGAAAACACCCTGGACTGCCTGCAACTACTTTCTGGCATATTTCTTGCAGCTTATTAAAAAACAAATCAGCATCACATCTTGTTCTTGGTGTTGAAAAGGTTTTACTGCAAAAATGGTTCGGCGCGTTTCGAAGTCAAAATGACAACATATGATACTATCACCCGTGATAACGGTTTCATTCAAGCTGTTTCGCTTTCCCTCCCGCCCACTTCACCGCAGGACCTTCAGCTTTTCTGCCCTCACCTGACCCCTTCCCTCGCCTCCTTCAATGTCCGTTTCAAGACTTTCCTCGTTCACCGTGCCTTTGGTCGTCTTCCCACCCTCATCCCCCTTTGCCTCGTGACTCATCTCACCCACACCCGTCTGGAATCCAATCCCCAGCTCGGGTGCAAATCCAGCAGCTTGAGATTTTGAAAGGTGCTGTAAAACATGTCATGTATAATCCTTGCATTTTGATATATCGCCTGCCTTATCCATCATTGAGATAATAATAATAAGCCTTTGCCTTATCATGACTTTGATACGTCTCAAAGAACTTCACCAGAATATACCGTGAAGAAATTGCCTATATATTTTGTGGGTGAAACACAGCAGCCAATTACGCACAGCAGTGTCCCACAAACAGGATTGAGTGACCACATTTTGTTTCTAAAAAAAAGTATTGTTACCTACGGAAATGCTACCCACCAATCGATTAACAATCGGGTTCCTACTTACTGCTTGGTAAATAGAGGCGTATGGATTATGGAAACTTGCCCAACGTTTAGCCCTGCTGGGAATCGAACCCAGATCTCTTGCTTGCAAGGCGAGTGCTCCAATCACTGAGCTACAGGACTCCGTGAGATGTCTCAAAGCACTTCGCGGTTTATACTGTAAAGTGACTGTATATTTTGTGGCTGAAATATATAAATACAATTTGTTGCTGTTGTCTTTGCTTAATGGTTTATGTACACCTGCCCCATTTTTGGTTCCCAAATGTCGAATGTTTTGCTTGCAGCAGAAATGTTAAACAGTTAGGGGTTGTTGTTTTTTTGTGTCCCAAATACAGTGTTTGTTAAAATTTGTTTCTATATAAAAACGGTTCACGGCTTTCAGCCTTTGCTTCAAAATGTATGTGTTTTCATCCTTTCAATCAATAATTTTTACTCTGCTAATATTGTTCATACCTCCAGCGTCTTGGGACGTCCTCCCGACGTGAAAGGCACTCTATAAATGTAATTTTGTTGTTATTGTTGGTCTGTGCCTTTGAATGTGCTTTCTGAAATATTGAATGCATTCTGTTTTCTTGTGTTTGGGTTTCTGGAAGTCTTTGAATTTGAGGGGTGTGGAGAGGTGGGAGAGCTTGTATTCAGTCTGACTGCTGTGGATTTGAGTCCAGTGTTTTGTGAGGGTGTTGGAAATTTTCCCTGGTTTCCCAGGTGAGTAGATAGTGAGTTATCCCATTAAGTAGGAATAAGGACACAGCTGGCAGCATGAGCAAGGAATAGCATCGCTGGGTAATCGCCAAGAAGTCTTCCCCACTCCATGTCTCACTGCAGTACTGTGCATTGCATGAGAGAATGAGTGGAGTGATCGATTGAGTCTGCTTCCTCGCCAATACAGAACTCTGCTTGTTGGAGATCCAACAGGCTATGGCATTGTGCCGACATACTAATATAATAAACCGTGCGTTTGCTCCAGTACCTTATTTTGCAGATTAATTTCAAGTCGCTTCTCAGGAAAATTCTGTCACGTGTAGTGACTGTATTGGAGGCAAATATGGCACCGAGTTTGTTGCCTAGGGCATAAGGGGAAACTTCCTTCTGTTTTCTGACAGTGCCATGTGATGTATAACATTCACCTAAACACTTGTTTGTCTCATCCAAAGGATGGTACCTCTGACAATATTAAATTCCAGATCTGTTTAGTGCTCGTAGTCTAAAATAATTGTGATTTCTCTGAAAAGCTGCCTTATTAATGTGTGAAAATGCTTGTAAGAACCTGGTTATGGAAATTAATAATAATAAAATAATAATAATCCTTGCATTTGATATAGCGCTTTTCACGTATTTTTGACGTCTCAAAGTACCACAGAATATACTGTAAAGTGAATTGACTATACATTTGTGGGCGAAATGCAGCAGCCATTTGCACACATTAGTGTCCCACAAACAGTCGTCGATTGAAATGAGCAATTTATTGTAGATTTTATTTGGCGGGGTGGGGGGATTATTATTATCAGGCGTGTGGAGTAAGGAAACTTGCCCAAGGTTTCGCCCTGACCTGCCTGGATTCGACATAGCAGTTAATAAATTAAGACATAGCAGTTAATAAATCTCTATAGGAGATCCTTTGAGAGGAATTGTTTTGGTTGGGGAGTCGTCAGATGCAAGAGGAAACTTTGATTATCCAAACCACAAAAGTTCCACTTATTCCTAGGCATTTAGTTTGGCCTGGAATGGAATGCACACTCCCTCTCTCTCCCTCTCTTCCCACCTGCCCCCCCACTCCTCTCCGCAGGGACATGCCCTCTTCACCTACTCCTGCAAAGTATTAGGCTTGAGTTGGTGAGAGCTAAGGCTTGCTGGAGTTTGACCAAAGACTGACTGGTAGAAAAATGATGCTGGGGGCTTTAGACCCTATTTGCTGGGGAGTTTCCCGGCATAACCTATCCATCCAGTGAGATGTAGGGATCAGTCAAGGTTGAGCAGGTTAAACGCTCTGAGAGTCCGCCTAGTGTGGTGGGCGCTATATAAATGCAAGTTGGTATTGTAAGATGTAAAGCGTAGAGATCCTTACGATTGATGAGAGTTCATCTCGAACATCTGGTCCATTGTCAGCACCAAGCCTGGCAGTCATGCCGGAGCTCCGACAGCTAAATCGGTTTCAATATGTTTCATTCACACTGGATTAAAATTGCCAGAGTCTCAAATTGCTTGTAATTTGCAGTAGTCATCTCTTGAACTGGACTCAAATTTGGATTTGCAGAGATGGAGAATGGCGGTCAAGGTCGTTACATAAGGCAGCAGCGCCCCCTGGGCTACGTCTGCAGTAAGGAGAGGATAAAGAAACAAAAGTTGTCCTTTGTGCACTAAACTATTGTTCTTCTACACAGACGCAATATATTGCAGATGCTATTGGAACCGGCTTCTAGCTCCACTGGTGACAAAAGGCTCTGATCTCACTGGGCTTTGTAGCAGTTACAATTATCAGAGCCTAGCCTCGAGGCTAAGTGTCAACAACACAATAATAAAATTGGTCCTTTCAACCCACGGCTGTTTGTGGGGACGCTCCTGTACGCAATTGGCTGCTGCGTTTCGCCCACAAATATACAGTCAATTCACTTTACAGTATATTCTGTGAAGCGCTTTGAGACGTCTAGAAGACGTGAAAAGCACTATATCAAATATAAGGATTACTATTATAGTATTATTATCATAAGTGCAAATTCAGGGTATCTTTATCAGACAAAGTGTGTTTGTGTGTCTGTTTAATTTTTAAACGAGAGAAATCACTACATGCATTGTTGCATTTATTTCAGAATCGGCCACAATCAGGCCAGATATACCCTTGATGGCCGAGCCTATGTTAAAAGTTTTCCTTCGCTGCGTATCGTATCACAATTTGCTGCCGCTGGAAGGCACCACAAGGCTTTTGTGCAGAGGGTTTGTTCTGTTTGCTTTCAATGCATAAGTGGAGGGTTCAGAGTGAGAATAAGGTTGCGTGTCAAAAGCTGCGATGGACAAAACATTTTTGTGGTCCTGTCGTCACAGCCATCTGCACTGATCCATTAATATACTCGATGAGGTGGCAAGGTAGGGGACAAGCAGTGTTGAGTATCACACCCAGCAGATCACATCCAGCCCTGCTCCCACAGGGATCCCAAATGCTTTATCTTGTCCATGTACATCACCAAGTCTCATTGTCCGCAGTGAGCTTGAGAGGAGATTATCCAATATGCTGTTGGGAGGTGTCCCTGTGGTTTACTTTCCCTTCAGTCTCTGTTTGCATTGAAGCCAACGAGCATTTCTCCGTCTCTGGAGGAAAGTGAACACGGAGGCTTTCTTTCAGCTGCCGAGATGTGTTCGAGCTAACGCTATCAGGACGGCACAGACAGTAAATAGTGTAATGGTCTCTTAATGGGATAAGGTGATAATATAGATGCACCATCTGTGTGTGCCCTGCCACCTGCCACACTCGCCTCTTTGTTGCCTTCTTGTTTTTTTGATTATTTTTATATCAATTCAATTTTTATACAAAAGGCTGAACAACTTTATTTTGTAATCTTTTCAGATTCCTTCTCCCCCACTTCCCCCCCCCCACCCCCTCACCCTTCTCCAGTCACATCTGCTGTGATATTTATACAGACTAGGGTATTGATTTGTGTAATGTGAATGGGTGCGAAACAATCCTTGACATACATTAACTATATTTTTTGTACGTTGAACAGCTGGTCAAAATACAGGGCCCAACACATTAGGCACCAGGTGAGCAGTGAGATTATTACAGTTCCACCCTGGGCTCATTTTTAAACTTAGAATAAAAAATACATATTTATTTGCAACATAAGCTGCTGTACAAGATCACACGACTGATTTGGTTGAAGAATACAACAACAACACCAACAACAAAATTACATTGATAGAGCGCCTTTTACATCAGGAGGACGTCCCAAGGCGCTGAACAGTCAGATCGGGACCCGAGCAGGGGGGGCAAGGGTCGGGGTAAGGGGAAGGAGAGTAGGAGAGGAGGGAGAGTTAGGAGGGGAGCAGAAGGCACGGTCGAAGAGGAAGGTCTTGAGACCGGCCTTGAAGGAGGAAAGGGAGGAAGCGAGGCGAAGGGATTGCGGGATGGACTTCCAGAGTGTCGGAGAGGCTGAAAGCCTGGCCACCGATGGTACCTTCATTCCATTGGATCTCATCCTTCCAGAATTATCTTTTCCAATAACCTGTTCCATCACTCCCTCTGGGTAAAGGAAAACCTCCTGATGCCTGTCCTGAAATTGCCTTTACTTCCTTCCCCTACACAACCTTACTCTCTGGAATTTCCTCCCTAAAACTATGTGCTCCACACACCGCTTTTTTCCAAAATTCTATTAAAAACCTTCACCTTCTACTCCCACCCTCCCCTCCCCTGTAAAGGGCTTCGGGGCGTTCTCCTACTTGAAGGTGCAAGAAGACAAAAGGGGAACTGGCTAGTTCAAGCCTCATTCTTTTAATCTAACTGCACGTTTACATGGCCTCTGTACACAGGGTCGAGTGATGTACTGGTCGGGAGTGCAGCTTTCAGATGGGCTTTTTGTGTGTGTAAAGAAGGAAGGTTAAAGCAGCTGCCTGCATCCCACTGTGTCTTTCATCCGCTCCGAGGCACACGTACAATAGATGTCATTGGCCTCTCACTGCGGTGCAGTTTCGAACGACCATTCTGGTTTAGTGTTGCCAGGGTGAGCAGGTAAATCAGACCATGAACATTAGCGTGCTTCCCGGAGGCATAAGTGGCTGTGAATTTTGACTGTTTGTGTGACTAGATTCATGGAATACAAAGGAATAATATATCATGTTACTATTACATAATATAAAATAATCCTTGCATTTGTCATTGCACCTTATCATGTCGTTGAGACGTCTCAAAGCGCTTCACAGATTAAAACCGAGTGAAGTGGCTGTATATTTTTGTGGGTGAAACTTGCCCCTTGTTTGGGAAGAGTCTCACATCTGTACAGTACAGGAATGGTGATAAATTAGAAACTTACAAGGGTGTGGATGGCACTTGCATATAACCTTCTTGTTACCCAGGCCAATTGGTGGGGGAGGGGTGTGGTGGGGGGCTTAATTTCTTGTCTTCCTTGTGAGGTGAACAAAAAGTACTGCGTTTTCAACGTTTCTCCTCCGCTCCTCCCCCCACACCCCACCCGCTCGCTCCCTCTTTGATCTTTGAGTTGCTGTGTGTGTATTGTACCTTGAATGCAGAAGGTCCACTCCCTCGATTTCCTTGCCACTGCTGTGATGTACTTTTTGAAACGAAAGAAACGCGTGTGATAAAGATCGTTGAGTGAATTAGGCTGAACCGGCAGAGAGAAAGAGAGCGTGAGAGCATTGCTCTGTGCACCATTGCGTGTTAAAAGCTTTCTGCAGTGACTTGTGACACATCACCAGTGTCAGGCCGAGGTGAAAGAGGAATTGACAAGTAAATAAATTATAGTTAGTTAGCCCACTCACACCTCCACTGTACAGCATCAACGTGTGTGAATACAATACAGAAATGTAATCTACATATTGCATGGTTAAGTTGTGGCGTGTCTGTGTTTGAGGGAGAGTAGGTTCTATGGTAGCTGTCAGCTGATCTTTCATTTGGGGTAGGGTTCCACTACAACCCCTGATATCCTGCCTAAATTTTGGTTCTTATCGGGCAAATCACTTTAGTCAAGAGTCTATTTAACCAGGGAACAAGGTGACCTGATCTGTTCACGCACCCTTAGTTCTAAGCAGGGATAATAATAATAATAATAATAATAATCCTTGCATTTGATATTGCGCTTTTCACATCTTATCAAAGTCCCAAATATCGACGCTTCATAGAATATACTGTAAAGTGAAGTGACTGTATATTTGTGGGCGATTCGTGGTAGCCGATTGCGCACAGCAGCGTCCCCACAAACAGTCGTGGGTTGAAATGACCAATTTTATTATTGTGGGTTTTTTTGAGGGATTATTATTAGGCGTGTGTGTGGAGTAAGGAAACTTGCCCAAGGTTTCGCCCTGACCTGCCTGGATTCGAACACAGGTCTCCCCGGCTTGGTCTTCCCAGCTTGCAAGACAACTGCTCTAACCACTGAGCCACAGGAGCTCCACGATGGATCACTGGATGGCAAGACCAGCGACCCTGGCAGATTTGTACTCTTCATTAGCCCAAGGACACTGAGGCTAACACTGGCAGCCTGGCTTAAACCATTTAACTAATTAGATTTTTTTTCATAGATTCATAGATTCATAGAATTTTACTGCACAAAAGGAGGCCATTCGGCCCATCTAGTCTGTGCCGGCTCTTTGAAAAGAGCGATTCAATCCCACTGCCCGCTCCCCATAGCCTAATAGACCTGTTCTCCCTAAATAAAGATCTAATTCCCTTTTAAAAGTTGTTATCGAATCAGCCTCCAACACCTTTTCAGGCAATGCATTCCAGATTCGAACAACTCGCTGAGTGAAAACATTTCTCCTCAGCTCCCCTCTACTTTGCCTTGAAACTATTTTAAATCTGTGACCACAAGTCACAGATTCGCCAACGAGTGGAAATAGTTTTTCTCTATTTGCCCTGTCGAAACCCCTCATGATCTTATAAACCTCTATTAGGCTCCCCTCAATCTTCTCTGCTCCAGAGAGAATAACCCTAGCCTATCTAGCCTCTCCTCATAGCTGAAGTCCCTCAATCCTGGCAAAAAGAGATTTCTTCTCTTTTTCAAATGAATTAGGAAAACACTTTTTCTTGATTTTTAATGTGGATGGTAGGGGGAAGGGATGCTGGGGTGGGAGCAGGGATGGGGGGGGTTTAGTTCAGGTGATACTTATACGATTCTAGCTTCATGAGCAGTGGGATAGTCTGGCTGAGGAAAGTGCTTCATCAGCATTAGCCAACAGGAATTACCTCCCTGTTGGTGAGCCACTGGCCCCAGTCATCTCCTTCCCCCTTTTGCATATAAAGTAGGATAATAATAATAATTCTTGCATTTGATATAGCGGTTTTCACATCTTCTAGACGTCTCAAAGAGCTTCACAGAATATACTGTAAAATGAATTGACTGTATATTTATGGCCAACACGCAGTCTATTGCCCACAGCATTGTCCCACAAACAGTCGTGGATTGAAATGACCAGTTTTTTTTTGTTAAGGGATTATTATCAACTGTGTGGAATAAGGAAACTTGTCCAAGGTTTTGCTCCCCGCCGGGAATCGAACCCTGGTCTCTTGTTTGCAAGGCAAGCGCTCCACCAGGAACAGATACAGAAATGCCACTAAGCAACATAGCTCCATCTAGTGGCGCTCTTAGGAATTGCCATGTTGCCCGAGCGTTGAGGGCAGTGATTCAAACTTGTGAGCATCTGGTTTGGGATGATATTGATCTGATTTTTAAGATCCAGAACCACCTCAACGTTGGGTTATTTATTGAAAGCCAAGCGTCACTTGTCAAAGCCTCATTGCAGAACCGACATCTCATTAGCAGCTACAATTGAATGTTAACAGTATTGCACCAAACTATAATTCAGTATAATTTATGTTGATGTAGCACCTTTCACGTCGGGAGGATGTCTCAATGGATTTCATACAGCTGACTGGCACTCAGGGGTGTTGGGGAGGAGGGGGAAACTGCCGATGGTGGGGTGGAGGAGAAAAGGTTACAGAACGTGCAATTGAAGAGTTTTAACCACAGCGCCTTCACACTGGGCGGGTTTAACATGGCGCTGGACAGTTTACATCTGAATTGGCGGTTGGATGTGGGAGGGGCAATGGGCATGGGGGGGAAATGACCGATGGTGCGATCATAGAGGAAGGTCTTAAGTTGGACCTTGAAGGAATTCAAGGTGAAGACTCTCTTGGGATGGTGTTTCAAAGAGTAGGGCAGATAGGCTGAAAGCCTGACTGCTGACAGCCAGTCGGGTTTCAAGAGGTTGCAGATGCTAGTTTGGAGTGATTTGAATGTGAGGATGAGGATCTTGAATTCGATCTGATGAGAGATGGGAAGCCGCTGTAACCAAGTGAAGATAGGGATGATGGGCTTGTCGAGCACTATCCCCTTGTCTGTCTAAGCCCTCTATTTGAGCAGGTGACTGACTGTAACTACTAAAAACTAAACAGTTATTGCTTAGGTGTCTCCACATGCCCTCATAATAATTTACATCTGTGTGAAAATAGGTAAACTTAAATCATTGATGAAGTGTACATTTGAATACCAAATGATACAAGAGCTTATGCATATGCTTTCGTAATATAGTGGGTTCACTGTATATATGTGGGCGAAACGCGGCAGAAAATTGTGCACAGCAGTGTCCCATAAACAGTCATGGGTTGAAATGACCAATTCTTTTCGGAGAGATTATCAGGCGTGTGAAGTAAGGAAACTTGCCCAAGGTTTTGCCCTGTCTGGAATCGATCCAGGTATCTTGCTTACAATGCGAGTGCTCTAACTTGCAGGACTTTGATAATAATCATCCTTGCATTTGCTATCGCCTTATCACATCATTGAGATGTGCCTCAAAGTGCTTCACACTGAATACTGTCAAATGGATTAACTGTGCATTTTGTGGCTGATATAGTGCCTACCGAATATTTTGGACACAGCCAGCTGAGCTTTGCGCAGCGGCAGTATCGAACCCAATGGGGTCTAACTGAACCGTGATTACTGTTTATTGAAAACTGTTTGTGGTTGTATAAGTGAATTATCAATTGATGAGGAGGGTTGATGAGGGGCTGGGATTTCGAGGAAACAACAACAACAGCAACAGCTTCGATTTATATAGCGCCCTCCCGGCGTCTCCGAGCGCTTCACAAACGAAGGATAAATAAATAACATTTCACAATAAAACCTCCGGTTTCCTTTCCAATGGTATCAGCAGGATTTTTACCGTCCGTCTGAACGAGCTGCTCGGTTTAACAGCTCATCCTGAGGACCGCTCATGGAGGATGAGGGGGTTCGTTGATATTCCCAGAGTGACCCGCGCAGTGGAAAGGCAGCCGATGGGTTCAATAGAACCCAAAAGTGACTGGGGTCTGGCGAGGCGGGAGGTTGTGTCTCGGGGTTGCCATTGTTCAGCTCATTTGTTCAGACGCAGCACAGTCAGCTGTGCCGTCCCCGCCAGCGCTTTAGCTGTGGGGCAGCTGAGCCGGTCTGCCAGGACAGATGTTCCTTTGACTTCATTCAGGGGGCATTGGGTGCTTGTTTACTGTCACCATGGCAGCCGGGGTCGCTGTGGTAACACGGCTACAAGCTCGCAAAGTGATGTTGAATATGGTGATAAAGGGATCATTATTTCCCTCTCTTTCTCCCCCCCCATCCCCCCGTTCCCTGTCTACACACAGCCCACCATCTGTTTGAGATTATTTGTCAACTGATGAGAACGTCGCCTGCCATGTCGCGTCTTGTCTCCGCGAGGGACAGAGATGGGATGTTTCTTTATGGACATGAATGGCGCATTAACAGGTGCTGACGTGCAATGGCGCGCTGAATGCCGATCAGAGGATTACATTTCTTCTCCTCCTTTGTATCTGCTGTCTGACGGGCCGTCATTACCGCCACCCTTCTCAAAGGTTTGTCCCGCTCTGGCATTGACAGATGAATATAGTGAGTATTCACGCCTGTAAGTGCTTGCTTACACACCGAGCCCGGGTCACGCTGTGTGCTGATGTGCGGCAAGAAGGGCCCAACGCTAATTAACATTATCCCGAGCAGGTAGGTTTCAACTGGGCTACTCTCCACTATTGTGAGAGCAGCCTTCAGTCATCTGAGAGCAGCCTGCAGTTATGGTACTGAGTCAGGCTGAAACTCCAGCTCAGTGCTGGGGGGTGGGCCATGCGGCGCCTCCATCATTCAAGACAAGACATTAAACCTAGGACCCATCTGCCTGTCCTTCAGATAGACATTAAAGATGGTGTGAGACTACTGGGAAAGGAGAAAGGAGTTTCTCTCCGTGCACTGTGAGACCTCGCCTGATGCAAGTGTTTGACTCAGTGGGGTGTGGTTGGGATCATTTTTTCCTATCGCTGTTTGCTCCTCCAAGCAGCTTTGGCCATTCCGATCCTGATTGCCTGCACTTTCCGTGGCCTGCCTCATACTCTTCCTCTCCATGTGCTTGTCTAGTTCTTTTCTTTCAACAAAATGCCCCACATTTCCCATGAATAGCCATCCTGGCAAGTCACTCCACCCCTCAAACTGCCCTTCGAGACTCCTCTCCAAATAATAGCTGGGCAAAACTTTGGGCAAGTTTCCTTACTCTACAAGCCTCTGTTTAGCTAGCAGTAAGTAGGAACCTAGTTGTTAGGCAATTGGCGGATCGCTTTTCCAGGAGTTATAATCCCTTAAAAAGTAGAATAAATTGGTCACTCAATCCACAGTTGTTAATGGGACACTGCTGTGCGCAATTGGCTGTGGCATATCACCCACAAAATATGGTCAGTTCACTTCACAGTACGTTCTGCAAAGTGCTTTGAGGCGTCTGGAGAAGTCACGAGGCACTATATCAAAAGGCGAGGATTTTTATCAATGCAAAACGTGAACATTTTAGAGATACATTTGTGAAAAAAAAGTAACTATAAATTGTTACTTCAATGATATTGAATCGAGCCGTTCTGGACAGTGTTGGTAATTGATAATTAATTCAAGAGGGTTTCAGAATTTCACTGAGTTTCCTCAGTGCACTGTGATGAAATCAAACAACTTCCAAATGAACGGCTTTTCTCTTGACTAGAGTTTTCTATTAGGGGCATTTTAAAGCCAGGGCCTCTTCTGCTCCTATTGCTGGCAAGCAACAGCCAGTGAAGACAACAACAACAAACTACATTTGTACAGCGCCTTTCACGTTGGGAGGACAAGGCGATGGGCCACATCGGAGTGAGAGTGAGGAGATTGTGTATGATTTCAGCAGTACTTCAAATTGCACTATAAGTAGAATTACACTATGAATTACTCTACTTATACTTCTTCCCACGTCAAAAAATGTCAAAGTGCCACAAGACAGTGAGTTTTGTTTGCATACTCCTGTCAGGAATGGTCTCTTCAAACATCCTCTGGCGCGAGCCAGTGGAGCTGGCACTAGCCAGTGGAGCTGGCACTTTGACTAGCCCCACTTTAGTGGAGCTGTGGCCTTGCCTTTTATTGCCTTATCCATTAGGAGGGAATTACAAATGAGGTTCCCGTTGCTAATCATTTCACTGCGTTGTCAGTATATGGCAATGTCAGTCAGCATGCCCGTTTCATAGAGTGGAGTGCGGCAACAATAATAATAATATTCCTTGCTTTTAATATTGATTCTGAGTCTTTCATGTCAGGAAAACGACTCAGACAGAGTTACAGGATTTGACAATGGCACAGCAGCCCATTTGCCCACAGCAATGTTCCCACAAACAGCCATGGAGTGAATGATCAGTTTTATTGGGGGGAACAGGACACCGGGAAAGAGAGATTCCCTTTTCAAATAGGGTCATGGGATCTTTACATCCATCTGAAGAGGAAGACGGGACCTCGGTTTAACGCCATCTCCAACAATGCAACGCATCCACAGCACTGTTTTGGAGTATCAGCCTGGACTACATTGGAGTCAATGTTCCAACTTTGGTGCTTGAACCCTCAACCTTCTGTTTCATAGGCGAGATTGCTACCGAAAGAGACAGCCTTACCCAGAGGGTATTGAGGAAATCAATAGAAAAATTACCCCCTGAGTATTGGACTTGAACCGGAGCTGGTTGCAATGAGGCATTGGGACTAGAAACCAACTATCTGCCTGCCCTCGTGGCTGGAGAATTGAACAAGGAGAATTGGAAGGAGAGGAGAAGAGTCTTTGTAGTGTGGGATGTGGATTCTCCAGAGATGGAGGTTTTTGCGGTTTAGGCTACGTTTCTGCCTTGTGCAGTAATTAATTCGGAAACAACAATGAAATCGCATTCGTTCCACACTGGTGTTCTGTGTTTCTTCAGAAGATATCATTTGGATGTTGGGTTTGACTTGCAAAAGGACATAGAAATAGCAGAGCCTTGATGCATCTTTGGACAACCCTCTCTTACCTCAGCAGAAGTCTGCTCAGGTGCCCAGCTCCTAACAAGTGCCTCCTTTAGCCGCACTTCAACTTGATGAGATCATCGTCTAAGTAGAGTTTGGGAGAACTGGATTTCCTGTGTAGAAATCCTTTAGCAAATCTTGCAAATCGCCCCTGGTGTCGACACTTTAAACAAATGGTGCTCCCACCCCCTCTCCCCCCTCCCCATCCTGATATTGGGACTTTCTCTTCGGTTCTCCCGTCGCCATGACAGCTCTTTTGATCCCATCCAACCCCCACCCATCCCAAGTGACCAATTCTTATTTTTTTTGTCAAAAATAAATGTAGATTTTCTTTTCTCATTTCAGATTCTGATATTGATGCAGCCACTGCCATGATGCTGCTGAATACTTCCCCTGAGGTGAAAGGAGCAGAATGTGAGTACACAGTACATTGCAATAGAAATATCAAGCTTTTTATTGCAGTGCAGCCTCCCCCTACAGTATTCCATTGTGATACAAAACCCTCTATTTATTTTACCCCTTATTTTCCCCTTTGATATCATGATATCAAATATCGCATGGATATCAGTGGGCTCCAGCCTGCTTCATGTCTCCCGCTCGATCCGCCCTACCATCGGCGGACAGGCTTTCAGCCTCTCTGCCCCCATAGTCTGGAACTCCATCCCACAGGAGTTCTTTGGGATTCGCCTTGCTCCCTCCCTCGCCTTCTTCAAGGCTGGTCTCAACACCCTCCTCTTCGACCGTAGCTTCAGCCGTTGTTCTACCGCTCTGTCCTCCCTCATCTCAATCCCATGCTCGGGTCTTGATCCCTGACTGTTCAACGCCTTGGGACGTCCGTGAAAGGCGCTCTACAAATGTGATTTTGTTGCTGTTGCCTTGGCTCTTGCCAACCTGCGGCTAATACCCTCCAGATTCTGGAATGCGCATTCATTCCAAAAAGCTATTTCTGCCGTTTCAGTTTCCATGTGTAGGTGGGAGGCATGGAATTTCGGTTGGAAGCACGGTGATGGGTTTCCACATGTGTCAGACACGTGCCTGGGCAACCAGCTGGGAAAGTGCTCCATCCGTGGCAAGAGATGCCATCGCTCTGCTCGACCTGCTAATTGTTTTTCCTTCTCTCCCTCCTTTCCTTATCCCTATTGCCCTGGTCAGGAATCTCAGGGTTCACCAGAGGAAGGGTAAAGGTTTAGGGAAGCCTTATCTGTGGCTCTTTGTGGGGAGTAGCACATATCTAGGAAGTGGCCTTCCTGTCTTCAATACCGGGAGTGAGCTCTTCTCCCTTGTTCCTGTTGTGTTGAGACATTCTTGACGTTCATTGGTTTCTTGATGGATTCTTTTGGTGTGCACTCTCTCCCTATCTCTGTCTCTCTCTCTCTCTCTCTCTCGCTTCCCCATCCCAATATAATTGATCCATTACCTGTTCATTTGATCCAGTAATAAGTGCAGAGGTTCAGTCCTGCTGGAAACAGAATTATATTACCTTTTGTCTTCATTTCTATCAATGACAACTCTTAAGAGTTGCTGAAGTGTTCAGTCAAACCTCATTCAACGCATACAAAGCGCATTTTTATCAGTTGTTTCTCCCGGTTTGGGGTTTGTTCGAATCGGTTTTGACCAGTATCGGGAGTTGGGAGTGGTGGTGGGGGTGGGGGGAGGGGGAGAGGAGAGAATGAATGCTTTATTGGGATGATTGGGTTGTACATGATGGAGCACTGTAACCTGTTGAAGAATCGACGGAATCGTTCCACTTTTTGATGGCTCGAGGCTTCCCTTGAGCAAGTTTTCAGCGTCAAATTTGAGAGACTGCCGTTCTATACCAGTTTGTATGTTTACCGCGAGTGTCAGACGGCTGCGAGGGGAACCCCCTTTCAGACAGCAATTCTGAATGGAGCTTCCTGTGTGTTACACCAATGGGACACTTTAAGGAGAAGTGGTTTGACTATCGACACAACAGTTGTGTGGACAGAGAGGCAGCTGAGAGAGTGTGCCAACAGCAGGGCGACTTGTGATGGTGATTTTGCTTTGGTTTCGTACATGTATCGTTCTTACTGTCTCATTGTATTCAGCGTGAAAAATGTGTACCACATTTTGCCCACAAAATATACATCCAATTTACGTGACGGGTACATTTTCAGAAGCGTTTGAGGTGTCTCAACGATGTAATTAGCTGCTATATCAAATGCAAGGATTATTATTGTTGTTCCGACTCAACTGAGAAGATAAGTAGAAGTTCAGCGTTACGTAACTGTGATACTGTGAATTTATTTTGACGTGCTTTGCCTAAATCCAGTCAATGTTTACAGTATTCTGTATCTTCAGTAAATCCTGTGAAACACTTTGATGCCCTCCTGACATGAAGGGTGCTGTGTCATGCCCAAAGCTGGTATTATTAATCAGAAATAGTCTTGAACTGGTTGTTGCCTTGTATCCTTGCCAATAACTAATTGATGTGAAGCTAACTGTGGAATTGCACCAATCACTTTTGCTCGCAGACTTATAGTTGCTTTGATTCTCGGTGTCAGATTTTGATTTGATTCTGGGACTTTCCTCCGGACGTGAAAGGCGCTGTACGAATGTAATTTTGTTGCTGTTGTTGTTGTTGTTGTTGTTGTTGTTGTCAGTCAGTCGGTATTGCTCTCACCTCAGAAGCTCCACCCCCCCCCCCCCCCCCCCCCACTGAGTGTCGGGACGTGGAGCTTGAAGTCTAGGCGGGGAAACTCCAACAAATGGTTGGTTGCCGTCAGGTGGCATCTCACACAGGCTCAACAGAACATGAAGGAGGGATATTTACTGCAGTTTAAACAAAAAGGTTGATATTTTTATTTCCAGATGCATTGAATGCTTTGCACACCTGGCTTTGTTGTCAATTGGACTACACATGTATGGAGTTCTATCGCTCTTTCCTCTGGTATCTTTGATCGTGACCGACAGCCACCTAAAGGGGGTCGATCGGTTGGAGACGGGCCACTGTTCTCGGCTAACCGGGGCAGGTTTCTACGAGACCTGCACTGCTGAGGACCCCATTCTTCCAATAATATTTCAAATTGAAGTCCTGTCAGCCTGTTCATATGGGTGTGAATGACCCCCGTGGTGCTATTGGAAAAGAGAAGGGAGTTTCTTCCAGTGTCCTCTCCCCCCACAAATTATCCGTGGTTCATCGTACTGTTTGTGAGACCTTGCTTTCACAAACTGACTGCCATGTTCGCTTATGAATTCAGTCAGAATGCTTGATGTTTATTAGGGCATTTTGAAGTCGTAAGCACTGTATCAAACAGAAGGATTATTATTAATATTATAAGGATTGTATTAATGACGTCCGGCTTTACATGTCGGATTTCTCAAACTTTTTCTTCCCACCTGGCCCCAATGGATACAGTGGGAAATAATGTGGTGAAGGAGGGAGAGAGGAAAGTGTGGATTATTTCCTCTCAAGACTTGAGAAGCAGAACGTGCTGTGCAAGAAAGATTTTTTTTGTGGCTTTGCGGCAACATGGCAGGGAGGAAACAGAGCAGGGAAAGAGGTGTGTAAAGCAAGTAGTGAGTGTGTGTGTAGTGAGTGGAGGATTCCTATGTGCTGTTATGTTTCGTCTACAAAATCGATTCACTTCACAGTCTATCCTGTGACGACGTCTCTCAACAGTGATCAAGCGATTTTTCAAATGTTATTATTATTAATAATAATCCTTGCATTTGATATAGCGCTTTTCACGTCTTCTGGACGTCTCAAAGCGCTTCACAGAATATACTGTAAAGTGAATTGGCTGTATATCTGTGGGCGAAACGTTGCAGCCCACTGCACACATCAGTGTCCCATAGACAGTCGTGGATTGAAATGACCAATTTATTATTGTTTATTTTTAAAGGGATTATTATTAGGCGTGTAAAGTAAGGAAAGCTAGCCAAGGTTTTGCCCTGCCTGTAATTGAACCCAATTCTCTCACTTGTAAGGTGAGTGCTCTAACCACTGAGCTACAGGACTCCACTCCACATATGTAGAATGTGTTTTAACATCAGATTTGAAACCCTGGAGCCTTGTGCATGATTTGCAGTATGTATTGTTGAAAACCGTTGGACTCGTCGGTTTCTGTGCCATCTCCTGACATTGACTGCTTTCGGAAAGGTTTTATTCATGACTTCCACCAACGTTTATTTTCAAAGGAGACCTGTGTGATCGCTCGCCACAGTTCTACTTTCACAGCTCAGCGGAGGCTCAGTCTCTCGGGATTTGGGCTCTGATTGTGTTACACACTGCAAACTGTCAATCATCATACGGGCACAGGGTCAGTCAGAGTGACTTATACTCGAACACTGCGACATGCTTTTAATTTCATATCTGAACCCCCAACAGCCAATTGTACAGAAAGCCTGGGCCAACTGACTCGTATTACAGTGTGACATTATATTATATTGTTATCTAGTCAAGATGCAGCAATCATGACAGGATCAATTGACGGTGTGACCTCGAGGGGTTGCACTTTTGAAATATCACGTGACACCTTCACTCGAGCTGATCGGTGGGGGGGGTGGGTGGGGGGGTGGGGGAGGGTGGTGGTATTAAATCAGTGTGCGAAATGTGTGCTCTGCTCTTCCTGAGTTATTTCTCCTTAATTATTTACAGTAGAATTCAGAAGTCCTCCCGACGTGAAGGGGCCGATATAAATGCATGTTGTTCATGTTGTCGTTGGTACAGTTATTGACACAAATCTTTGACTGGAGTTTTGCAAGGATGTCGTCTAGTTTTGTAGGAAAGAATGTTGACGGCTGTTAATATTGCCTTGTTAAACAGATTTCCCAATTAAGATATCTGGATTTGCATCTGCGATGCCATCTCGCCACCACATTACCACGGTTCCTTCAAGTTGGAGTGTTGGTCGTGGGCGAGGCACTTCTTGTAACTCAGAAGGCCCACCTCTGGAGTCCCGTAACTTAGTGGTTAGAGCACTCGCAAGTGAGAGGATCTGGGTTCGATTCCCGACAGGGCGAAACGTTGGGCAAGCTTCCTTACTCCACGCTCCTATGTTTACCTAGCAGTAAGTAGGAATCCAGTTTTACTCGGTTGGCAGATCGCTTTTCCAGGGGTAATGATTCTTTCAAACAATAATAATTTTGTCACTTCATCCATTACTGCTGTATTGGCTGCTGCATTTTGCCCCCAAAATATACAGTCATTTTACTTTACAGTATATTATGTGATATACTGCGCTTATATTATGCGCTTTGAGACGTCTAGAAGATGTGGTAAGGCGCTGTATCAGATGCAAGAATTCTTATTATTACTGTCATAAAGTGATGTATAGACTGTATTAATACTGTATAAAATAGATGTACAGTAACAACAGGTGAGATTTTTATTGCGCCTTTCGTGTTGGGAGAATGTCCCAAGGCCCTGGACAGTTAGGGATTTGGCTTCATAGATTGTACCTTATGGATTGTACAGTGTTTGTGTAACTGAGACGCTGCTCCATGTGAAGGGTGCTATATAAATGCAAGTTGTTGTTGTGTTCTCCTTGAAAAGAAATGGTTTGCAACAGCATTTCTGGCAAATGAGACAAGGTATCAATGGTAGCTGAAGTTAAATCATTAGTGCACGAGTCCTACATCAAAGGGTCACGTACACACACACACCACATTCTATAGTAAATCTATCCATTTATAAAAAATTGTCACTCAATTCATGACTGTTTGTGGGGCACTGCTACGCACGTTTCGCCCTCAAAATATACAATCAATTCACTTTACAGTATATTCTGTGAAGCGCTTTGAGACTCAAAGTGGAGGGCGCTATATAAATCAAAGTTGTTGTTGTTGAGGGCGTGATAAGGCAATATCAAATGCAAGGACTATTATTATTATTTATTGTTATTTTCAGTACAGAACAAAAATCAAAGCCTCACAGCCTGAGACTTCTGAATGAACTGAAGAGCCCTTATTAATTATGAAAGTGCGTCTAATGAACTTGACTTGATCTCTTTACCTCCGGGAGCAGAGCCTACGACCTGCTCTGTTTCCAAAGCATTCCCCAGTAAATCGCTTCAGACATATGTTTCCATTTTACATGATTTTTTTCCACCTTAATTATTTGTTTTTATGGCCAGGAATACACACAGCCCAAAGTGCATTCTTAGTTAAAGCAAAATAATGTACATAGGCCCAGAGGGGGATTTGTGGGTAAGCATTATCAAAGCAATGGTGTGTTACCTCTGGGACGAGAGTTCAAACCCTGCCCCAGAGGAGACTACATTCGCTCTTTTATATCAGCACTAAGTAAAATGAGTGTTGTGATTTAGTTTCAATCTGGTTCCCAGTGGACAAGAGTTCCCAATGCACAAAACAGTAAGCCAATAAATTCAGGAGTGCGCTTGATGAGGATGGGCCTTTTAGTGTAAATTATGCTGCTTTTTAAAGCCTTTTTTTTAAAAAAAAGCATTAAATGTGCATCCTCCTTGAAAGGAATTGGTAATGCCGTATGGTACGTAGTAATGGCAATTTTCCTTCAGCTAAATTTAGCTAAATAAGTAAGCATCTTTACTGTCTTACTCAGTCGTGCCGGGGTCTTTTTTTTTCACTGGGGCTTGCTTGCTGTCTTAGGGTTGTATTTCACTGGTTGCGATTGGCGCAGGCCGTACAGGGCTTGGCTTTCAGAGAACAGGAATCCATATGGCGGACGTGCAAATTGTCTTTTGTGAGGGAACACTGTACACTGACATTGCTTGGCTATTGTTAGCCTTCGCAATACAGAACACACAGCGTCTGTACATTTTTGGTAAATCCTTTGAGACGTCCTCCTGATGTGAAAGGTGCTTGGATGGGAATGATTTGCAATGTATTTTGATCATGACTTGACTCCACATGAGCTGTTTTCTATAACTGGTTTAGAAAACCATCTTCCCCTCAGCCTTCAGGATGTTTACAGTTTGCTGCTGATTTAGAATCCCCCCATCCCCCCCCTCCCCTCCCCAGTTTCTACGGATTTGTGAAATTGGACTTTCTTTGTTATTATCCAGATCCGGTAGGAGTAATGCCAAATGGAGGTCGGGCATTCAGCCGAGGACAATTCATCGGGATAAAGCCACTGCCAATTAACAGCATTGGGAGCATGGCTGCTGCAGTAAGGTAAGAGGCCTGAAGTTCACCACAGGTTGTGTGCAAACATTAGCTGTTAAAGCCACATTCGTTGCTACAGTCACTTCACTTTGCTTCTAGTGAACTTCGACTCGAACTTGCTCTGCGTAGAAGTAACAAGGGTGTCAGAGTTGGCGTGTCACATTTGGACTTGGAAGACATACCAAGGAAAGGTCCAAATTTTGCTCCAAATGAACCAAGATGTAGGATCTCATTGTAGATATGGTCAGGGTTTGACTTCACATCAGCAGTGAACATGTACAGGCAGAATCAATTGGGAGATGGACAGATACTTGGGGAGTATGGTGGTAAGGTATAGAGAAAATGGATTTGGAAGATCTGCCGTGATCTGATAAACTGACAGTGCAGGTTTAATGGACAGAATGGACTATTCTTGTTCCTTTAATACACAGAAACAGTTAGCACTATCAGAAGCGAGCCAACTTCAACCCCTTATCTGATTACACCAAGGAATACTAATTACTAATATTAAAGTACTCAAGTCATTAACTGCCATATACTGCCCAAGCCCAGAAAGATGGGATCTCTCCTCTAGTTTTCGATGAAAACTCAGTATGGTACTTTTGCTTCAGCAGTTTGTATTCTGTGGGGATTCATAATCTGGTGGAAAGTTTCCATCAGTGAGAGTGTTGATTTGACAATTTATTTTAACGAATCGTGTGAACACCTGGAGTTTCAACCCATTGGTTTGTATTAGAACATTGTCTAAAGTCATCTAATGTTTCATGGCCTCCTATTCCCCTTTGGTTCCCACATTTGGGAAGAAATTCCACTGAGTCTATTTAGATAGCATTTTGGGGCATCCAGAATTTGTCAACTTGGTAACAACAACAACTATGATTTATATAGCGCCCTCCATGCTGGACGGCGCGATTCAGAAGGTCAATTCAACCTTGATGAATTTGTTGAGATTCTATAGTTCTTAAAGGAAACTTGCAGAAGTATATTTAAGAGTATTACCAAATTCTGGATGCTCTGAAATACCACATTGAGTAAATCTCGACCCAGGTAGAATTTCTCTCCAAATATTCCTCCATCTGTCCAGTGTAGCCATTTTTTTTGAAGCTATCCGATGGTAAATTTGTGTGTTTTTCATAGTATTGATTGAGGCGATCGTTCAGGCATTAAGCATTCAACTAGTTATCATGTGGTGACGTGTGGAGCTCTCAGGTTACAGCAACATGTCCTCTGTGCATTCAGTCCTAAGACATGTGTGTTGTGTATTGATTCGGCTATATTTTCACATAAGGATATGGGGCAGGCAAAGGCGGCTAATTGTTGAGGTACAGATTATCTAATAGAACGCGGAACAGATTCAAGGGCCGAATAGCCTGCTCCCGTTCCTATGTTTACTTGATGTGGCTTCCGTTGTACGTTGAGCTCAAAATGCACCACCCATTCACATCGATTGATCAAATCTGGAGACTTAGTACAATAGTGGACATCTTATTACTGTACATTTGTCATTTGTTTTATTATTTAAGTTTCCCCCCCCCCACCCCACCCCACCTTAGCTATTAGTGCTCCCCTCCTTTAGGCCTCTCCCCGGCTCTTGCCTCCCATTTGAAAGAGTGAGTTGGCAACCTGCTCCCAGGCCATTTGCTGCTTTATCAACTTGAGCTCAAAGGTGTGCGAGAGCAGCCTGTGTGACTCCAGCCGCCTGTTTATTTAAAATGATTTCCCCTCCTCCCTCCCTGTAGGGAAGCTCTTGGCACCTCCCTCCGGCAACCCGGCCGAGATTGGGATCTCACCATATGGGGGATTGCAAGCAACGTATATTCACATTGGTATGTTGTGTCTTTCTTTCAATATTGATTATTGAAAGGGGGATGTTACCCCTTTTTTTTGTATAAAGTTAAAATACAACTTACTATGTTTAAAACCGCTTTTCTTTTTACCTTTACCATTTTTTCCCCAGTGCTTGAGATGCGTGAGTAGATGTCTAGATGTTAAGCAATGCTTCGATAGATTAAGAAGTGCACTGTAAAACCTGTTTGTTTGCAGCGAACGTTCTGCGCAATTGGCTGCCGCGTTTCACCCACAGTCTAGTCACTTTACAGTATATCCTGTGAGACGCTTTGAGAAGTCTCGAAGATGCGATAAGCTGCTATATCAAATGGAAGGATTGTTTTTATAAATTTATTTGATAAAATGCCATTACTTATTCAGAACATCTGACCCCAAAACCCCATCGCAATTTATGGCTCTACATTGGTGTGATAAGTTCTCGCTAAAATCTCTAGTCAGCATTCCTAACCATTAATACAAAACCAGCGATCGGATAATCCGAGTATCCTTTATGGTTCCATTCCAAACATAATCATCTTTATTGAGCATGTTCCAGGCTGGGAGCAGTTGATTCCAGCAAATCTAGGAGCCAAGTTTATTTTAAGGATGGAGCTTTATATATAGCACATCAGGAGCCAGAATTGAATCCGTATCTCAAAGGTGAATAGCTTGTTGGCAACTAATAAAGTAACTCACTGTCGGGGAGCTCTTGGCACCTCCTCCCTCCAGCACCCAGTCGAGATTGGGAACTCACCATATGAGCAACGTACAGTTATTCCTCACTTAACATCTTAGTTGGATTCTTGCAAAGTGAGACTTTAAGCGAAACGACGTTAAGCGAGCACATTTTTCCTATAAGAATTCATGTATAAACAAACCGGAGTTAGGTTCTTTTGGACATTTTTCGTGAAAATTTTCTTTTAAAAAACTATTATACTCACTCCCTGACTGCCTGCCCGGCTCGCTCGCTCGCTAGCTCCGTCACTCACTCACTCACTCACTCACTCACTCACTCACTCACTCACTCACTCACTCACTCACTCACTCACTCACTCACTCACTCACTCACTCACTCACTCACTCACTCACTCACTCACTCACTCACTCACTCACTCACTCACTCACTCACTCACTCACTCACTCACTCACTCACTCACTCACTCACTCACTCACTCACTCACTCACTCACTGCCTCGCTCTCTGGCTGCCGGTCTGGCTCCCTCCCAGCGCTGTCGGGTCACTCTCTTGACGGGCAGGCCCTAGCTCCGTTGTGCCCCCCTTTCCACCCGCTGGCGAACGACGTAACAGCGAACGTCGCAACATTAAATGAATATAGGTTTCCAATGTATCAGCAACGTAGTAACGAAAGAACATTAAGCGGGGTTTACCTGTATATTCATGTATGTTGGGTCATTCATTCAATACTGAGACTCGAATGGAGTGTTGGTGTTTCAGACCCTCCGGGCATTGAGCTGACGGTGAACAAGTGTGAATTTTGTTTATATGAAGAAAAATGAGTGAATAGAGCAGCTCAATTTTCATATATATTTTATTATCTTACTGAGCTCAGCACAGACATTACAGCACAAGGTCATTTGTCCCATCGAGCCTGAACTGGTTCTGGTCAAACTCTCTGGGACACCACACTGCGTGAGGGGTGCTATATAACAAGATGTTATTTGGGTTGGTTCCCTCGCTGGAGTTAACTATTCTAATCCCCGCCTGATTCTGTCCCGAAAACCTTTTTATGTTTTTTCCTCTTCAAATGTTGATCCAATTCCCTCTTAAACGTTATCTTCACTGCTTTGTGACAACGCACTCCCTATACTCTGATTACACTCTGATACTCACCTCTGCTTAACCGTGGGAGCTGCGTTTGAAGCATAATTTGGTGGTCACACGAATGAGAAGGGACTGGAGGAGTGGGGGTAGGAGAGAGGATCAGTAGAGGGTGGAGACTTTCCATGGGGTATAAACACCATTGTAGATTATTTGGGCTGAATAGCTCATTGATCTGTTTGTGTTTCCATGCAACTGATCCATTAACAATCCTGAGATATTGCCCCACTGTTAGTGATTTACCAGCCAGTAGGAGGAATAAGCTCTTAAAATCTTTCAGAATTTTGAATATCCCTTCTTAACAAATACTGTAACATCAGTGGTTAGAGCGCTCGCCTTACAAGCGTGAGACCTGTGTTCGAATCCAAGCAGGTCAGGGTGAAACCTTGGGCAAGTTTCCTTACTCCACACACACACGCCTGATAATAATCCGTCCAAAAAACCCCCACAATAATAAAGATCGGTCATTTCAATCCACGACTGTTTGTGGGGGACGCTGCTGTGCGCAATTGGCTGCCGCGTTTCTCCCACAAATACACAGTCACTTCACTTTACAGTCTATTCTGTGAAGCGCTTTGAGACGTCGATAAGATGTGAAAAGCGCTATATCAAATGCAAGGACTACTATTATTGTTAATATTATCATTACAGGAGAAATGTTTGTCTTGTAACGAGCGCCTTCCATTGATATCTACTGTCTTTCCTTGCTACCCTGGTTAGGAACGGCATCGCAAACTGCCGGATGCGGACAGACAGCGAGCCGTCCTGCGGCTCCCCGGTGGTGAGCAGTGACCCCAAGGAGGATCACAATTACAGCGTGGCCAAATCGTCTGAACTCCGCAGCACCTCCCCCAACAGCGACTCCACCTCCTCCTCCTCCTCCGCCGACGACCATTACGAGTTTGCGGCCAAGGGCAGCCACGAGGGGAGCGAGGGCAGCTACCACAGCCCCGAGAGCTACAGCGAGGCCGAGGAGGAGGAGAGAAAGCACAGCAGAAAGGAGAGCAAGGACTCGCTGGCCGACAGCGGGTACCTCTCGCAGCACAAGAAGCGGCAGCAGCAGCTGACTAAAACAAAAAAAACTCCGGGCGACACACTGCCCCTTAAAAAGAGGCGCACGGAGAAACCACCCGAGAGCGACGACGAGGAGATGAAAGAGGCGGCGGGCTCGCTGCTGCACTTGGCGGGGATCCGTTCCTGCCTGGATAACATCACAAATCGCACTTCGAAAGGGCAGAAAGACCAGCAGCATTCAGCGAAAAATTAGGACCGTCAATGTACAGACAGCCTCTTTTTGAAGGACTGTTGGCAGAAAACGTATTTTCTTTCAGCGCGTCAGGTGAATTATAATAATTTGTGGCAATATCAACAATCACTTTGTTTTCCTATCTTTCAACGACTGACTCCCCCACCCACCTTCCTGAGCTTTTTTTTTAAAAAAAGAAAAACAAGTTTTTGTTTAAGGAGATTGAAGCCATAGCAAAACTTTACTGACACTCAGATAATTTGTAAAAGCTTTTCATTGACTGACAACGAAAGCCAAAATCACTGCACCTTTTTCTCTCTCTTTGTTTCTCTTTGCTTTTCCTTGCTCTCTCTCTCTCTCTCTCACTCTGTCTCTTCCTCTCAGTCTCTCTCTCTCTCTCTCTGTTCATTCTTTTGGCCTGATTTGTACTGGTACACCCAGAGCTGCTTACAATACACAGCACTGGGAGTTTGCAGAAGAGGATCTTCTATAGTTTAGATTTCTCCGATGGTCTAAATGGGGGATGGGATGCATTGGTGAGAGATGTGGCCACATGGAATGTCTACAGAACCTTAACGCTCACAGCCATCTCGCGGCAATCGTATAATACACCGCTGAAGCTATTGCTGGGAGCGGGGGGGTTGATTGGAGGCAATTGCACTTAGGTAGCCCCACTTTGGGGGTGGGCTTGAAAGTATAGTGGAAGGCTACAGTCATCGGGTCAAAGGAAATGAAAAACAAGTGAAAATGTTCTATTTAAGAGGAGAGAGAGAGAGAGAGAGAGAGAGAGAGGAAGAGAGAAACGAGAGTCCTGCCTTCAGCCATCCCCACATCTTTCTGTCATGTAAAACCACATCCAGAAACTCCAAGCCATATGCCCGATGGATGGCACTCGTGCGTGCATGGAGGAAAGAGAACCACCACCTGTGTGAGGACCTGAGTTGAGAGAGTCGAGTCTCGCGAGGGAACGGTCGACGGACAACCGACCGAGCGATTTGTGGTAACGATCCTTTCTTCAGATCAAAGCAAGTGCATCGCAATCTGGCCGTGACGAGGAACTTCAAAACACAAACGTAGAGAAGAAAACACAGACGTACAGACAGACACAACGATGAGAAGCTCTCAAGCCTGCCATTAGTATTATTCTGAAGAAGAAAAAAACAGAATTGGTGAAAAGCGATAACCGTGAGCTCCTCCACTGCCCTGGGACTGGAGTAACGCAGTTTTTCTCAAGTCAGAACCGTGTATAATATGAATAATAATATGAATAATAATAAAACAAAAGACAATTGATTTTGGAATATAATCAACATTAGCCAGCAAAGGATTTCTCCAAATCCGTGTTGCATGGGTTCTTTGAACAAAAACTTTGTTTTTTTATTCAAAGACAAAAACAAGTTCATGTAAGGTAAATAATGTATTTAGCATGAGCATGAATTATTTTCATATAAATATAGAAAATAGAGAAAAGGCTACGCCTCTAATTTTTAAACCCTTAGACCTAGGTTTTTTTTTGAAGCAGGTGATAAGGTTTAACCTTTTTTTCAGGGAAAAAATTACTGACTGTTGGGGAACTTACTCTGCAATATGAAGACTTCAAATTTCTGGTAGGGCTGTGGATGGTTAAATATACTGCCTTGTCTGCACATTCGGGCCCGGCTACAGGCTTCTAAGGTATAGAGAACATTTTAGTAGTTTCCTTGCATAGAGCACGGGGCAAGAGGGGAGAGAAAATGTATTTTCCTCCTGCACCCCCCCTGGTCAGTGGTGAGTGTGCATGATTTAACAAGCTTCCTCAAATTAAAGCGCTGAATATTTGGGTGTAATGATGGATTGAATTATCAATATCATATATTGGCAATTCATCATTAAACTGGCACCTGAAAGTGCTGCTCATTTAAAATCAGAAGAATGGTCGGTATCGCCTCTTTGGGGATGGGGTGGGGTGGGGGGGAAGGAAATTCAATCCTGTGCTATCGATTTTTAAATTAAAAATTAGGAGAGGACAGAAGAGCAACTGGCTAAATCCCAGTTACTTTGACATTGGCAGAAGAGAGAGAGAGAGAGAGAGAGTACATCGGAGGTTATGTTTTTTTAAATTTAATCAAATCTTTGTACATCCGCAGAGATGGGAAACTGCACAATTGGTGGGGATTAGTGAATGCACAAGTCATTCTTGGATATTGCCTGACCGACCTGTAGTGTGCACAGAGCCCATTACTGGGTACTCATGCACTGCAAATGCGTTCATTCACACTCACTGCTCGACCATTCCTTCTGGAAGTTGTGAATCATGAGATACAATCCACTTTCCTTTGGCCTATGTAGACAAGAATTAAGAATCACAGAAAATTGAGCCCTACCCTCCTTCCTTTCCTTTCCCTCTCCCCTCTCCCCTCTCCCCTCCCGTTTCCCTTCCCCCTCCCCACCCCACCCTGCCTTCACTCCTTCCCCTCCTTCCCCAAAAATGCCTTATTTAATGGCAACGGCCTTTGTAAAAAAAAATCCAGTTTAAATTCTATAATGTAACAGTCACACACACACACACAAAAAAAAATGGCAGCGTTTTTTTGCAAAGATATTATCTTGGGCTGCATTTGTATAATGCAGCGAAACTTTGTGATCTGGCTGAGAGCAGTTTAAAAGTATTAATTATTTTTTGATTTTATTTTTGAAGAAGAAAGCCTCGTTAATATTGGTAAAAGGGATACTGTCTTTTTTTAAACACAAAAATTGGGTCATTTACTACGGAGATGGGTTGTTTGTTTTTTGCAAATGTAATTTTTACTGTGAAGGTTCTTTTTTTAAAATGAAAAATCACATGCGCCGTTGATATTATATGGCAGTCGGAGATCTCTGCGGAGAAGGAAACAGACTTGAAATTCTGAAAAGAAGCTAAGTGATGTATATCTAAGCCGGCTTTGACCTCAGCGGTGATGTGTTAGAATTGAACAGGCAACTGCCCACACTTAAGCAAGCTACACTTCCCTCCCTCAGTTAGCCATTTTGTACCATAGGATAAGGCGGAAGATCACTAGAGCATGTTGGGTTCCAAAGTGAGCAGAGTAGAGGCACCGTTCTCACAATGGGAAACTGATGCACTGGCCTCTGCAGAACAACCAAAGTCACCTTCCTCCTTGCATTGAGTTGTCATTTAACCCCACACTAATGTCCTCTGATCACCTCACCTTCTCATGTCAAACAATACATGGGTACGGCATGGACTTCCTCTTGTACCTTACTAAGGTGCTGCTGGTTTAGACCCTGGAGCAGAAGTTCTCGTGTGTGTCTGTGTTGCGTCAAACCTTTTTTGCTTCCATTTGATGTGGTCCAGCAATGGGCCATCCAAAGTCCGCCCCTCTTGATTGGATGATCAACCTCTCGTTCTGGTGATGTATATCCGGGGACCTTATGTGTGGTCAATGATCGTGCTTAGTGGTTTCAACCTTTTAATAGCTGGAAAGAGCGAGGAAAATTCCTTGTTTGGAGTTTCTACCTCCGGGTCCTTTTGTGCACCATGTCTCTAATTGGATAGTGCCTTGTCTATACAGGGTTTTATGCCCAATTAGAGTTTCATCAATAGGGTTTAGCTCAGGAACAGCCTAGATGTTACACAGATCTTTGGTTTCAAGCTGTTCAAAGTTTTATCTAAGCTGACCATGCCACTGTGGTGAAATGTGAATAAACTCGGACCATAATATGCAAGTTCTCCTTTTCCCCCATTGATTTCCATTCCAGGTGTCTCTCCATGTCATGTACCCTGTGGATGATGGTCTGGAGATCCTTCTAGGCCTCTTTTAATGGAAAGCCACCCTTGAGATTCAGTCCGTGTTGGTAGATGGAGGTGCTGCTGGAGAAAGCATGATACTTTCATTAATTAAAATTGAGCCGAGTTAACCTTGATGCACCAAACATTCTAAGGTTCCTTTGATCCAGATCAGATTCCAGCCCAGCTGGGCGTTTGCCAACTTAGCTTGTAACTGAGATCCCTGAAGTTCAACTTTTAGAGTGTGAGGAAAGGATTAATCCATGGGTTATCTACCATGACCAAAGCACAACTTTACATTAAGAGCACGAGGGAAATCAGGCTTGATCTGATGTTTAATGAGCTTCCTTTGGTTAATAAATAATTGGATATAGCAATGGGATATGCCAAGGCACCCAGTGAAATCCCCTAGAGATGTTTGTGTGATTTATTTCCCCCCCCTTATCCTATGGTATGCTGAGGAGGACTTCATTCAAAGTATGAGGACTACTGCACCTAAAGTTCAGTAAACTACCTTTATAGCGATACGAGAGGCCAAGTTTGTTTATTTTGATATTTGATGATATGAAAACTGCCATGTTCTTGTTTTGTGAGGAGAGAAAAAAAACTATTGACTACTTTTTAAGTTTTCCTTATTTCTTTCGCAATGCGAGCAGTCAGAAGGCACGTGCAATCAGCCAACCTTCAAGAAATCTGTTAAAGTCAACACAGAGGCATACTTGCGTTCTACATTTCCTTGATGTGTAATCATTTTGCCAAAGACAAAATATTCATCAATTGTAAATATCACTTGTCCATTATATGAAAAAAAACTTTTCTTGAACCTACCATAAAGTTTCTGTGATGTATTGTCTTCCAGTCGCAATAAAAAATTACAAGTTGCATCAATTGAAAACAAAAATTGGCTTCTTTGGTTGAGTTTCGTGTGCGTCTCGCTGATCCAGGAGTGGTTTGTGACAACACTCCTCACATGGAGGCAAATCCAGCAGGAATAATGGACACAATATCAAATGTCACCTACTTGAATCTAAGACATAGGCATATTTTAGAGCTGGAGGAAGGAGGGGAGGGCGCGAGTGAAGGTGGGTTGGGGTGAGGGGTGGGGAGTTAAAATAACTTTACGATAATTCTAAGGTACCAACACTTCTAAAGTGCTTTCTGATTTTGGAAATACTCTGTAGATTTGAGTAAGTATGGTGTATTCAACAATTGAATAACACCTAATTGAATACTGAGTGAAGCTAGTTGGGCAAAAGGTTGATCCAAGTTTGGACTGGAGATACTTTGATGGTGTAATGTTCTGCTGGATTCAATGAAGGGTAGCAAGAACATCTCAGTGCTTTCTAAACACTGTTCAAGAAACTGCTACGTCTCAGATGGTACTTTGTAAGTTATATATAAGATGATGAATGGGGTGGAGAAAGTGAATCCAGGACAACATTTTAAGCAGGGCAAGGACACATGTTTAGGGGGTGTGAAAGATAATTTTAGGACAGTCACCATTTTTCTCTCAAGAGTTGCTTTCCAGGAAAGATGTTTTGGAATTCAGGTCTTGGGACTCATTTTAGAAACAGTTTGGAATAGGAAGCCAAGAGTTGGTGTCCAGAAATGATGAGATCAAAGGGCCTCCTTCATTTGAACCTTCTACTGATTTTTAGGATTGGAACATACCTTAAAAACAATTCAGAAGGTAAGTGTTATTTTAATCCTTGTACAATATTTGAGAAATGCATCTCAAAGCGCTCCACAGTGTTTTACTGTGAAGTGTCTGTGTATTTGTAGCAAATACAGCAGCCAATTTGCACACAAATAGCCACAAATGTAATTAAGTAAATCATTGTGTAATCATTATTTAATTAAGTGTTGATGTTTGTGAAGGAATCCCTGAGATGGGAATTCAGGTGAGATAATTTTACATTGATATGAACCAGCTATTACCCTGTCTATGATTTTTCCTTTTTTGCTATTGCAGCAAACCGTTGTTTAAGGAACTTTTTTTTATATATAGAGGTTGAGGGGTCTTTAGTGACCCAACATCGTTGACCCCCAAGTGTATTGGGATGAGCTGTCAAGAAGGGTAAGAGAAACATTGATTGGATCTTAAAATAAGATGGTTCAAAATGGCGGTTTGGAACGGGGGAGAAAGATGAATCTCATTTAATTACATGAAGAATGAAAGGCACTCTAAAGTAATTCAGAACGTTGCACAGAAGTAAGACAAGAAAATAGAGAACGAAAACAGTAATTTCAGCAGCATGGATTTCTATAGAGCATGTGCTTACAGAGATGTCTCGAAGCACAATTAACCTATGCTGTATTATCTGCCAGATAAAATACTAACGGCAATAAAATTGGGTATTTCAAAAGGGAATTTTGCAATGATGAGAAGCTTAGTGCACTCGAGAGATAAGCTTCAGTGGGCTTCAATAGAGTTTCACGTCACCAAAGAAGATCTCAACATTGACTTTTCTGCACAACAATAAAAAATGCAAGTGGGTCTCCGATGGTTTCACAATTCTGTTCTGTTTAATAGCTCGGCAGTGAGTGGAGGAGGGTTCCCCCGGGGTGTATCAATGAGATTTTGATACGATTTAGAGTGTCCCCGTGACACTGGTGGCTGTGGCATGTTCTGTATCTTTTGGTCACCAGGCACCGTCTAGGATGAATGGGGGCCCTCGACTGCGTTCTGATGCTGGTTTTTTTGTGACGCATGGAATGAATGTATGTCTGACCTAATTACGGGTCTGCCAAGTTCAATCCGCCACTGCGGTGGTAAGTTGTAGCTGGTTAAAATCCTTTAGTTACTCCCAATTCACACTTTTGTTCATTTGTGTCTCATTGCTTTTAATCAGAAGGGGGGAAATATAATAATAATAATAATAATAATAATAATCCTTGCATTTGATATAGCGCTTTCCACATCTTATCAACATCCCAAAGCGCTTCACAGAATATACTGTAAAGTGAATTGACTGTATATATTTGTGGGCGAATCTGGAAGGAGAGAGGGGAGGGGAGAGAGGGGGGTGGGGTGTGTGGGTGGGCTGTGGTAGTGGGTGGGGGGTGGGGGGATGGAGAGGATGTGAAATGTCGCAAAGGCCTAAATTCTTGCCAAACCAGATGTGGCCTGGTAGTGGAGTGGGTTGGTTACAGATGGGCTATGAGATAGGATGGTGCTGCCTGCAATGGAGGTGTTACACTATCCCTTCAGCATGGAGTCCTGCAGCTCAGTGGTTAGAGCAGTCGCCTCGCAACCAAGAGGAGCCGGGTTTGATTCCCGGCAGGGCCAAACATTGAGCAGGTTGTTGCACTTCACTCTATTTACTTGGCTCTAAATGGCAGGAACCTGGTTGTTAATCGATTAACGGATCGGTTTCTGGGGATAATAATCACTTTTTGAAAATGTGGTCACTCAGCTGTTTGTGGGACGCCGCTGTGCTCAATTGGCTGCCGCGTTTCGCCCACAGTCAATTTACTTTACGGTATATTCTGTGAAGTGCTTTCTCTAGATGACGTGATAAGATCGAATGCAATGATTAATATTAGTATTATTATTTGTGTTCCCAAGATGATTTCTGCCCAAATTCTCCACGATTAGGTGACCAGGAAGCAGCGTGTATTCCATCACGGACCAATGAAAATCATATAAACAACGCCATGGCCACCTTCCTCCCTGCAGTACCTGTGTCCAGCGCCCTCCTGATGTGAAAAGCGCTATAGAAGTGTAATTTTCTTATTGTTGCTCAATTTCCAGCACACTCTCTGTCAAGTACTTTAAGACGTTAGCCTACCTGACACGTGAGGTCCAGTGCCTTGGGCCGTCCTCCTGACGCGAAAGGAGCTATATTTTGTCGTAATTTTGTTGTTGTTGCTTTGTCCCTTCACCTCCACACACAAACACACACACACACACACACACACAATGCAATGTGTTGCCCTGGCCTAGAGGCTTCTGATTCTATGTGTGATCCTTGGGACGAACTCCTGATGTGAAAGGCGCAATACACAAGTGTAATTTTGTTGTTGTTGTTGTTGTTGAATAGTTGAAATTTGTTTTCAGTGGGTGGGAGTTAATCTGCTGGGTGGTCGTATGTTACTGATGAATTTTGCCAGTTCTGAGTCAAAGGCGGGTAACCTTTTTCTCTATTCTCGCTCAGTTAAGATTTCTTTGAGATTGTGGAACATGGTGAACAGCCGCAGACTAACTAGTAAATAAAGGTGGGATACACTGGTACTATCCAGGAGGGTGGGGAGACGAGAGAGGGCTTGATTTACAATCACTGAGAAACTGTCCTAAACAACAACTTGGATTTATAGAGCGCCCTCCACGCCAAACGGCGTCTCAGAGCACTTCAAACCAACTAGAGCCAAGGGTATACTTGTCACCAACTGAGATGATCTCTAGCTAAGATCCCACCGCCACACAAAGAATTCATGTCTGCACTTAATCTCATTCAGTTCACAGCTCGTGACTGGAGGATAATCTCTCAAGTACATTGCAGCCACTACGCCTCAAAACTCGACGTGGAATCAGATAACTAGTCGGCAAAGAATTTAATTGACGTTATTTAGAGGTATAAATGCTTAAATTCACCATGAACAGTCTCGTGGGGCTATGCGCCTGCCTATGTTCCATGTATTGTGTCCACCAACAGCTTATTGGAAAATAGTTTATTGGAAATCTGTGTGAAATGATTTTGTTCACTTTGTCCTCACCCATCCAGTCATATTACAAACCAACCTGCTGAATAGACTTATTTGATGTGTTTTGGAAGGTATGAAGAAGCCAAGCCATGATCATTGGGAATGTATAATGATCCTTTGCATTTGAAGAAGGGTTTGCAATGAAACGTCTCACAGAGCATCATTTCTATCAAGTCTGTTGACTTTTTCTTTGTAGGCAAAAAAGGATTTGTACGAAAGAGAGGTGAGTTAGCTGCACATAATGTTAAGAGATAATAAAAGATTAATCGCAGTCGGCAGAAAGGAAGATGGAAAGAAAAGTATGGGTAAGTCACTGGCTGAACTATTATAGATGTGTGAGAAGAGATTACTGATAGATTGGATGGATTTTACACTGGCTTCACAAAGCAAGACGGCAGATCCCAGATACAATTATTGCAGCTAAGGAAGTGTGGAGTTAGTAAAGTACTGTGTTAATAAAAGGATTAAACCTCTACACAGCACCTGGCCACATAGATTGAACTGAGAATCCTTAAGGAATTAAAGTAGAAAATCAGGCAATGTCTCACTGTCTTTCACAGGAGCTCAGTGAATAGTACAGTTGTGCTGAGGGAGAGCGAATGTTATAGCTAGTTAGGCATGAAACTGGAATTATAGGCTAATTAGCCTCAAACCCACAGCGAGGAAGATGTTTAAGAGCATTATAAGAGATGTAATCCGTGTTCATCCAAAAGTGACTTGGAATTGAGGCATCAGTCGGCATGCTTGGATTGGAAATGTCATGTAAATAGTCAGTGTCCCAACCTTGTAACCAGTGCTTATGTGTCGTGTATGTTGAGTGAAAGAGATTTATTGTTCATGGAAACCTAGGTCCCAGTGGTAGAGTGATATCTTCAGAGTCTTAACCTCTGGAACTCCCTCCCCCTCTAACATCTTGACCTGCTTTAGGTCCCACATCACATCCCTCCCCACAATCGATGATGGGCATTCAGCATCTCTTCCCCCTACACTCTGGAGATCTTATCCCGCAATCCCTCTGCCTCAACCCCCTCTCTTAGCCCCTTCAAATCCCATAAGAACGTAAGAAATAGGAGCAGGATAGGCCATTCAGCCCATCGAGCCTGCCCCGCCATTCAATCATGGCTGATATTCCATTCTAACTCCAGCTCCCTGCCTTATCCCCATACCCCTTAATCCCTTTATAAATGAAAAATCTATCCAACTCAGTCTTGAATATGTTCAAGGACTGAGCATCAACAGCCCTTTGGGGTAAAGAATTCCGTACATTCACCACCCTCTGAGTCAAGAAGTTTTTTCTCAACTCAGTGTGAAAGTTTTAAAACTTTAAAACTTAGTCTAACTTTCAGACTGTGACCATTGGTTTTAGATTCTCCAACCAAGGGAAACAATCTCCCACTATCTACGTGCCCCTTAATAATCTTATAGGTTTCTATAAGATCCCCTCTAATTGTTTTATATTCCAGAGAATATAGGCCCAAATTAATCAACCTATCATCATAACTCAACCCCCTCATTCCAGGTATTAACCTAGCAAACCTACGCTGCACTCCCTTCAAGGCAAGTACATCCTTCCTTAAATAAGGAGACCAACACTGCACACAGTATTCAAGATACGGTCTCACCAGGGCCCTATACAGCTGCAGCAAGACTTCCCTACGCTTATACTCTAACCCTTTGGTAATGAAAGCTATATCAGTGCGGGTGGTTGTAATATTCCAGTACAGTTGTTTTTCTCACCTTGGTTCCCGAACTGGAAGATGAAACTTTTATCACTTTGAGACCTGTTAGATAAATAATCTTTGAATTTGATGTAATAATAATAAATAATAATCCTTGCAATTGTTATAGCGCTTTGTGCCTCTTCTAGATGTCTCAAATCGCTTCACAGAACATACCGTAAAGTGAATTGACTGTAAATTTGTGGGCAATATAGGGCCCAATCACATTATCGAGACATCTCAGAATGCTCTGTGGGATTTGCTTAGAGTACAGTCACTGTATTTTGCAGGAGAACAACCCAGCCAATTTGCAAACACCAACGTCCCTCAAGTAGTAGATACTTGAGATACTGAAGTAGGTACTTTAGATAGTTATCCAGAGACCCTGAACAGGTTGAAGGTGGGGCAGCCCGTAGCGCTTTCCAAAGTGAATTCAGTGTTTCTCCCGTGCAACTCTCTGCCAATACTATGCTGGAATGTCAGCACAAAGTAGGAGCCCAAAGTCCTAATATGGGACCTGAACCCACAGGCAAATGGACCCTGATGTAACATCTCATCCGAAAGATGTGCATTTAGTTCCTATTACTGTAATCTGAATGACTGCGGTAATTAGTGCCTGCTTTTATGAGCTCAGTCTATCTCCATGAATTTTCACTCTTGAACACAACTGACCTGAAGAAAAACTGAACAAAGACAACAAAATTTGGAGGAGAGGAGATTGGGTGGGGGAGAGAGAGCAAGAGTTAGAATAGAGCATCCCTTACCATGTGAGCCAACGTGAGCGATATAAAATTATATAAATGCAAGTCGTCGTCCTGCAATTATCCAATTTCCACTCTCAGGTGTGTACTTTAATACAATCAATGTTTTTGAAACTTGCTAATTAATAATAATACTGTATTATAATAATGCTTTGCATTTGATTTCGCACCTCATCACGTCTTTGAGCCGTCTCAAAGCACTTAACCAAATTTACTATGCAGTGAATATGCTGTGCACAATTGGCTGCCACGTTTTGCCCACAAAACGTACAGTGAATTCACTTCACAGGATATTCTGTGAAGAGTTTTGAGACTTCTTGGACATGTGATAAGGTGCTATTTCAAGTGCAAGGATTATTATTATTATGATCGACTATATTTTGTCTGCAAAAGTCGGCACCCAAATGCGCACAGTAGTTAGTTAGTTAGGTAGTTAGTTAGTTAGTTAGTTAGTTAGTTAGTTAGATCGTTCGTTCGTTCGTTCTGCATTAATTATTGACAAATCTGTGAAACATCCAAATTCGCACCCGTTTTGTATAGAGGGATTTCTATCTTGCAAGCCAGAGATTTGTAAGGTCATGCATGAGGTCACTCTTTCAGTGGAGTCCTATCGTATACTGGTTAGAGCACACTGCTTGCAAGCAACAGGACCCGTGTTCGATTCCCAGGTCAGGGCGAAGCCTCAGGCAAGTTTCCTTACTCCACACACTGTTTACTTAGCAATACGTAGGAACCTGGTTGTTAGTCGATTGGAAGATAACTTTTCTGGGAGTTATAATCCCTTTTTTAAATCACTCGCTCGCTCACTCACTCACGCACGCACGCACGCACGCACGCACTCACTCCACACTGCTGTGTCCAATTGGCTGCCCCATTGATAGTCACTAGACTTTACAGTATATTCTGTGAAGCACTTTAAGATGTCTCGAAGACACAGTCAGGCGCTGTATCAAATGCAAGGATTCTTATTATTGTTGCCTCCTTTTAAAAGTTACCATTCTGAATGTGTTCAGTGTGGTTCCGCTGCCCTCTGCTGGCACACATGTGTACATCTGGCATTTTAATAATTTAAACAATTTAAGTAATAAGAATAATCCTTGCACTTGATATAGCACCTTATCACATTTTCTAGACGTCTCTATATACTGATATATAGAATACACTGTAGAGTGAATTGTCTGTATATTTGTGGGCGAAACGCGGCAGCCAATTGCGCACAGCAGCGTCCCCACAAACAGGCGTGGATTGAAATGCCTGATTTATTATTGTTCTTGTTTCTTGAGGCACTATTATCAGGTATGTGGAGTAAGGAAACTTGCCCAAGACACACCCACCCACGCACATACACGCACGGACGAACGAACAGACAGAGCTGGATAACTCTCAGCTTGGCTCAGTTAATATATAATAAAAATAATAATGCTTGCATTTGGTATAGCACTTGTAACAACTACTAGATGTCTCAAAGCACCTCACAGAATATACTGTAAAGTGAATTGACTGTATATTTGTGGGTGAAACGCGGCAGCCAATTGCGTACAGCAGCGTCCCCACAAACAGCCGTGGATTGAAATGACCAATTTTATTATTGTGTTTTTTTGGGGGGAGGGATTATTATTGGGCGTGTGGAGTAAAGATACTCGCCCTGACCTACCCAGATATGAACACAGGACTCACGTTTGTAAGGCGAGTGCTCTAACCACTGAACCACCTGCTCGTGCTCTTGCCTCCAGCTCAGAAGATGGTTGGTTTGTGCTCAGAGGTCAGGCTGACACTCTAGTACTGCAGGGAGGGCTGCAACAACAACAACAAAATTACATTTGTGGAGCACCTTTCACGTTGGGATGACGTCCCAAGGCACTGGACAGTCGGTGTTTCAGACCTGAGCTGGGGTTGGGGGAGGGTGGAGGGAAAGGAGGGGAGTGGGGAGTGACCGATGGGACCGTCGAAGAAAGGATCTTGAGGCGGGATTTGAAAGAGGCGAGGATGGAGTTCCAGAGGTGGAGGGCAGAGTGGCTGAAGGCTGGCCCGCCGATGGTGGGTCGGGGGACACAGAACAGACCGGAGCCCACTGAGCAGAGGGAGAGGGCAGGTTAGTAGCGGGTGAGAAGGTCGCAGGGGTAGCGAGGGGCAAGGCCATGGAGAGCTTTAAAGGTGAGGACCAAGATCTTGAATTGAATCCTCTGAGTGATGGAGAGCCAATGGAGTCGGGCGAGAATGGGGGCGATGGGGGTCATGGAGCCTGGTGCAGTAGACAACGTGGGCCACAGAGTTCTGGATGATCTGCAGCCTATGGAGGGAGGACCTGGGAAGGCCGGGGCGATGGCGTAATCGAGCCTGGATGTAACGAAGGCATGAATGAGAGTTCCAGCGGCCTGAGGGGTGACGTAGTGAGAGAGTCGGGCAATGTTGCGGAGGTGAGGGAAGGCAGAGCGAGTCATCGCTTGGATCTGGGGGAGGAAAGGCAGTTGAGGATCGAACAAGACACCTAGGTTCCTGACTGGCTTGGCGAGATGGAGTGTGCAACCATGGAGATTGATGCTGCCAGCGCCTGATGTGTGAAGGTGCTGGCGCGAGCCAATCAGGAGGGCCTCGGTCTTGTTGACATTCAACTGTAGAAAGTTAGCCCTCACCCAGGACTTGATGTCTGACAGGCAGTCTGTCAGGACAGCAGTAGTCCTGGAATCGGGAGTAGAGGCAGAAAGATAGAGTTACGTGTCGTCTGCATACATGTGGAAGTTAACCCCATGTCTGTGAATGATGTCACCAAGGGGCAGGTAGATATAGATATTGAAAAGTAGGGAGCCCTGGTCACAAATGGCCAGAATATCATTTGTGACCTTGACCAGAGTAGTTTCCGTGCTGTGGGCAGCACCGAAGCCCGCTCGGAGGGGCTTGTGGAGGGAATGGGATGAGAGGAAGGAGCGAAGCTGGGAGGCAACGACGACTCTTTCAAGAACCTTTGACAGAAAAGGGAGGTTGGAGATGGGCTGGTAGCCTGGGAGCTGCGATGCGTTGAGGGAAGGTTTCTTAAGGATGGATGTGATAGCGGCTGTTTTGAAGGAGGTGGAACGATGCCAGATGAAAGGGTCAGGGACCCGTCCAGCATGTAGTCACGACACAATCTGAAAACAGAAGATACTTGCTCCCCGGCCAATAATCATGTATAATGTGGAGTCCGGTAGCTCAGTGGTTAGATCAGTTGCCTTGCAAGCGAGAGACCTGGGTTCAATTCCAGGCTGGGCAATTTTTCGCTTGATGATAAGAACATAAGAATTAGGAGCAGGAGTAGGCCATTCAGCCTTCTGAGCATCTACAGCCTTCTGGGGTAGTGAATTCCATAAATTTACTACCCTCTGAGTGAAGAAATGTTTCCTCAACTCTGTTCTAAAAGGCTGACCCTTAATTTTAGGACTGTGATCTCTGGTTATAGATTCTCCTACCAGGGGAAACAGTCCCTCAGTGCCTACTTTATCCAGCCCTTTAAGAATCTTATATGTTTCAATAAGATCCCCCCTAATTCTTCTGTACTCTAGAGAATACAGCCCTAGTTTATTCAACCTATCCTCATAGGTCAGTCCCCTCATCCCAGGAACTAACCTAGTGATCCCACAATATTTTGGTGCCTTTCACCAACAAATATGCAATCAATTCACTTTACAATATAATGTGTGAAGTGCATTAGAAGACTTGAAAAGCGCTCCATCAAAGGCAAGGATTATTATTATAATGATAAATTGTTCATTAACGTCATTGGCTTTCTGCGAGATTTTTCTCTGCTATTCCTGCCTATAAAAAAAGTCACTACACTCAATAGTTGGCTGAAGATAAATTCTCTGAGATTAACTAAACAGGTCGTATTGTCTCTGGGAGAGATTGCACTCCATGCCAGACAACAACAACAACTTGCATTTTTATACCGTGTCAGCATTCTATAGCGCTTGACAGTGGTGGAGAATGACAACAGGAGGTGGGGGAGGGGGGTGGGGGTAGAGGAGACGTAGGCACTTCCTGAAGATAGGGAAGGATGGATAGCGGGAGAGAGTTTTGGGGTGTATTGGTTGAAAGCACAGCCACCGATGTTTGAACAGAAGGCAAGAGGGACAAGCAGGAGGCCGGAGACAGTCGAGGGCTGGAGGCGTGCGTGTGGGTAGTGAGTCTGGAAATAAACAGATGCCATTACAAACCATAAACGTGGCGCCCTCAAGGGGATGGTTTGGAGACTTTTGAAGAACGGGGATGATTTTACAGGGGCTTAAAGGCACCCGGCTGACCAAAAAAAAAAACTTTGAAACGTTGCAATAAGAATTAGGAGCAGGAGTAGGCCATTCAGCCCCTCGAGCCTGCCCCGCCATTCAATAAAATCATGGCTGATCTTCTAATCTACAACTCCACCTGCCCCGCCTTATCCCCATATCCCAATGTTATATTGTAGTTGTATCAAATTCGAGGATGTTCAGAGGAAGAGTAATTCAACAGCAACAAATGACGTGTGTGTAAGCTCCTTACACATTGGGAGGATGTCCCAAAGCGCTGGACTGTGAAGGGTTTGGAGGTTGGAATCACGTTGGGTGGGGGGGGGCAGGGAGGCTGGGGGTAGGAGAGTGACCAAGGTTGATGTTGAAGAGGAGGGAACTTGACACAATCCAAACAAACCGAATACATTCCTGCCCTGATTCTCTGCTGGGTAGCTATTTCCTGACGTGAAAGGCACTATACAGGTGGAATTTTGTTGTTGTTGTTATTAGGATTGCAACTGCTGGGCTGCTGAATAATATGTGTTTGAACGCACTCAATGGTGTGCAGCTCCATAGTAATGAAATTAATTTAGGTATAACAGCTGGATGTATTTTAAATGATCTTATTTTCTGCGTGTAAATTGGATGTGTGCGGATTATTTGCCCGTCTCATAGTCAACAGTTATTAAATTATCTGCCCAAGAGATCCAAGTGACAGCAAAGTGACTTTTAATGTAATGTGGACTTTGTACGCTCTTGCATAAACCACTGTGTATTTCCCTATAAACACACAGGTATTAAACTTTACAGTAAAAATCCTGTGAAATGCTTGGAGACTCGACAGTGTGACAAAGCACAAATTAAAGGATTATTATAACATCTTACGTTTATGCAGCGCCTTTCACATGGGGTAGTGTCCCAGAGTGTTTATTATTACAGTATGTAATTGGCATTAACAGAGTTTGAACAGGGTGTCACTGTCCACAAAGCCCTGATATCCCCGACACAATAATAATAATCCTTGCATTTGATATAGCGTTTTTCACGTCTTCTAGACGTCCCAAAGCGCTTCACAGAATACACTGTAAAGTGAATTGACTGTATATTCACAGTCAAACAAGGCAGCCAATTGCGCACAGCAGCGTCCCCACAAACAGTCGTGGGTTGAAATGACCAATTTATTATTGTGGTTTTTTAGGGGACAGATTATTATTAGGTGTGTGTGTGTGTGCGCGCATGTGTGTGTGTGCGCATGTGTGTGTGTGTGTGTGTGTGTGTGGAGTAAGGAAACTTGCCCAAGGTTTCACCCTGACCTTCCTGGATTCGAACACAGGTTTCACCTTAGCTGCTGCCTGACCTGCTGAGTGTTCCCAGCGATTTCCGGTTACTACCGCGAAGACGAAACAAGCTGTCAGTGACACACTCGGCCTCCTCACTGACTCCTTCCATGTTATGGAAGATGTGGCAGCAAACCGAGTGACGGATCATTATCTGCCATGAAAATGATGCCACTCACTCTCACACACACACACACACACTGATTCTCTCGACGTCAAAATACAGTCAACCACATATACTGAATACAGTACAATCTTCATCATTCTCCACATGTTTCAGTTGTTGGTCAGTGTACTGTAGGAGGAACAAAAAAACTTGAGGCTAATTTTGTGACACCCTGTATCGTGAAGACAACATATTTTCTTTGTTGTTGGTTCTGTGAATGAAACCATACCTCAATGTTGCTTTATTCCTAATGGGAACCACAGAAACTGAAGGGCAAGAGGCCATTCAGCCCATTGAGCCTCGCGATGGGAGTCGGTGGGGAGAAATTACTTTCCAGTGAGTCAGTCAGTGACAATGATTTAAGATGAAGAGCAAAGGATGAGATGAGGAGAATTTTATTTGCGGAGCTGATAATTTGACAGATGCTTCATTTGTGCCATATATGAATCGTTGGCAGCTAAGCTCTGTCTAACTTGTCTGTGACTACTTCTAATGATATTATTATTAATAACAATCATGGAACCTAAATAGCAAACAAACAAAAACTGGCTCACACTTGCTTGCTAGTCAGATGCTATCTGTGGCTACTGGTGCTTTCCATCAGAACAAAACCCAACCACACATCAACATCAACAACAACAACAACAAAATCATATTTACCTGCGCCTTTCACATTGGGAGGACGTCCCAAGGCACTGATCAGTCAGGACGGAACCCGAGCAAAGGACAGGGGAGGGCAGGGTCGAGGGGCGGAGAGAGAGTTAGCAGGGGAAGGAGAGAGTTGGGAGGGGAGGGAGAGAGTTGGGAGGGGAGGGAGAGAGTTTGGAGAGGAGAGAGTTGGGAGGGCAAAAGAAGGCACAGTTGAAGAGGAGGGTCTTGAGACCGGCCTTGAAGGAGGCGAGGGAGGGAGCGAGGCGAAGGGACTGTTGGGTGGAGTTGCAGAGTGTGGGGGCAGAGAGGCTGAAAGCCCATCCGCCGATGGTAGGGCAAGTCAGGCGGGGGACATGGAGCAGGCCGGAGCCCCCTGAACAGAGGGGACGGGGAGGTTCACAGGGGGACAGCAGTTCAGAGAGGCTGGTGGGGGCAAGGCCGTGAATGGCCTTGAAGGTGAGGACGAGGATATAGAATTTGATGCTTTGGGGATGGTGGGGGATGGGGAGCCAATGGAGCCGGGCGAGGGTGGGAATGATGTGTTCGCGGAGCTTGTTGCGGATGAGGACACGAGCTGCAGAGTTCTGGATGATCTGGGGCTTGTGAGGGGAAGAACCAGGAAGGCCGACGAGGAGGGAATTTCCGTAATCGAGCCGTGATGTGATGAACGCGTGGGCGAGGGTATTCGGCAGCCTGAGGGGAGGAGGCAGTGGCGGAGTCTGGCGATGTCGCGAAGGTGGTGGAAGGCGTGGTGCGGATGTGTGGGGAGGAAGGACAGTTCAGGGTCTAACAGGAGACGCCGAGGTTCCTGACCGCCTTAGAGAGGTAGAGAGCGCAGCCCTGGACGCCATTGGCGTCAACGCCTGAGGTGCGGAGGCGCTGCCGCGAGCCAACCAGGAGGGTCTCACATGACAAACCGTCCTTGTCGGTCTCCAGTACAGGACGAGGAAAGGGCAGAATGGTTCTGTGTTGGGCCTTGTCTGTTTTGCTGAGCTGCTAACACCGATTGTCGGCTAATGGCATCGGAAAGGATGTGGTGCTGGGGGACCGGGTCCGTTAGCTCGATTCGGTGGCTTGCTTTAGTCTAATGGGTTCCCAGCAATGTTCACCCGCTGGCTTAACTCCTGCTACACCGGGCGATGGGCAGTTGCTTAAAGTGACAGCCATTGCAGTGAGGTTCCTTCTCTATCTGACCCGATCCTGTTGGAATCCCAGTGTGATCGTTCTGGTCCGGAGTCTCCCACAGGACCGAGGATTCCGGCCATTCCCTTGACTCTGATTCACTTTTTAAGAAATGTCACCAATTAGCCACCAGTACACAGTCACTACATTTCACAGTGAAGTCCTGGGAAGCCCTTCACACCTTGTGAGGTGATGAGGTGCCATTTCAAAAGCTCGGTGCAGTGTGTCTGGTGGTGTCTCGGGCGGGCTGCGCGGTGCTGGGGTTTGATGATACAGACACATTTGAAAAGGAAAGTCTTTGGTTGAGATTTGAAGCCTCAGAAGGTTTGATTCCCGGGAGGCGCTGGGACAGGGAAGCCACCGCCCCCGCCGCTGTTGGAGCTTTAAAAAGAGGGCTGGGGGGGGGGCTATGGGGGGGTGGAGCTATGGGGGGGGCTGGGGGCTGGGGGGGGGCTGGGGTAGGGCTGGGGGGGCGGAACTATGGGGGGGGCTGGGGGCTATGGGGGGGCTGGGGGCTGTGGGGGGGGGGGGGTTGGGCTGGGGGGGGCGGAGCTATGGGGGGCTGTGGGGGGCGGGGCTGTAGGCGGGGCTGGGGGGCGGAGCTGTAGGTGGGGGCTGGGAGGCGGAGCTATGGGGGGGGCTGTGGGCTGGGCTATGGGGGTCTGTGGGCGGGGCTGGGGGGCGGGGCTATGGGGGGTGGCTGTAGGCTGGGCTGGGGGCGGGGCTATGGGGGCTGGGGGTGGGCATTGTGGTGGCTGGGGGGCGGGGCTGGGGGCGAGGCTATGGGGGGCTGGGGGCGGGGCTATGGGGGAGTGGGTGTCGGCTGGGCTGGGGGCGAGGCTATGGGGGGCGGGGCTATGGGGTGTGTGTGTGTGGGCTGGGGGCGGGGCTATGGGGGCTGTGGGTGGGCATTGTGGTGGCTGGGGGGCGGGGCTGGGGGCGAGGCTATGGGGGGCTGGGGGCGGGGCTATGGGGGAGTGGGTGTAGGCTGGGCTGGGGGCGAGGCTATGGGGGGCGGGGCTGGGGGCGAGGCTATGGGGGCTGGGGGGCGGGGCTGTGGCGGAGTCATGGTAACAGCGGCGCGGGAAGCAACCGCTGCCAACCGTCAGCGCCGCCGCTCAGAGCGTCCGTCAGCCTGAGAGAGAGGCCGCCATACACCGCAGGTAGGGGAGGGGAGGCTGGGCATGGGAGGGAGGGCTGGGCTGGCAGTGGGGAGGGCTGGCAGTGGGGAGGGCTGGCAGTTAGGAGAGCAGGGCTGGCAGTTGGGAGGGCAGGGCTGGCAGTGGGGAGGGCTGGCAGTGGGGAGGGCTGGCAGGGCTGGCAGTGGGGAGGGCTGGCAGTGGGGAGGGCTGGCAGTGGGCAGGGCTGGCAGTGGGGTGAGCTGGCAGTGGGGAGGGCTGGCAGTGGGGAGGGGAGGGCTGGCAGTGGGGAGGGCTGGCAGTGGGGAGGGCTGGCAGTGGGGAGGGCTGGCAGTGGGGAGGGCTGGCAGTGGGGAGGGCTGGCAGTGGGGAGGGCTGGCAGTGGGGAGGGCTGGCAGTGGGGAGGGCTGGCAGTGGGCAGGGCTGGCAGTGGGGTGAGCTGGCAGTGGGGAGGGCTGGCAGTGGGGAGGGCTGGCAGTGGGGAGGGGAGGGCTGGCAGTGGGGAGGGCTGGCAGTGGGGAGGGCTGGCAGGGCTGGCAGTGGGCAGGGCTGGGAGTGGGGAGGGCTGGCAGTGGGGAGGGCTGGCAGGGCTGGCAGTGGGGAGGGGAGGGCTGGCAGTGGGGAGGGCTGGCAGTGGGGAGGGCTGGCAGTGGGGAGGGCTGGCAGGGCTGGCAATGTTGTTTATTTACCAGTTTGCTGCTTTCCTGACCGAGTGAGGGAGAGTTTTACCGCCGGGTCCTAGCGCCGACCTCCGCCTTTCTTCTTCCCAAACTCTCCGCCCCCTGTCCTGTGTCTGATAATCTATCATCATAACAATCCTTATAGTAATGTAATCATCGTTATAATAGTGTAACTGCCCACATCTATACAGTCAATCTACTTTACAGTCTATTCTGTGAAGCGCTTTGAGACGTCTAGACCAGCAGTTCTCAACTAGGGGTGAAACCTCACAATAATAAAAGTGGTCATTTCAATCCACGACTGCGTGGGGGACGCTGCTGTGAGCAATTGGCTGCCGTGATTTGCCCACAAATATATACAGTCAATTCACTTTACAGTATATCCTGTGAAGCGCTTTGAGACGTCGATAAAAGCGCGTGAAAAGCGCGATATCAAATGCAAGGATTATTATTATTATATTGTCGCACTCGGCTCCTCTTAACCCTGCAAGTCAAAACCAGCGCTTCCCCTTTTTTTGCTGCGACCCAAATTAGCCACCAACAGGTCCTCCCGACCCTTCGGGGGCAACATCTCGACTGAAGCGAAGCTCAGCCACGACGATATCTCCGTCTCTTTTGTGGACTCAGCGCAACTCCTAAATACGGTCTTACATACAAATTGGTTGGCGGTGTTGCCTCGGGCACTTTTTTTAGTATTAAAAAAGCATTTTCAGCTTTTAAAAAAAGCACCCCAAAAATTCTGATGACCCTTTGCAACCCAATTGAGGAACCCCACGACTCTGATTTGGGTCGGAACCCGAGGTTGGGAACCACTGGTCTAAACTGTTAGGTTGGTCCTGGTTGTACAACCAGTGGCAAGTTTGCCCAGACAGGGCTTTCAATAGCAAGCGATGTGGTTTTAGCTGATTAAACTTCAGCAGATACTCAAACGCACACACTAGGGAACTCGTATTGGCTCTTGCCAATCTACACCTAATACTCTCTAGGCTTAGGGAAGTAGGGTACATTCCTTCACACACAGAGTGTACCTTCCCTTCCAAACCGTGTGTAGAATTCTGTTCAATTTGGAGATTGAGCACGGGAATGGATTTCTGCATGTACTGTATTCTCCTTCAAATAGTCAACAATAACAACAACATGGATTTATATGGTGTCCTCCACCCCGGAGTAGCGGCTGAAGGCACGGCCGCTAATGGTGGAGCGGAGGATTCGGGGGAGGCCAGACCCGGTGGAGCGAGGCAAAGGGCACTATTGTGAGGAGAGAGGAGGTCAGAGAAGTAGGGGGGTGCAGAGGAGTGGAGGGATTTGAAAACAAGAATGAGGAGTAGATAGTCACTACAGTTTCCAGTAGATTCCTGTAAAGCCTCTCTGGGGTGTTTTATTGTTGTGGTAAGGCACTAAATAAATTATTATTTAATTGTCTGAAATTGATGCCATATTTTCATAACAGAATGGAGCAGAAATGACGCTGAAAACAGCTATTTTTCTGCATAGTTGCTGCTTGAAGATTTTTATCTAAATTGTTGAAAGATGATGGATTGATAGCAACTGTTTTATTGACAGCCTGGGGTAAAATAACTCCATCCAGACTAACAAACAACTGCGCAAATTGTGGTGAACAAAACCTATTAGAGGAAAATAATTGTGGGAATGCTTTTGTGGCCAGAAAGCTTTGCAGAGGCTTTATGCTGGGGAAAAAAAAACAAAATGCTGACTTTTATACTGGTGTAAACAATTGTTAAGTGAATAGAGCTGAAATTAGCATTCATTCAGCCTTCTCCGCATTCAGTGGCCTGGAAGCTCAAAAACAGTTAGCTAGGATTATTTAATTGGCAGCTTTTGGGTCAGAGGTGTGGGTTCAAACATTACATCAGGACTTGAGCTTGTAGTACTGCGTAGGCTGATGCTGCAGCACGGGACTGAGCATTACATTGTTAGTGAGTCTTTAAACCGAGGTTTTGTTTTACCTGTTAAAGATGAACGCCATGCCGCATGAAGGGCGCTGTACAAATGGAAGTTGGCTTAGTACAGTACTTTGGAAAAGAGCAGGAAGTTTCTCCCGTAGGAGTAGCCTGGCTAATAATAATAATAATCCTTGCCTTTATATAGTGCTTTTCACATCTTCTAGTACGTCTCAAAGCGCTTCACAGAATATACTGTAGAGTGAATTGACTGTATATTTGTGGGTGAAACGCAGCAGCCAATTGCGCCCCACAGTCTTTTTACAAATTTTATTATTGTGTTTTTTTGTAGGGATTATTTTGAAGCGTGTGGAGTAAGGAAACTTGCCCAAGGTTTCGCCCTGACCTGCTTGTATTTGAACACAGGTCTCACGCTTGTAAGGCGAGTGCTCTAACCACTGAGCTACAGGACTCAAAAATAAATCCTCCAGAGAGATTGGTCACTGTCCGACTGTGTGGCATTGCCGTGCACACATTGGTTTGATTATAACTATGACTATAACTTTTTATTACACTCAACTAACTATCTGTGAAAACCTGGTGGAGTTGCAACATTATTATTAATAAGAATAATAACAATCCTTGCATTTTATACAGCACCACATCAATATGTTGAGACGTCTCAAAGCGCTTCACAGAATATAATGTAAAGTGGATCACGACATCCAGTCCAAGGAGTATTCAGTTATTGTAAATTCCATCATTTTGTTTTCAGGATTATGTTAGCCATTTTGGCAAATTATTTAAACAGCATTTAATACTAATAATCCTTGTATTTGATATAGCGCCTTAATCACGTCTCTGAAATGTCTCAAAGCACTTCACGCAACATACTGTACTGTAAAGTGAATTGACTGTATATTTTACATTTCTACGATTGCATCACCCAGCCACTGTTTTCCTAGTACGTAGATTGGATGACCGCAAAAATGCAGCATTGGCTGAGTCTTGTTTTAATTCAGTCAAATGCTTTGGTTAACTCCAACAAAGAAGAGACAAGATGAGAAGTTAACAGCAGGATTTAATGGCTGTTATTTTTATTCTGCTGCGCTGTAACGGATAATGAATTAGGCTGAACTAATGTCATTGCGGTAAGTAGCTATTATCTTCTTAATAGATATCAGCTTTTTTTTATTACTGAGCCCAATGATGCATGTTACCTTTAATAAAATAGTTCTGGTAATGTTAATGAACAAATGTTGAATCTGACTGGGTTCTCTTTTATGAAATGATTAAATTCATAACCATGTTAATGGGTGTAATTGAAAATTGCAGTGCATTACATTCTGCTTTATCTAGTTAAGGCAAGCTGCTAAACGCAGCTTGTGGTGAGATAATAATAACCCCTGTCACATCCGAGACATCTCAAAGCGATTCACAGTATTTACTGTAAAGTGAATTGACTGTACTGTATATTTATGGGCAAAACTCAATAGTCAAATGCGCTCAGCACAAACACTTGTAAATTGAGTGACCATTTATTGAAAACATTATTTCATATCTCCTGGGAATTTTAATTTCCAAGTGAATCAATCGACCATTGGCTATCCAAACCACCGACGACTGGATAGTTTGGTTAACTAGAAATTTGTTTTGGCCGAGTACAGCAAGCTTCACATTCAATATCAGTGAATGAATTTACTCTGTATTTTGTGGGCGAAACGTGCCAGTCAAATGTGCCCCGCAGTGTCCCACAAATAGCCATGGAATGACCAATGATTGAAGAATCATTTAACAGTGTTCACTAATTGAAAAAGCTATTTGTTCTTTTAATAATAATCCTTTCAATAATCCTTGCATTTTGATATTTGATTTTTTGATATTTTTATTTTTTTTGCATATTTTGAAGTCGCGCCTTATCATGTCATTTATGTCTTAAAGCGCTTGACAAGATATACTGTAAAGTGATTTGACTATGTATTTAGTGGATGAAACGTGGCAGCCAGTTTGCACTCAGCAATGTCCCACAAACAGACAAATGAATGATTAATTTATTTGGGAAATTGTTGGCCAGGACATCAGGCAAAATTCCTTTCTCTTTTAGAATAGTGCCATGGGATCTTCAACGTCCAACAACCACAAAATTACATTTATATAGGGCACCTGAACAGGCAGAAGGGATCTCGGGTTTACTTCTCATGCAATAAAGTAGCGCATCACCAACAATCATCATTGGAGTATCAGCTTAGTCTACGTGATTCTAAATCCCCACGTGGGGGCTTGAAGACAAGCTTCTGACTCAGAGGTGAGAGTGCAAACACTGAGCCAGGGTGACACACAACTGATGCTTTCTTACGACATTTAAGAGGAAGCAAATGAGATACCACAGGAAACCTGTGAGCAAAGGATAACCTCTGTGATGAGGTTCCTTGGGTCTCTTTGTCTTGATGTTAACTTAGGAGACTGAAAAATGTCACTCATCCATCCGGTGAGGGATGTATTCGGGTCTAATATAACTTTTAGATATATTATATATATATTTTTTTAACCCACAACATATAGTCAATTCGGTCTACAGTATATCCTGTGAAACATTGAGGCATCTGGAAGATGTGACAAGGCACTACAATATATCAAATGCAAGGATTATTATTATTATTAACTCACAAAGCATGACTGTGTTTAGGCTGGAGTGCAGAACAGTTTTCTTTTCGCTTAAATTACATATTCGCCGAGAAGTAAATATTTCTGTTCCTAGCATTCGAGTGACTAATGAATTGTTCCTGAGGGAAATTCAACCCACTGTTCAACAAACAGGAACAGAGGGCAACCAACTTCTGTTTCCTCTTTTACTGCTGTTGCTAATGTTTGTCTTGGAGACAAAAACAGTGGATGTGCAATGGGGATATTTTTGCCCACTTGCAGCTCATGTGAAATTAAAAATATATTTTTATACACATCCTTCTTTTAAGATTGATGATGTTCTCTGTGTCGTGCTGTCTACCTGGACTCGCAGTAACAAAGGATTTGTCTTGGTTTCCAACAGCGAGGCAGATTGTGGTGTTGTGAGGCTGCTGTTTTGGGAGCTGTTCTTTATTCTTAAGCCACTTCTACAACAAGTAAACATTTATTTAGCGCTGCTCACACAGGGCAGCATCCCTGAGCGCTTGAGAGTGGAGCGGAGCACGATTCTGAGCTGGCGGGTGGGCGGAAAATGAGCGTACGCACGTTCGAAGAGAAAGGTCTTCAGACTCGATCTGAAGATGGAGAAGGAAGGGGCGAGGCGGAGAGATAGAGAAGAGAGTTCGAGAGTTTCAGGGCGTAAAGGCTGAAAGCACGGCTACCGATGGTGAAACAGACGGTGCCACGGACAAACAGGAGGCTGGAGCCAGTCAAGAAGAGGCAGCGAGGGTAGTGGGTTGGTGAGTAAGCAGATCATTTACTGAACATGAACATAGGAAATGACAGTGGAGAAAGTGGTATCCTGGACACAGAGGGCTCTGGAGATTTTTTCTGTTATTTCAAAGCTAGAATCCTCCTTCATCATAAAAATCTGTGTGACTTTCATTCATTCATTATCTTCCACTTTTCACCTACAAAATACAGGTCCACACTTGTGGTAAACCCTGTGAAGCACTTTCAGATGTCCTCCTGAGGTGAAAAGTGTTGTGTCAGATTAGAAGATTCTCACTTTAAACTGTGAGGTTTTTAATGTGAGGTAGAAAGGACATTCGTTCACTGTTGGGAGTTTCAAGGTTAGGAATTTAAATGATTTTACAATCTGAGAGAGGTTTTGGAAAAGCTATTTCAAACATTTTCAAAGAAAAGCTATTTCAAAAGGTTTTTATTTATGATTGTCTTATCATACAGAAATTCCACTTACTTTGTGACCACCCCCCACCAAAACAAATAAATCTTCTAATAGTTTATTTATATAAAAACTATTTATTTATCTTCTGAGGTTATTGACTGAGGAAATCTCCTAACTTCCAGAGGAATCCGGGCAGATACACAACAATTCCTGTATATTCTTATCTAAATCTGTATTCAATAAATCTGTTTCTCATCCCGATTCTGATCCAATTGTTTTATCCTCATCTTACTGAAGTAAACTTACTTTACTAAAGTAACGTAAGTTGTTATATTTCAGTACTTAATTAACTTGCATTTGTATAGATAGCGCTTTCATATCGGATGGCGTCTTGAAATGTTGCACAGTGACAGGGGTGGCACACTGGACGAGGGTTGATGATTGAGGTGTTCATACGCACAGTCACTGACACAGCCACTGAAGGTTACCATTGTATCCTACCTCTAATCGTTGAACCGTGAGGTTTGGTGAAAGTTTACTGATAAAACAATTTGGGTTTACCCAAGAAAGGATTCCGTTCGAAAACATAAGAAGACTGGGATCTGCTTGGAGTATGGAGCAGAAAAAGATGACTTGAAACAAAACAAAACATGAAAATGTGACCACTGAGCTGTGATTTTGATTCTCAGCGGGTTCCCGTCACTGCAGGACAAACCTCACAGAAAGTGGTTACTCCCGCAGAGTTGCTCGTGTAAGCAAAGCAGCACGGTGCCAATACAAGCAACCATGTTCTATGATTCTATGATTCTATGTTGAAAATATTGATGTCCAATTAGACTACAAACAGCCCTTGAAGAATGTCATTGGCAAAGCAAGTCACTGGTTACGTTCAGCAAACGATGATTGCTTTTTTCCCGTTAACATTGTACTGATCTGCACTTAGGTTTTGCCAGTTTTTTTTCAATATCCGAAACTTTGACCAGACGGGAGATAAACTTGAGTGATTGTTCCATTTCGACTCAGCCGAGCAGCTGTGAGTTTTTAATGGACAAAGTATCTCACCTAAATACACTCTTCCGTTGTTCTGGGTGACTGGTTAAGAAAAATAGGGGTAAGCATGGGTGCAAACATGAGGACAGTTTAATGACTGTATGAGGTCACTAAGCTCGCTCTCTCTGAAATAACAACTACATGCTTGGAGACAGAGGAGACTGTGGTGTCGTCCTGCATTTGTATTGAGGTCCCTTGAATTTGCGCATCATTGAATCCTCCTCTGCCAGTTAAATGATTACGTTTTGATGAAAACTATGTTTGAATTGATTCCAAAGAGAGAGAGAGTTCAAACATTTAGAATAATTGCGCATAGAAACAGGTTTAATATTACATTGCCTCCCTTACAACAACAACAAAATTACACTTGTATAGCACCTTTCACATACAACCCTTTTGTGGGCTCACGTGTCAGATCAGCATCTTTGATCATACTGAATTGGCTGCTGTACTGTGCACAAGTACTTCTGGATCCATATTGCTCACAATCTAGACCAGCGGATGTCAACCGGGGGTACATCCAGGGGGTAGAAAATTACTTCAAGGGGGTACAGGTGGCAGTAGATTTATTTATTTCGCTCTCTTATTTAGCGTTTTATAGCAATTCCAAATTGTACATTTAATTGTTATTCCCCTTGTTTTGTATGTGTTAGTTATTTTGTTATATAAGAAAAGCTTGGTCATAAAATGCAAGTGGAATGAGGGGGGTAGTGTATGTGTGTATATATGTGGTTGGGTGGGGGGTACACAATAATGTTGAAAATGAACAAGGGGAACATTACGGAAAAAGATTGAGAACCACTGGTCTAGACGATAAGTTGGAAATTGATCTTTAACAACCAGGGATATTTTAACAGTAATAATAATAATAATCCCGGTATTTAATATAGCTACTTATCATACCAAAATGTCTGGAAGGAATTCAGTTTTTCTGTAAAGTTCAGTATCTGTATTTGATAGGCATAAATTGCATAAATTTCAAGTCTTAAAATGAATGACAATTTTTTAACATCTTGTGGTAAAACAAATGATTATTTTCTGCTGTGGGTATGGGAAGTACTTTAAAGTCATTTAGCTTGGAAGGATTATGTGCCTGGTCTGATGAAATAAGGTAATGAAAGAGCTCTCGAATTTAAATCATCTTAAATTGATAGAAAAGAACCTCATGGATTCATCAACCTCTTAATTGCCAGCCAATGCTGTTCCACACTCCACCACCAATGTGGGGCAGCATTAATAATACTGTAATTATAATATTCATTACATTTAATAAAACGCTTATAAGTTCAAGGCTTCTCAAAGCTCCTCACAGGGAATTAGCATCATGGGTAGGAAAAGGCAGCAATCATACACACACACACACACACACACAGCAAGATTCCACAAACAACCATCAAGCAAATGACCAATTTTATCTGGAGGATTAATGATCAAGGCACTAAAATAAATTCCTTTCTCCTTTCATACTGTCCATCTGAATAGGCGCACAGCACCTTAATTTTTGATGCCTAGGCACCCCGGGACTCTGGAGTCCTGTATGTAGCTCAGTGGTGAGAACACTTGAGAGAGACCTGGGTTCGATTCCAGGCAGGGCGAGACCTTGGGCAAATTTCCTTACTTCACACACCTAATAGTAATCTCTCAAGAAACAGCAATAATAAATATGTCATTTCAATCCACGACTGTTTGTGGGACACTGCTGTGCGCAATTGGCGCAATTAGAAGACTAGACGTCTAGAAGCGCTACATCAAATGCAATGATTATTATTATTATCATCATCCTGCATGAGGGACGCTATTATAAATGCCGGTTGTATTGTCTTATTTAGTTTCACTTATCAGCTGTTCCCCTGGGTATTCCACAGGCCTGGCAGCTTGGACTATGAGTTCAAATCCTGCCACCTAACTTGAACTCACATCCTTTTGACCCAAAGGTGCTACTAAACTGATCGATGCTGACATTGTGGAGTACTGTAGTTTAGTAGTTAGATCATTTGCCTTGCAAGCTAGGGACCTCGGTTTAATTCCCGTCGGGGCAAAATGTTGCGCAAGTTTGCTTACTCCACACGTCTCTGTTTAAATAGGAACTCGGTTGTTAATCAATTGGTGTATTGCTTTTCCTGTGTTAATAATAATCCTTGCATTTGATACAGCGCCTTATCACTTCTTCTAGACGTCTCAAAGCGCTTCACAGACTATACTATAAAGTGAATTGACTGTATATTTGTGGGCGAAACGTGACAGCCAATTGCGCACAGCAGTGTCCCACAAACAGTCGCGGATTGAAATGACCAATCAAAATTTTCTTTTTTTGAGGGACTATTATTAGTGTGGAATAAGGAAACTTGCCCAAGGTTTCGCCCTGACCTCCCTGGTTTCGAACCCAAGTTCATGCTTGCAAGGCGAGTACAGTACTCTAACCACTGAGCTACAGGACTTCAATATTGCCTTAGAAAAATTCAAGTTCAATCCACAACTGTTTGTGTGACACCGCTGTCCGTAATTGGCTGCCGCGTTTTTCCCTCAATAAATACAGTCAGTTCAACTTGCAGTATACATCCATCAACCTGATATCAGCCGTTTCCACTCTGGGTAATATGCCAAGAAAAATATTGTCATTTTAATCCCAGTGAAGATGTTGAGAATTATTAAACAACATCCTAAATGGAAAATATTATCAAAATTGGATGCATTTGATATCCAGAAACTTTAAGAGCTGGGAAACCTTGTTTATTTTTCTGTATAATTTTGCTACAATTAACTTCTTCCAATAAATCATGCGGATGCTTTTTATTTAAGAGAAGAAATGTGAAATGTTTTGTTTACACAGCAGAAACACCATGGTTATAACTGTGGACGTTTGAGTTTGGAGCTAATATGTTTAATAATAATACTTGAATTTGATATAGTGGATTTTCACGTCTTCTAAATGTCTCACATTGCTTCATAAAATATACTGTAAAGTGATTGTATATTTTGTGGGCGATGAATTCTTTACTGTAGACATTTTGATGACTGCAAAATTATTTGAGTAATAGGCTAAATTTTATAGTGTGCACATCTAAATTCTGAAGTTAATTTTAAGATAGTTTATCTTGGGGACAGATTTAGGATCAATAGCTTGTGATTTTTTTTCCAGTTCACTACAGTAGGTGAAGATTTAGTGAGGGTAGCCTCTGTTTACCTAGTACTGTAGTAAGTGGGAAACAGATTGGTATTCGATTGGCAGATTGGTTTCCGGGGTAAAAATCCTGTTTAAAAAAAAAGATAATTTGGTCATTCAATCCATGACTGTTTGTGGGACACTATTGTGCGCAATTCGCTGCTGCAAATATACAGTTAATTCACTTTATATAGTGTACATTCCGTGAAATGCTTTGAGATATCTTAAAGACACAATAAGGGGTTACATCAAATGCAAGGATTATAATAATAATAATCCTTGCATTTGGTATAGCGGTTTTCACAACTTCTAGGCGTCTCAAAGCGCTTCACAGAATATACTGTGAAGTAAAGTGACCATATATTTGTGGGCAAACGTGGCAGCCAATCGTGCAGAGCAGCGTCCCACAAACAGTCGTGGATTGAAATGACCAATTTCTTGTCATTTTTTTTGAGGGATTATTATCAGGCATGTGGAGCAGGGAAACTTCCCCTGCTTAGAATCGAACCCACGTTTCTCACTTAGAATCATAGAATCATAGAATTTTACGGCACAAAAGGAGGCCATTCGGCCCATCTAGTCTGTGCCGGCTCTTTGAAAAGAGCGATTCAATCCCACTGCCCTGCCCGCTCCCCATAGCCTAATAGACCCGTTCTCCCTAAATAAAGATCTAATTCCCTTTTAAAAGTTGTTATCGAATCAGCCTCCACCACCTTTTCAGGCAATGCATTCCAGATTCGAACAACTCGCTGAGTGAAAAAATTTCTCCTCACCTCCCCTCTACTTCGCCTTGAAACTATTTTAAATCTGTGACCACGAGTCACAGATTCACCCACGAGTGGAAATAGTTTTTCTCTATTTGCCCTGTCGAAACCCCTCATGATCTTATAAACCTCTATTAGGTCTCCCCTCAATCTTCTCTGCTCCAGAGAGAATAACCCTAGCCTATCTAGCCTCTCCTCATAGCTGAAGTCCCTCAATCCTGGCACCATCCTAGTAAATCTTCGTTGTACCCTTTCCAATGCCTTCACATCCTTTCTGTAGTGTGGTGACCAGAATTGAACACAGTATTCCAGCTGAGGCCTCACCAAAGTCTTATAGAGGTTAGTCAGCACTTCCTGACTTTTGTACTCTATACCCCTATTTATAAAGCCTAGTATCCCATATGCCTTCTTAACAGCCTTGTCTACCTGTCCTGCCACCTTCAACGAGTCACGAACACAAATCCCCAGGTCTCTCTGTTCCTTCACACCATTTAAAATTGTACTATCTAGCCTATATTGCCTCCCTTCATTTCTTCTCCCAAAATGCATCACCTCACACTTCTCTGCATTAAACTTCATCTGCCATGTGTCTGCCCACTTTACCAATTTGTCTATATCCTCTTGCAGATGGCTACTATCCTCCTCACTATTTACTATTCTCCCTAACTTAGTGTCATCTGCAAACTTGGAAACTGTACTCCGTACACCCAAGTCCAGATCATTGATGTAGATTACAAACAGCAATGGTCCCCAAACTGATCCCTGTGGCACACCACTGCTCACTTCCCTCCAATCTGAAAAACAGCCTTGGCAGATGAAGCCAAGGCGAGTGCTTGCAAGGCGAGTGCTCTAACCATTGAGCTACATTATCATTATTACATTATTACATAGATTTTTAATTTATAAAGAAATATCCTATGTCTTTCCAATTTGCCCTATATCTAAAGGGCCCTTGTGTGTAATGCTTAGCACAGATTACCTATGGAAGATGTGCATGCTACAGTACATTGGAAGCCGGGTCATAGAGTCAGAACAGCAGCCATAGACTGACACCAGCAACATTTGTCTGGTAAATTCATTGGGGAAAATTAAACCATTAATTATTGACTACTTATTAAATCCACGGCTGGTCAACATACCGTAGTAATAAAATGTTAATAGTAACAAAATGTATTTGGTTACCAGTTCCCTGTACTTACTCCATCCTTCCTCTACTACTATCTCCTCCAGTTTCTTCAAGAGAAACTTCTGACAAAGAGATGGCCCTGATGTGACCTTGCCTCAAAGTATTTAGAAATAGGTGATAGGCTGACTGACTTGCAAGTAAACAGCACTGGTAACTTGAGCCATTTATAATTGACATTCACATTCTATTCACAATCATAATCCCTGCACAATTGAGTTTAAAATAGTCACTTTATTAACAATAATAATAATCATCCTTGCATTTTGATATAGCGCTTTTCATATCTTATTGACGTCTCAAAGCGCTACACAGAATATACAGTTAAGTGAATGGACTATATATTTGGGGGCGAAACCTAGCAGCCAATTGCACGTAGTGGTGTCTCACAAACAGTCGTGGATTGAATTGACCGATTTTTTTTTTTTTTCTTGAGGGATTATTATCAGGTGTGTGGAATAAGGAAACTTGCCCAAAATTTCACCCTTGCTGGGAATAGAATCTAGGTCTCGCGCTGCAATGTGAGTGCTCTAACCACTGAGCTACAGGACGCCACAAGACTCCCGTCTATTTTTCACTGTGTGGCTGACTTAGTTGTGTCACTAGTCCGGCATGGAGGGCGCTATATAAATCCAAGTTGTTGTTGAAACAGAGACGAGGGACAAGTCGGCGGCTGGAGCCAGCAGGTTGTGGAATGTGGAGTAAGCAGGTTGGACAGGTAGGGAGGTACCAGGGCACAAAGAGATTTGTAGACGTGTGGGAGTTGATCTGCTCTGTGATAGGGAGACAAGGACTGCTGTGATGGGGGCACGGATTCACTGCAGGTGAACTTTGATGAAGTGCAGGTGGCGGAATTTTTAATGAATTGGATTTTGCGGATAGTGAAGCTGGAGAGATCAGTTAGGAGGGTATTGGAATCAATCCATCAATCAATCAAAACTTACATTCATATAGCGCCTTTCATGTCGGGAGGACGTCCCAAAGTGCTGAACGGTAGGTTGGGACCCGAGCGGGGTGGAGTGGTGGGGTGGGGGGAGGGTTCGGGTTAGGGGGAAGGGGAAGGAGACTGGGAAGAGTTTAAGCAGGCTATCTCTGGCCTTTTCACTATTTTTTCCAATGTATAGTAAAAGCCTGTTTATCTGGCACCCTTGGGACCTGGGCAGTGCCAGTTAAAGCACGTGCCAGATTTACGGCCGAAAACGCAAAAAAAAATTAAGTGCATTTTTCCGGATAAATTCTGGTTAATCGAATGCGGACCTTTTATTGGGATGCCGGTTATATGGAAGTTACGGTTGATCGGGTGCCGAATAAATGGATTTTTACTGTTTTGTGGTTTGATTGTGCAAGATCCCCCACTCAGAGAGGCTAGTACAATGCACAGCATTTTTCGAGATAAAATGGGCAATCACCATTTAGCACAGTGGGAGAAAATGGTTTGGTTACACATCTGATGTGTTATTTAGCACTCGCAGACGTCGCTCCATCTATTTTAAGCTGCCAAAACTGTTACTCAAAGACAGTCTAAGCACAGGAGTTATGTGTGGGAAGCATGAAGTGCAACAACCCTGCAGTGACAGCATGAAGTGTGCTCGAGTGGCAGTGTGAATGTAAACAGTGCCTGTGATCAGTCTTCCCCATTCATATAGTCACTGAAGCAGATCTTTGTGACTTCACAAGGGAACAACCCATACAAAATGTTCCCTTTTTTTTCTTGCGGGAAGCTTTTTAATAATAATAATCCTTGCATTTGATATAGCGCTTTTCACATTTTCTAGACATCTCAAAGGGCTTCACAGAATATACTCTAAAGTGACTTGACTGTATATTTGTGGGCAAAAATGCAGCAGCCAATTGCACACAGCAGTGTCCCACAAATTGTCGGGTTGTGAGATGTAGAGATTCCTTGGTAAGCTTGCAGATATTTTCTTTTGTAACATGATTGTTTGGTGGTTCACTTGAATCGACGATCTGCTGTCAGCGAGGTTACACTGAGTAGACATGGAAAGGACACAGGGGAAGCTAAACTCTCCATACAATTTGACTTCAAGCCAATTTAGGAGATAAGTAAGAGCTGATAATCATTGGCTCAGTGGATTGATTTCCAAGTTCCTTGCTTTCCATCCTTGCCCCACCCTCGGTCTGCAATCTCCAGCCCCCATTTCCTGCTAACTCCCTTCACTTCACAAACTCCAGTTTGCAGCTCGTCTTTGCCTCCACTATCAGTGTCTATGCTTTTAGTCACTTCTCCACTCGTTCTAGAATTTCCTTCCAAAAGCCCTTCCCTGAAAATCCTTAAAAACCCTATTTCCTTGCCATGGTGCCTTTTATTTTCCCCCCTGCGATACAATACAATCTTCCCATTCTCCTCCAGTCTCCCACTATTCCAGTCAACCTCTTGAGGCATTATCCTGTGTGAACGGAGCTACATAAATGTAAGTTGTTGCTAGTCCTGGAGCACTTTTCCTTTTATGACTGCTTATAACTAAATTATTTTTATTTTCATTTAAAAGGTACAATCTCATGGCTTTGCACAATGACCATGTGTCAAACCAAACCCAAGGAGAAGTCAATGATTGCTTGTTCCGCCAGTGTGTAATGTAATCGGCAGCCAGCCCACCACCACAGCATCACATTGAGAAAGTCGTGCAGGTTTGGTCTAATGATGCTGTCTGCTAATGTGATCGCCACCAACAGATCAGAGTGGGTCTCCTTCAGTGAGGAGCCACCGTATGCAGAAGTTACAGGTGAATGTTTCAGAATGGAGGGATTTTGCTTAAGTCTCCAAACCAAGCCTCCAAAGAGCAGATGGAAACCCGAGAGATAGATTGTTGGAATGGAATACACATACTCTCCCTGGAGAGAGACACATCCTGCTTACTTAATTACTTAATAAGGCGCAGGTTGGCAAGAGCCAAGGCTTGGGGGAGCCCAGGGTGTGCATTGGGGTAACTGTGGTAACTGGGTCTGACCAGCTAAAATCCACAGTACAGTAACCCAGTTTGTATTGACAAGTATTAAAATACCAAACAACCTTTAATTATTTTGTACATTTTTTGTTTGGTTGAGGTAAGCTTGTATATCTGAGTAATATATTTGTAAGTAGACAGTTAGAGAGCAGAGTGACTAAGAATACCCTTTATATAATAATAATTATCCTTGCATTTAATATACAGTACCACCTTATCCAGTCACTGGAGAGTTCTCAAAGCGCTTTGCAGGATATATAGCACTGTACTGTAGTATTCATAGACTGTGAGTAATTGTTGTTCCTAGGGTTATAAAAGCTTTTCCATGTCTGTGATTTACTAATATTTTATGAATTTCACTTGAAGGTCCCAGATACTATTCCCAAGTATCTGAGGTATCGTTTGAAGATGGTCACTTTCTGGAGACAGCAGTTCCGCAATCGGCAACTGTCCTGAGCAGTCCTTTGCTCAGTGGTCTGTGTTTCCCACAGAGCTCTCCTCAGATAGCACCGCTACCCAGTGGGTGGATTCAATTTGATGACTCGCCCTGGCCTAATCTTTTACCACTTCATCTGCAGTCAACAGGTACGTGACGATGAAATGAGTGTCAGTCAGACACTTATGTACAAATGCACTTTGGGGAAGTCAAGTTTTAGTTGTTCGCACTGTTGCTTCAGGTTTGGAAGGCTGTGGGTTCAAATCCCACATTGGGACTTAACCAATGGAATATCTGCAGTTAAGCTCAAATTTATGTAAACGAAACAATACAACCTTACCAACCTTCCCGCTCTCTCCACTTGGCAGTCACTGCCCTGACGGCCCCATCATCAGCCATCATTCAGCCTTTCTATCCCCAACCGCTGAACGCCTTCACTTTGCCCCCTTTCTTTCCATCTTCAAGGCCCACCTCAAGTCCTTCCTCTTTGGTCATCCTCCCATCCACCTCATCCCCCTTGGCCCCGAACTCCCTGTTTCCATCTCCCAGCTCAGGTGCAGACACTTGACTGTCCAGCACTTTGGGACATCACCGCAAAGTGAAAGTTGCTATAAATGCAATGTGTTGTGTAGGGAACGGCGATATGGGATTTTTCCGGATATGGATATATCGGTTTGCTCATACCTGCTTAAACCGATCTATCGAGTTTTTATACTGCGCATGCGTGTGCATTCGAAGTGCGCGTGCATTGATGGCGCGCGCGCATTTATGGTGCGCGTTCAGTCGCGGTGTGCGCGCATTGACGGTGCGTCCGCACTGACGATGCGCGCGCAGTCGCGGTGCACGCACACTTCGAAATGCGTGCTCTAGGTCCAGAAAGTTTGTAATGTTGGTGTCAAGGTCTGTTGAATTATACAATGTTGTTTGCTCCCTACCTCCCCCTCTCCTTCTCTCCCTCCTCTCCTCTCTCCTTCTCTCCCTCCTTTCCCCCTCTCCTTCTCTCCCTCCCTCCCTCCCCCCTCTCCCCCTCCTTTCCCCCTCTCCCTCCCTCCCTCCCTCCCCTCTCTCCTTCTCTCCCTCCCCTCCCTCCTTCTCTCCCTCCCTCCCTCCCCTCTCTCCTTCTCTCCCTCCCCTCTCTCCTTCTGTCCCTCCCTCCCTCCCTCCCCTCTCTCCTTCTGTCCCTCCCTCCCTCCCTCCCCTCTCTCCTTCTCTCCCTCCTTTCCCCTCGCTCCTTCTCTCCCAACTTTCCCCCTCTCCCTCCCTCCCCTCTCTCCTCTCCCTCCTTTCCCCTCGCTCCTTCTCTCCCTCCTTTCACCCTCTCCTTCTCTCCCTCCCTCTCCTCTCTTCCTCTCTCCTTCTCTCCCAACTTTGCCCCTCTCCTTCTCTCCCTCCCTCCCTCGCCTCTCTCCTCTCCCTCCTTTCCCCTCGCTCCTTCTCTCTCTCCTTTCCCCCTCTCATTCTCTCCCTTCCTCTCCTCTCTTCCTCTCTCCTTCTCTCCCAACTTTCCCCCTCTCCTTCTCTCCCTCCATCTCTAAACACAAAATAGAACACACACACACCAAAAACAAAATCTAGAGATTTATTCTCCTCCATTTCTTGCTTGAAAGTAGCATGTAATGTCCACGTGTAAATGAGATCTATTACAATAGAAAAGAGAGAGACAGGCAGTCTGACTGTTAGAGTTAGAAGCCAGATTATCACTGCTGTGTGTGTCTGACTAGACACACACATAGAAGCAGTGATAATCTGGCTTCTAACTCTCTCCCACACAAAAATAACACTTACAGCCACAAAATGCCACTTATTTTTATGTAGTCTGAAGTCTGAATTGATGTCCTTCGCCATTGGCAAGCTCTCCTTTGCTATGCAAAAAGTGACAGCGTTCGTGATACTTTGCCACTTTTTGTCCCCTCTCTGGTACAATGTTCTCCTCTTAAATAAAGCAGGAATTGTTTGAGCTGCACTGGCCCCACTACCTGTCGCTTTCTCCGAAGCGCTGGTTCGACTTCCTGCTGTTGTCGACAATGATTTCGCTCTGAGGGCAGCGTGCTGGGCGGGGTGGTGCTGCTTAATGTGTTGTCGCAGGTTGCTCGTGTTCGAATCAGATGTCTTAACCAAGACCTTGCAAACTGTACATCTATACACACCATTACTGACTGCATTGTTTTCAAAGTAGTCCCATACGGGGCTTCTTTTCCCCATGATGAGAAAGGTAAATTTGCAAACTACAATTTTCAGCGATGCGACTTTGTTAAGACGCCACGACTCACGTCGAGTATACACAGTAAAGTGTGCGCGCGCATTGGATGTGCGCGCCTGTTAATTGTGCGCGCGCACCGAATGTACGCGCATTCCATGCTCTAGATCTAGGAGGTTGCAATGCCGGCGACAAGGTAAGCTGGAAAAGATCGCATTACACTGATAATACCAACAATATTGATATATTGCCAGGAACGATATTAAAAATATAACGATGTATATTTTTAAAATCGAATCTCTCGATATAACAGTTTTTTTAGAATCACCATATCGGCATACCGATCTGAAAATCATATCGGGTTTAATCGAAAAACCGATTAATCGCCGTTCCCTACACTGTTGTGGTACTGAGTTATCCTGGAGAGTGTCATCATATTTCCATTAGGAAAAATAAATATATGGATTATACATATCATTTTGATGTGAATAACAGGTATTTGTGATTACGAAGGCGTGTGACTGTGCCTATCTGTTAGCTGGATTTAAGACAGACATCAGACTCTGCACAACATATGATCCTACTGCTCTGACTGATAGCAGGTTGTGATGTTTGGACAGATATTGGGTGTGTGCTCCTGTGGCTCAGTGCCTTACAAGCGTGAGACTTGTGTTTGAATCCATGCAGATCGGGGCGAAACCTTGGGCAAGTTTCCTTACTCCACATATCTAATAATAATCTGTCAAAAAAAATCCCACAATAATACAAATTGGTCATTTCAATCCACGACTGTTTGTGGGACACTGCTGTGCATATGTGAAAAGCGCTATATCAAATGCAAGGATTATTATTATTTATATATATATATACTGTATATAGTGTGTGTGAGTGAGAGCGACGGGGAAGCAAGGGTTGTGAAGAATATTCATCTGAAAAGTTTCCAAGTCCCATCGTTTTATATGCTCAGTTTTGTAATATGATAGATTAACCATCCATACAGAATCATCTCTGGAAATGTCTGAGACATGAGCAGCACAGTCAAATACTCAGAGCTGGGAGGGCAAGATCGAGTTCTAACTTTCCTTTGGGAGCAGTACCTCAGCCCTGAGGAAGCTCAGAGACAGATGGTAGGAAGAGGTTTTTTTTAACCCACAAACAGCAATCAACGTGGATATTGATTTTGGTTTTTAAAGCAGTCCCTCTCCACCTCATGCACACCACGTGAATAGTGAGCATTCAACAACAACAACAACAACAAAATTACATTTATAGTGCGTTCTTCAAATCAGGGGGACGTCTCAAAGCGCTAAACAGTCTGGTCAGGACCCGAGCAATGGGGGAGGCGCGGGTAAGGGTGAGGGGAGGCAGAGAGGTGGGAGGGCAGCTGAAGGCACGGTTGAAAAGACATGGAGCAGACTGGAGCCTGCTGAATGGAGGGAGCAGACAGGTTAGTAGGGAGTCAGTGGGTCGGAGAAATAGGAGGGGCAAGGTCTTGAATGGCCTTGAGACGAGGACGAGGATCTTGAATTTTATCCACCGAGGGATAGCGAGCCAGTGGAGCCAGGCAACGGTGAGTGTGTTGGGGTCACGGAACCTCAGGCGGGAGAAGATACTAGCTGCTGAGTTTTGGATGATCTGCAGCTTGTGAAGGGAAGAGTTGGGAAGGATGACGAGGAGGGAGTTTCCGTAGTCAAGCCTTGATGTGACGAATACATGGCAGCCAGAGTGGGTGAGGCAGTGGCGGAATCTGGCAAGGTTACGGAGGTGGTGGAAGACAGTGCTGGTCGTGGCGTGGATGATGGGGAGAAAGGACAGTTCAGGGTTAAACAAGACACCCAGGTTCCTAACTGGCTTTGTGGAGTGTGCAGCTGTGGATGCTGAGGCTGCCAGCACCTGAGGTGCGGAGGCGCTGACTCGAGCCAATCAAGACGGCCTCAGTCTTGCTGACGTTGAGCTGGAGAAAGTTGTTCCTCATCCAGGACTTGATGTCATCAGGCAGTCTTTCAGGATGGTGGTAGTCCTGGAGTTGAGGGTGGAGACGGAGAAGTAGAGCTGGGTGTCACCTGAGTACATGTGGAAATTTACACCATGTCTGCGGATGTTGTCACCGAGGGGGAGCATTTAGAGGGTGAAGTGGAGGGGACCAAGGACAGAGATAGTGCGGCAGCTGGAAGAAAAGCCGTTGACAGAGACAAAGTGAGGTGGTTTGCAAGATAGGACCGGAACCAATCAAGGACGGAACCTTGAAGGCTGAGGTAGGAGGAGAGGCTGTGGAAGAGGATTGAATGGTCCACAGTATCGAACACGACGGATAGGTCAAGGAGGATGAGGAGGCAGAGGGAGCCCTGGTCACAGATGGTCAGAATGTCTTTTGTGACCTTGACCAGAGGAGTTTCCATGCCCGATTGGAGGGAGTGGGAGGAGAGGAAAGAATGAAGCTGGGAGACAATGACTTTTTCAAGGACCTTGGGCAGAAAAGGGAGGTTGGAGATGGGCCAGTAGTTTGAGAGCTGTGATGCATCAAGGGAAGGTTTCTTCAGGATGGGGGTAATAGTGGCTGTTTTGAGGCGGGTGGGAACGATGGCCGATGATAAGGAGAGGTTGTGGGGCAAGGAGGTGAAGCTGGGAGGTAAGGAGAGCGGTGGGGAAAGGGGTGAGCTTCATGGTGGATATGGTGGTGATGACAAAGGAGGGGGTGTCATGTTCAAAGGTGTGGAAAAAGGGATGGGTAGGAGATAGGTGTGTGGTGGGGAGATGGGGAGGGGTTAGATGTTGGTTGGGCAGTGGCAGCTGAGCAGATTCCCTTGATTTTTGGACTCGAGGAAATCCAGTATCTCCTCGCAGTAGGAATCAGAGGAAAGAATCTGCGAGGCATGGCCGAGAGGATGGAGGAACCGGTTGGTAGTAGAGAACAGGAGCCAGCGATTGCCCTTTGCCACCTGGATTAGAGGGATGATTTGGAGGAGACGAGAGCGGAGTGGTAAGTTTTGATATGGTCCAGCCAGATGTACCAGTGGACTGTTAGACCGGATTTGAGCCAAGTGCCTTCAGCACATGGCCTTTGAGCAAGTGGAGGTGGAGAAAGATGAACCAGAGTGAGGTTCGAGAATAAGAGGTGGTTCAGGAGGTGAAGTGGGGCAAGGGTGTTGAGTGTGGTGGAGAGAGAATTGTGGAGGAGAGTAAGTGCAGAGGATGTGAGCCAGAGGTGGAGGGGTTCAGTGAACTCCAGCAGAAAGGGATTTCGGAGAGATCTTCCACGGGCGGTAGAAGTTGGTGTTAGGTTTGGAGACAGTGGGGAGAGGGATAGAGGAGTTGAGGGAGATGAAATGGTGGTCAGAGATGGCCTAGTCGGTCATGGTGACATCCGAGACACTAAGACCAGGTCAAGCGGGTGGCCGTGAGCATGGATGGCGGAATGGATGTGGAGGGATAGGTTGAGAGAGGAGAGGAGGGAGGAAACATCCGAGTAGGTGGAGCATGATGGGGTGAAATGAAGGTTGAAGTCTTCGAGGATGATGAGGAGATTGAAGCAGAGGCAGAGGGAAGCTAGGAGGGTGGAGATGTCGGAGAGTGACTGAGGATCAATCTGAATGACTGAGTGACTAGATCTTTATTTAGGGAGAACAGGTCTTTTTGGTTATGGGGAGAGAGCGGGGCAGTGGTATTGAGTTGCTCTTTTCAAAGAGCCGGCACAGACTAGATGGACCAAATGGCCTCTTTTTGGGCTGTAAAATTCTATGATTCTATGAAATACAATATTAAATTCTCCTGGTCAAATAACTTAACTGCCTGTGTTGAGAGGTGACTGGTGAATAGTGTTACCTTGTTCATGACAAAGTTGTAATTAACAACAACAACAGCTTGGATTTTTTAGCGCCCTCCACATCTCAGAGCACTTCACAACAACGGATCCCGGGGCGGAGCCAGGGGGAGGAGGAAAAAGGTGACCAAAAGCGCAGTCGAAAAGAAAGGTCTTTAGCCGAGACCTGAAAGTAGGAAGAGAGGGGGGCGAAGGGAGTGAAGAAGGGAGTTCCAGAGCCTTGGGGCGTAGTGGCTGAAGACACGGCCGCCGATGGTGGAGCGGAGGATTTGGGGGACAGGGAGGAGGCCAGACCCGGTAGAATGAAATTAGAAATAGAACTGGTGTTATTGAGGAGAGTGGCTGTAGAGGGGAGTCTCCGGGTCAGTGTATCCGGCCTGAACATTTCGCTGAGCGTTTTCAAACGAATGAGCATGAAAATACCATTGTCTGGAACAAATAAGCCTGAAAATGGCCTGAGATTGTCAACCTGTCTGTCATTGCTAAGGGTAGAAAACGCACTCAATCAGTAAACAACAGTAAACAATGTGGTACATGTATTATCTGAACTGTTGTATTAAAATGATTTTGGAGAGCTTTGCGATTTGGATAAATGGTAGAGTTTAAAGAATATCTCTTACAAAGTAGGACACGCTTACTTACTTAGCTGTGTGAACATAAGAACGGTGGGTGGTGTGAGTAACATTAGAAAGCACGGCCCATAAGCTTGAAAGACTACATTTTCACTACACACCAATTGTGGCTCCATTAACAATATAAATTAATCATTTTACGTTCACAAAGTCAATGTGATGGCTGCTATTAAGTGACGTGATATATTCTGGTCTGAAACCAAACTGACACAACAAACAAGGCTAGGAATCAAATTGCATGTATTTTTCCACCAGGTTGATGTGGAGCATTTAGAACAAATCTGTTGAGACACAACTCCAGTGAGCGGGTAGTGAACTTATGAAACATGATCCCTAGGGAGACTGTGGAAGTAGAAATTGTTGTTGTCCAAGAACAATGTAGGTACATTTTTGCTAGTAAATAATATATGGGGACACAGTACAGTACTGTATATAGTTTGGGACATGTCAAGCGACTGCTAGATAGTGGAAGATGAACTAGATGGAATTTGGTCTTCTTATTCACTGCTCCTGCCTGATCCAGCCTGTGTGGGGCAAGAATGAGGTGTTGCATGTTGTTAGCTGATCGGTGGTTTCTGACAGGTCAGTGCCTGCAGATTCCATTACTCAGCAGGTTTGCGTTAAGCTGCGTGGAAAAGATATCATTTGGTTTAACTCATGAGACTCAGGTGAAGCAGCTGTCAGCAATCCTTTACTGACCATGCTCAACCATTCAATTCTATACTAATCCTCTGAAAATGCCCATGTAAACTTTGTAATGGGGTAGTTATCTGAGGCTTTTCCCTGCTCCCTAATATCGGAGTCCTGCAGCTCATTGGTTAGAGCACTTGCCTTACAAGTGTGAAACCTGTGTTCAAATCCAGGCGGGTCAGGGTGAAAACCTGGGCAAGTTTCCTTACACCACACGCCTAATAATAATTCCTCAAAAAAATTGGTCATTTTAATCCACAACTGTTTATTGGATGCTGCTGTTTGCAATTCACTGCTGCGTTTTGCCCACAAATATACAATCAGTTCATTTTACAGTACAGTATATTCTGTGAAGCGCTTTGAGACGTCAATAAGATGTGAAAAGCGCTATATCAAAAAGCAAGATTTATTATTATAGTTCTCTTGTGTCTCTGTAATCACCACTGTACAGAGCAGTCAGAAATATCCTGACCAAAGCATTATACAACTTGAGCAATACTTCTGAGGGATCCGGACTCAAATGATTTGGGAATATAGCCCAGCTTCCTGCCTTGCCTTGTTTTTTGCTGATTCACTTTGTTTTGACACAATGAGCAATGCGTCAACTAACACCCTGGATTTCTTTCCGTTTCTATCTTGCCTTCACCAGTTTGAACTTAATTTTCCACTTGTCAGCCCATATGCATATCTTGTCAAGCTCTCTTGTCAAGCTCTCTAAGACTTTGAAAGTTTAAATGAAATGGAGGGGGAACTATTGTCTAACATTGCCAGTTCATTTGGTTGCTGACTCTCATGCAAGTGTGTTTTGCAGTATGATCTAGTTCAGTTGATATCAATGAGCTTGATGTTGGCCTTTCGTAGTTGGATGCTTCCTTGTTGTGTCTCTTTTGAAATGTTTTGGCCACTTCCTAATCTGACAATGTCCCAACAACAGTAGTTGGTTTCCTTGATGCTGGCCAAATGCATCAATGTTACCAAAAAAATGGATAAGATAATCACCACAGTTCTGTGGGAGAATTCGCTTCTTATTGACCGAGTGTAAAGTGTAAGGATAAAGTGACAGACATTAAATTCAACCTTCTGCTGTATTTGTGGAGCTCCTGTAGCTCAGTGGTTAGAGCACTCGCCCTTACAAGCGTGAGAACCTGTGTCTCGAATCCAGGCAGGTCAGGGCAAAACCTTGGGCAAGTTTACTTACTCCACACGCCTAATAATAATCCTAATAATAACACTGCTGTGCGCAATTGGCCGCCACATTTCACCCACAAATATACAGTCATTTCACTTTCCAGTATATCCTGTGAAGCGCTTTGAGACGTCTAGAAGATGTGAAAAACGCTATACCAAATGCAACGATTACTATTATTGTATAATACTGATTTTGATCACATAATCCCAAATTATTCATGATTACTATGCAATAGAAATGGTTAGTATTAGATTATCTTGACCATCCATCAATGATGCATATTGTGACAATCCCACCCAAAACCTGATTAAAATTTATCCCTCAGCTAATATTTTATCTTCCGTTATCAAAACAAGTGGGGGAAAAACCACACAGTGGTTGATTCTCCATAAACCTGCTAGTTTAACAAGTTACTATCCTACACTAGAGCCAGCATTGTCTATCATCTTCCAGATGCTGGCCAAATGCATCAATGTTACCAAAAAAATGGATAAGATAATCACCACAGCTTTTAAGAGAGAACTAGATAGGTATCTGGGGAAGACGTGTTTGCAGGGTTATGGGGAGAAAGAGAGTTGCAGTGAGCGGCTGTTTTTCAGATTGGAGGGAAGTGAGCAGTGGTGTGCCACAGGGATCAGTTTTGGGACCATTGCTGTTTGTAATCTACATCAATGATCTGGACTTGGGTGTACAGAGTACAGTTTCCAAGTTTGCAGATGACACTAAGTTAGGGAGAATAGTAAATAGTGAGGAGGATAGTAGCCATCTGCAAGAGGATATAGACAAATTGGTAAAGTGGGCAGACACATGGCAGATGAAGTTTAATGCAGAGAAGTGTGAGGTGATGCATTTTGGGAGAAGAAATGAAGGGAGGCAATATAGGCTAGATAGTACAATTTTAAATGGTGTGAAGGAACAGAGAGACCTGGGGATTTGTGTTCGTGACTCGTTGAAGGTGGCAGGACAGGTAGACAAGGCTGTTAAGAAGGCATATGGGATACTAGGCTTTATAAATAGGGGTATAGAGTACAAAAGTCAGGAAGTGCTGACTAACCTCTATAAGACTTTGGTGAGGCCTCAGCTGGAATACTGTGTTCAATTCTGGTCACCACACTACAGAAAGGATGTGAAGGCATTGGAAAGGGTACAACGAAGATTTACTAGGATGGTGCCAGGATTGAGGGACTTCAGCTATGAGGAGAGGCTAGATAGGCTAGGGTTATTCTCTCTGGAGCAGAGAAGATTGAGGGGAGACCTAATAGAGGTTTATAAGATCATGAGGGGTTTCGACAGGGCAAATAGAGAAAAACTATTTCCACTCGTGGGTGAATCTGTGACTCGTGGTCACAGATTTAAAATAGTTTCAAGGCGAAGTAGAGGGGAGCTGAGGAGAAATTTTTTCACTCAGCGAGTTGTTCGAATCTGGAATGCATTGCCTGAAAAGGTGGTGGAGGCTGATTCGATAACAACTTTTAAAAGGGAATTAGATCTTTATTTAGGGAGAACAGGTCTATTAGGCTATGGGGAGCGGGCAGGGCAGTGGGATTGAATCGCTCTTTTCAAAGAGCCAGCACAGACTAGATGGGCCGAATGGCCTCCTTTTGTGCCGTAAAATTCTATGAATCTATGAATCTATGAAAAGCTGGTGATTGGGGTTAATGAAAGTGACTTGCTCGGTCAGAGAGCCGGCACAGACTCGATGGGCCGAATGGCCTCCTTCTGTGCCGTAACATTCTATGATTCTATGTGTTGTATAGATGATTGCTGGTTACTGGTTTGGCATCTGATCGGCATTTTATTATGCGCTGACATATATGTAGTATAATAATAATAATCCTTCATTTGATACAGTGCTTTTCAAGTCTTCTAGATGTCTCTAGTGCTTCACAGAATACAACAACAACTTCGATTTATATAGTGCCCACCACGCCGGACGGCGTCTCAGAGAGCTTCACAACAACGGATCCCGGGTCCGAGCCACGGGCAGGGGTAGAAAGGTCCTTAGCTGGGACCTGAAACTGCGAAGAGAGGGGGTGAGGCGAAGGGAGTGAGGAAAGGAGTTCCAGAGCCTTGGGGCATAGTGGCTGAAATCATGGCTGCCGAGGGTGGAGTGGGGGATTCGGGGGACCATGGAGGAGGCCAGGCCCGGTGGAGGGAAGGGAACGAGTGCTGGTTTGAGGAGAGAGCAGGTCAGAGAGGTAGAGGGGTGCAGAGGAGTGGAGGGATTTGAAGACAAAGGTGAGGATTTTGAAATCGATCCTCTCTGGGATAGGGAGCCAGTGAAGTCCGGCAAGGACTGGAGTAATCGGGGAACAAAGTTTGGTGCAAAGTTTGGTGATTAATATAGTGTAAAGTGAATTGACTGTATATTTGTGGGCGAAACGCGGCAGCCAATTGCGCACAGCAGTGTCCCTACAAACAGTCGTGGGTTGAAATGATCAATTTCTTTTTTTTTTGAGGGATTATTATCAAGCGTATGGAGTAAGGAAACTTGCCCAAGGTTTCGCCCTGTCCTGCCGGATTCGAACACAGGTCTCACGCTTGGACGGCGAGTGCTGTAACCACTGAGCTATATGACTCCATAATAATTTTAAAAACAAAAAAGAGAGTAAATCTGACAAGCGTGGAGTTTGTTGTAGCAGCTTCACGTCCTTTAAGCTGAGTACTGTACAGTATAACAGCACTTGCGCTACGCTTGTTATTGTGTTGCCAACTAGCCTTCTAATGTCACATATCTTTTGTATCACTTGTAGCATCAAGAGGCCCTCTAGCTTCAGAGGACAGCTGGACAACACAGTCAGAGGAGCCAAGTAATCTGAGTTCAACTCTGTCCTACACAGACCTGCACTCTAATGATATCGAGGACCTCCATAGTGATAGCATTTCCAGGGCTGAGTCTCCAGGTAAGCTAAACAAGTAAACTATTCCTCAGTCCATTGCCTCTACTTCCCTTCCTGATATCTAACTGTGGATAATAATCAATAACTCTAGTAATCCTTGCATTTGCTATAGCGATTTTCACATTGTCTAGTCGTCTCAAAGCGCTTCACAGAATATACTGCAAAGTGAAGTGACTGTATATTTGTTGGTGAAACAGGACAGTCATTTGCATAGCAGTGTCTCACAAACAGTCATGGGGTGAGTGACCAAATTGTTCTTGTTTTTTCTTGAGGATTATTATTTGGCGTGTGGAGTAAGGAAACTTGCCTAAGTTTCGTCCCCTGCATGGAATTGAACCCAGGTCTCTTGCTTGCGAGGCAAGTGCTCTAACCACTGAGCTACACTTGAGTGGGAGTTGAAAGTCTCGTGACGTATTTGCTGAAAGTAACATAGACAACTCTTAAAAATGACTGGCTGATTTAGTGTTCAGATATGTTAGGTCCATAAATCAAGAAAAAAATGTCAGCCGGGAATCTGACACAAGTAGAAACTCATCTCTGCTTAAGAGTCTCCAAACTACTGAGAGTTCCAGATATGTCCGGCTTCCGTTGGCCTAGTGTAGGGTACAACCCCCCTCTCCTTCGACAGACCCTGCCTGCTTGTCTTTGACGTAAAGAAATTTGTGAAAGCATTTGAAACATTGAATGATGCTTAAATGGCCCCCAAAAAACTCGCACGATCTAATCTTTAGTAAATCTGTTGTCTGAGTCCTGATATGTTTGATTCTTTATAGGCTTTTTGACTGTACAGTATTTGCCTTCAACTCTCGTTGATGCACATCAGTAATGTGTGCGGTTGCATATAGCAGCCTTCTGGAACCATCAAATTTCTTTCAAAATGAACAGTTTCTGAAACCACTTCCCTTTTATTGAAGGGAATGGGTCAGATTGAGTAATGACCCCAAGTTTTGCTTAATAGACTCTTGGGTGGATCAGCACAGCGTCTGTAACCATTAGAGCGAAACTTTACACCTCGTAATTTGCAGTTCCTCGCTCTCATCCGAAGGATGGCAGCTCTGGACTGTAACTGGAGTGTTATCAGGGAGAGCGATATTGTTCTTGGTGCTGACATCAGTAAAGGTGAGTGAGTGGTGGCCTTTGGCATCTGGCTCACCGAATAGCCTTTTATTTAGGAGAGTTTTATTTACCAACAAGTCGCAGCCCCACATACCCACAGTTGAAGTCAGTGCCTTGGCTTCACAGACGTTAGCTCTGATGACGGTGACGAGAGAGGTAATCCACATCACATCAAGGTAATCCACCCGCAGAAATTTCTGAATTTAAACCACATCCTTTTAGACCCCAGTTTATTCCCATTTTTGTTTAACCCTAACCCTTTTTTAAACACTTGTTTGAATTTAATTGCAAGATTTCTCCATACTGTTTTCGGCGGAGCCTGACTGTTCGTCTCCAGGCTCTGTCACTATAAGGGGCTCTGTGGCCCTCTTGGTTCCTCAAAATACAGCAATATTCTTTGTGTGGTCTGTGTAAAAATGCTGGCAGGGAATCTAAGCCGGGCTTTCAGATAGCAACAGGGTAATGCTTTTTGATTTATATTTATATTTGCCTGTTCAGGGAATCTGAAGAGTCTGTTATGTGATATTATAGTAGATTAGTGAAAAGATTCACTTCAGGGGTTGTGAAGGTTAGTTATGTGTGGGAGGATATACTGAGCTACTGCCTTCCATCATAGAGAATCAGTTCCCTGGTATGTATTGTACAAAAAAAAAATCTATTCTGTTCTTTTCAGCTCCTCTGAGATGAATAGAAATGCGATCTGTGGTTGCTTTTTAAAAAAAGAATAATCCAATCTGTATTAATGCTAGTCCAGCCAGGGTACAATTGAATACTCGTACTGTAATCTAAAATCCCAAAGTGGTACTACGAGATCAAATCTATGGATCAAATATTAATATAACTAGTTAATGTATAAATCAAATATTTCACAGTGAATGTTTAACATAACAAAACAATTGATTGCTGTATCTTCCAATAGTTTGCGGCTCATTTTCAAACAGCATTGACAGCAAAAGCAGCGACCACAAATCTCCAATGCTGACAGTGACTGGCTGGCGCTAGCAGGTTTGCATTTGTACGTGCTTTGGGTGCAGTGAGTGGATTCATCCACCTGGTGGCAGATGTTTTACAGTTTACCAAAGAAGCTCTGTACATTCATAATTCCTGTCCTGTACTGTACATGCTGTTACTGGCACTGGAACTTTACTGTCCTGAAGCGCTAATTCCAACACAGTACTGTATACGGTGTTGGAATTAGTATTATAATAATCTATCACAAAAAATGCGTAATAAAAATTGGTCATTTTCAATCCACGACTGTTTGTGGGGACGCTGCTGTGCACAATTGGCTGCTGCGTTTCGCCCACAAATATACAGTCAATTCACTTTACAGTGTATTCTTTGAGACGTCGATAAGATGTGAAAAGCGCTATATCAAAAAGCGAGGATTATTATTATTATTGTGTCTTTATTTCCATACCTTTTTCAAATGAGACATTAGTTTACTTTCCATCTTGCCATCTGCCTCGTAATTCCAGTGAAGATCCCACCCTACCCCTCCAACTAACTGCACATGGGTCTGCACATGGGTACTATTTCAAAGACAGGTTGAATTTTCCTCCCAGTTTCCTTCAGTTATATTCTTGCCTCCTCCGGCTTTATTCCAGGTATTCTAAACAATTGGCTTTTCATCTCACTATGATCTGGGGGTCTTTCACTGCTACAGATCATTTGCTGCGTTTGTCTCAGTTAACAACATTCATTTCTAATTACTCATTCTGTGAAGCTCTCCTGAAATATTTCTGTTATGTGAAAGGCACCGTGGTCAGTACAGTCACTTCACTTTGCAGTATGTTCCGTGAAGCGCTGTGAGATACTGTGTGATGTAATAAGGCGCCATCTCAACTGCAAGAATTATTATTGTTATTAAATGTAATTTTTTGCTACGAAGCATTGGATAGTTAGGTTGTTTCTGTGCTGTCATCTTTTTAATGGAACTTTTATTCTCATTTCCCCTTTTCCGCCAGCAAATGTGGTCATTTGCTTCAACCGTTAACCGACACAACGTGATCGTATGCAGCGTAGATCTGACCATGAATCCCTTTTGAGGGTAAACTTGAGGGTGCACTTCCTTCCCTTGACTGCAAAGTGCTGACAAAGCTTTCCAGTACACGCAATTTAATGATACATGAGCTTGAATGTCTGTGTCTGACACATGGCCTCAAATCCTGTCTCATATTCAATTGAAAGGATGAAAACTAGTAGCAGCAAGTTTGTGATGAATAGATTTGTCAGCAGCTTAAAAATAACCTCCAGGGGACGTGTAAAATAAATTCTACTGCATAGATTCACCTTTAGATGAGTGTGCCTTGAGTTCCATCTCTCGCACTCTGCCATTTCCATGATGCTAGAGAACATGACCCATGGGAAAAGATTGCTCTTTGCGTTGTCAAACTCATGAGTTCATATTCGCTGCAAATCTGTGACCTGATTCTCTTCATACATTTCTTCCACTGTTTCTCTGTCTATTCGATGCTTCATTTATCTTCTAACCCCACTTCCTCTTTAACATATTCCTCCAGATTATTTTATTACGTGCAGAAACTCATCACCATTCTTATAAAGAGTCCAAACCAAACTGAGACACCAACACATGGGAGTTTCAAGAGATGGATTGTTGGAATGGAATGCACTCTCTCCATTCCTGCTTACCTCACTACAGAAATTATTAGGCACAGCCAGGGCTTGGGAACCCTAGAGTGTATGTTGGGGTAACCTGCTGGAGTATAACCAGCTAAAGAAGAGTGAGCATTTTGCTACGGGCAGATATACGGCCAGAGTCCATAGAACTATGCATAATAATAATCCTTGCATTTGATATAGCGCTTTTCATGTCTTCTAGATGTCTCAAAGTGCTTCACAAAATACCTGTATGCTCTAAAGCGGATTGACTGTATATTTATGGGTGAAATGCGACAGCCAATTGCGTGCAGCAGTGTCCCACAAACAGTCGAGGATTGAAATGACCAATTTTATTATTTAAAATAATAAATTAATTCATAAAGGGATTAATCATTCATAAAGGGATTAAGTGGTATGGGGATAAGGCAGGTAGCTGGAGTCAGAATGGAATATCAGCCATGATTGAATGGCGGGGCAGGCTTGAAGGGCTGAATGGCCTACTCCTGCTCCTACTTCTTATGTTCTTAAATAATATAAATAATAATATACACACAGTAGGAGGCCATTCGATCCATTTTCACCCACAAAATATACAGTCATTTCACTTTACAGTATATTCTGTAAAGCACTTTGAGACGTCTAGAAGACCTGAAAAGTGCTATATTGAATGCAAGGATTATTATTGTTATTTTCCATATCTGAGCTTGCTCCTCCAAGAAGCCATCCAAGCTATTTCCTAATTGTCAGTTAAATTGTTACAGAAAAAACAAGAAATCTGCTTTAACATTTAGTATGGCAGGTACATAATTAACTGCAAATGAAAGTATGATTCGTGTGTGTGTACATATGTGTGTGTGCGTGTGCTCGTGTGAGCAGTGTGTGTGAAAAACTATTCACAGGATGCTCAAAGTTGACTACAAACAGCAGAGTGTGTTTTTTTCCTCCCCTACCTCAATTGTCGTGGTGCAATACAATGTCCTTTTGGAGGTAAATACGACCAGCTTTTAAACCTTTATTTGAACCACTTATTATAATAATGATATTATTGTATAGATTACACACCTCCTTTCCAAAAAAAAAGGTTAAACACAATAAGCACTTTCCAGTAAATTACTGTAACTCAACATTCCTACTTCCTGAAAAACTATCCTCCTCAGATGAGAATTACAACAACAGCAACTGGCATTTACATTTCACACAGGATAATATTTCGGAGCGCTTAGAAAAATTATTCCCCGAGTGGGGAATTTTCTGCAATTTAGAATCAGTGAATCCCCTGCAGCATTTCTGCTTTCCATTTCGAAACAACTTCAAAACCTCAGATTAAGTTAATTTGAGAAGTTTATTGTGGTCGTCATAAACTTTACATCCAGGGTAATAAAATAAAACTAGGGTTGTGATATATTATCCATGTCGGAGGCATCTAGTTGCTGATGTTGGTCTGCACCAGGGTGAAAGCCATTTACTTTGTATCCTGCAATGCACAAGGAGGTTAGTTCATTAAAAAAAATCATTTGCATCCAACACATGACATGAAAGTACAGTATGTATTGTATAATTTCTGGCTTCTATGACATTTGTGTTTGATGTACATTTAATTAGCTCCTATAACTCAGTGGGATAGAGCACTCCCCTTACAAGCGTGAGACCTGTGTTCGAATCCAGGCAGATCAGGGCAAAATCTTGGGCAAGTTTCCTTACTCCACACACACATGCGCCTAATAATAATCCGTCCAAAAAAAACACAATAATAAAAATTGGTCATTTTCAATCTATGACTGTTTGTGGGACACTGCTGTAGGCTTGTGAAAAGCGCTATATCAAATGCAACGATTATTATTATTATTACTTAGGTGAATACAGACCTGCTAATTGTATTCATAAAACCTGTATATTTGCTCTGAGCCATTTTACAAAGTATGGGGCATCGGTGCCCGTTTTAGTGTATAATAGCTGCTGGCGCCACAGGATTTTAGTCTTCACTTTGACTCCCACGTTTGGGTATTCTCATTCTTTCATAATTGCGTTTGGGGAAAGTCAGTCGAAACAAACAACAAGGCTGTCTGTACTTGCTGGTCGTGCGAAGAAGTGAAATAATCCAAATCATCTTTGTGCATTAGAGATTTAGCAGCATGTATAGGCACGTTTAGTTATGCAATGTGCATAAAGTACCTTTCAGTAATGAAAGTTAGGCAAGTACTGTCATTACACAATTTTAAACACCGACTCGCCAAGGCACCAACAATCTTTGTTGTGTGCAGTGCCACTGAAACGGGGGGAAACGTGGTGTGAAATGTCGAGCCACCGGCAGCTCTGGTTCAAACCCTGGACTGTCCAGCGCCTTCCTCGCGACATCCTCCCAATGTGAAAGGCGCTATCTAACTGTAAATCTGTACTGTATGAGATGGTCAGGCTGGGCTGTGCTGAGATCCGCAGAGCCCTGGAATACTGCAGACCCGCTTGGCTCAGGAACCAGACCAGAAACTGCCACAGAGGGGCTGGCTCGATTCCCACATTCAGTTTCCAGGCATGGCACCTGGGAGACAGTTCAGCTCCAGGGAGACCCCGCTTACCTCACCTCAAAGAGGATACTTTACCATCTTCATCTTCTGAATGTAAACAAAACCGTGGCCTTCAACTAAACACAATTTCTACACAAATGACTTTGGACTCAACCGGAACTAAACAAATAAAATCCCCCTGAAGACCAATTCAAAAATAAATTGTGTGACTTACCACTGGTAGTTGGGTTCTAAAATGTTTTGGATCAGAGTCAAATCAAGTCTTGAATCTTTCAACAAAAGGAAATCCCAAACTGTGCGTGGTTGTAAAAGCCCAGGTCCAGTACTGTGTGTTATTTCTCTCCACACTCTTCTAAAGTTTGATTTGATATCAAATTTGCATACCATGTTTGATGGAAGAACTTACTATTTTTTGAAAATTGACCTTTTCTCTTGATTGACAAAGCACTGATTCTGATCTGTCTGGTTCCCATAGTTAGAATTCCTGAATAAGAAAGTCATTTGTGAGGTATGCTTAAAGGTATATTATATCTTTGTGGGGACGCTGCTGTGCGCAATTGGCTGCCGTGTTTCGCCCACAAATGTGCAGTCAATTCACTTTACAGAATATTCTGTAAAGCGCTTTGAGACGTCTAGAAGATGTGAAAAGCGCTGTATCAAATGCAAGGATTAGTATATAATCAATAATAATAATATATATGTACTATACAGTGCTTTAGTCAGGCCAAACTTTGCGTACTGTATAGTGTGATGACACAACCTAAGGGGCTGCCCTAAAGGCTGTGCAGAGAGGAGCAATGAGGAGAGAGAGAGACCGAATGTCTAGTTGTCTATTTGTGTTGTATTGAGAACCAATATTAGAAATGAGCAGCAATTAGAAATGTTAGGCTTTTCAGTCTTGAAAGTGGACACTTCATATGCGACCTGATCGTTCATCACTGTGTTTGATGCGATCATGCTACAAAAGGCGAAGTGCACACTGAGCAATAACATTAATCCTTGCATTTGGCAATAGCCACAAAACGCTTTGCAGGATTTTACTGTGAAGTGGAGTTTTTGTGGGTGAACACGGCAGCTGATTTGCGTACACTAATGTCCCACAATAGTGATGATGTGAATGACCAATTTTGATTACTTAGCACAGGTTGTATTTTCCTGCTATATGATTTAGAACAAGGCTCACAACTTTTCTGTGTATCGAATAGCTATCTATTGTAAAATCTCTAATGGAGAAATAATTTTTCCCTTGCCATAACAATAATTCATACATAAAATACATGCAGCATCGCTTAGTAATAATAATCATCCTTGAATTTGATATAGCACTTTTCACGTCTTCTTGACGTTTCAAAGTCCTTCACAGAATATACCGTAAAGTGAATTGACTATATATTTGTGGGAGAAAAGCAGCAGCCAATTGTGCACAGCAGTGTCCCACAAACAGTCGTGGATTGAAATGACCAATTTTATTATTGTGTGTTGTTTGGAGGGATTATTATTAGGCGTGTGGAGTAAGGAAACTTGCCCAAGGTTTGGCCCTGACCTGGCTGGATACAAACACAGCTTTGTAAGGCAAGCGCTGTAACCACTGAGCCACAGGACTCTACTGTAGGTGCAGTTGAATGGTAAGGTCTTCAGGCATGACCTGAAAATGGAAACGGTGGGGCGAGGCACAGGGATTGAAAGAGGGAATTCCAGAGTTTCGGGGTGTAGTGGCTGAAGGCACGTCCACCGATGGTGGAGCGGAGGATTCAGGGGACAAGGAGGAGGCCAGACCCAGCAGAGCGGACGCAGCGGGTACTGTTGAGAGGGGAGGTTAGAGAGATAGGGGAGTGAAGAGGAATGGAGAGACTTAAGCACAAGAGTGAGGATATTGAAGTTGATCCGCTCTGTGACAGGGAACCGGTGAAGTCTGGAGAGGACTAGGGTAATTGGGGAGTGAAGTTTGGTGCGGGTGAGTATGTGGGCAATGGAGCTGGATTTTGTGAATGGTGGCAGGGAGGAGACTGGCGAGGACGGAGTTGGAGTAATTGAGCTGAGAGGTGACAAAGGCATGGACAGGGTTTCAGCAGCTTTTGGGGTGAGAGGGGTACAAACAATATTTTATCTAATTAAAAAATTCCAGTTGCGAAGCATCGTTGCAATATTTTTTATGCATGTTACAGTAAAAGAATGAGATGATTAATCATATAATCAAAAGAAGATAATGATGAGCATCTTTGCATTTGATTTGGGGCTGTTCACTTCTTCTAGACGTCTCAAAACACTTCACAGAATATACTATACAGTACTTCACTGAATTGATTATTTGTGGGTCAAACACGGCAGCCAATTGCGCACAGTAATGTCCCACAAACAGTTGTGGATTGAAGATATGATAAGTAATCACGAGGTCATGACAGAGCTATTGTGTATCCAAACTATTTCTTTCCCACTGGAAGGCCAGTCGTGACTCCTGTCTCGCCTGCGTGTACGTGTGTGACCTTTGTACTGTGCAACACCAGCTACTGTAGGCAAAACGGATGGTGCTTTTTACAGGTGAATGTGTTACAACCTGCTTATGAACAGATGAGACAGATGTCTTTAATATTCTGCATCTGGCATCTCGTCAGAAAGCCAGGGATCCCAGTGTGACTGCGCTGCAGCTGGGCGGTGGGAACAGAACTTGTTTGTCTCCATTCTGTGTGTTCCAAGCCGAACTAATGAAGCAAACAGGTGGAGGATAATCCTGTCTGTCAGGCAGCCATTTTTTTTTGCTGGACAAAATTCAGGTCTGAGAGGCCGCACGGAGACAGCAATGTTCTCATTAACCACTGCTATGCCTCCCCCGTCAGTTGCTCGCCGGAGTAAAACTTTATGTAACGCCAGTAATCATAGAATTGTATAGCGGCTTCTCTGAAAAATAATTCCCATTCCCGCCCCCTTCACCACACCCCTTTCTATTATTTTTCAAATATTTGTTCAGTTCCCTCATAAAAGCTTCAGGGCATTAGGGTTCGATTTAATTTGCAACCCTGCGGTGCAGTATGAACTGACACACATTTCCTTTTAAGTAGTAAAATTCAATGGAAGGTTAGCGAGGTTACACGCATCAAAGTTGTACGTGACATCAAATCAAATTAATGCTTACAAAGGGTTAGTAAAGTTCACTCTTAAAATGCTTTTTTAGAAAAATGTTATTCTCACAACAACTTGCATTTATTTGTGGAGTCCTGTAGCTTAGTGATCAGAGCACATTCACCTTGCAAGCAAGAAACCTGGGTTTGATTCCAGGCAGGTCAGGACAAAACCTTCGGCAGATTTCCTTACTCCACAAGCCTAATAATAATATCTAAAAAAAAGGATTTGGTCATTTTCAATCCACAACTGTTTGTGGGACACAATTGGCTGCTGCATTTTGCCCACAAATATACAGTCAATTCACTTTACTATATACTCCGTGAAGTGCTTTGAGACGATGCACTAATGTAAACTCACTAGTGAGGTCAACAAAAATTTCTGTCATTTCTGCTGATCTCATCAGTGAGTACACTGTGAAGTCCTGTAGCTCAGTGGTTAGAGCATTCACCTCACAAGCGATAGACTGGATTAAATTCCCGGCAGGGCAAAATCTTGGGCAAGTTTCCTTACACCACACGCCTGATCATAATCCCTCAAGAAAACCCTCAATAATAAATCGGTTACTTCAATCCACGACCGTTTGTGGGGACGCTGCTGTGCACAATTGGCGGCCGCATTTCATACACAAATATGCAATCAATTCAAATTACAGTATATTCTGTGAAGCGCTTTGAAACGTCCAGAAGATGTGAAATAGTGCCAAATCAAATGCAAGGATTATTATTAATATTAATACACAGAACATATGGGGTCCCAGCACAGAACCACCCAATACCTCTCTACATTAACTTCCCAAACTACTCACTACTTTTCCCGTTTAGCAATCTACAACCAGTTTACTAATTTAATTTAATTTAATAAATTACTCTTCTACAGCCATGTCTCACCCTTACCTTAGGTATCAAGGGACAGAATAATAATCAGAATTCCTGTATTTGATATAGCACCTTTCAAGTCGTCGAGTTGTTTCAAAGCGCTTCACAAGTATAGTGACCGAGTATTTGATGAGGGCCAATTGGGATTGTTTGGAATGTGGATTGTTGGCTAGGGCATGAGTTGGAAAGGAGTCTCTCATCCGGTTATAGACTCTGTTGTGTGTACATTGAAGTAAAATAGAATACCTGCAATTCCTTTGGTGCATATGTATGCAAAGGCACAAACTGATGAATGGTTTTACTAAACAAAGGGAATAGAGGCAGAAGTTCCTGGGAAAACACAAAACACTGCAGATGCTAGAAATCAGAAAGAAAAACAGAAGTGACTGAGAACACTCAGCAGGTCAGGCAGCATCTATGGAGAGAGGAAAGTGAGTCAACGTTTTGGGTGCACGACACTTCATCAGAACAGGCGAAGTTCTGACAAAGGGTTGTGGATCTGAAACGTTGACTCACTTTCCTCTCTGCATAGATGCTGCCTGACCTCCTGAGTGTTCCCAGCTATTTCTGTTTTTGTTTCTGATTTCCAGCATCTGAAGTATTCTGCGTTTTGCTAAAAGGAATAGAGAGATCATTAATATGTTTGTAATTAAAATTAAGGATAAAAGTTATTCCCTTAATTTTCCCCCATTGAAAGTGCTCACTCATGCTTAGAAAACAATATCTTGGTATACAGGATACTTCTCTACATTAACTTTCCAAAGGACAGGAAGTTAATCTGGGGTAGGAAGGCGAACTAGATGGACTTTGACCTTCTTTCTCTGAGCAAATTCTTAAATTCTTATGTGTACAATTCAGCTGCCTTCTGGTGTCTTTGCCCAGTGATCGTTGGCATTTGGAAGCTATGACACTGAGTGTTGGGTAGCTGGCCAATGGCATTTATCATCACAGCTGAACCAGATTGCGTACGGACCCAAACCACACATTCCAGCTGAATCCACTTACCAAAATCCGTGCCTCTGTCCTATTGTTCCTCTGGCTGAGCTCTGTTGACTCAGTGCAAACAATGCACTGAAGCCAGGAACTTCCTGGTCCTCATGCCTGCTCTGACCAGATGTTACATTTACCAGCTGCTCCATTTGATAAATTGTAAACTGGCTGTAAACTACCGGTACTTGCAAATCAAATGGGATTATTTGGATTGAAGTCAGTCTGTGGAGTCCTGCAGCTCAGTGGTTAGAGCACTCGCCTTGCAAGCAAGAGACCTGGGTTCGACTCCAGGCAGGGGGCAAAACCTTAGACAAACTTCCTTAGTCCACACTCTTAATAATAATACCTCAAAAAATAAATAATAATAAATTGATCAGTTTAATCCATGACTGTTTGTGGGATGCTGCAGTGCACAGTTGGCCACCACCTTTCGCCCACAAAAATATACAATCAATTTGCTTTACAGTGTATTCTGTGAAGCGTTTAAGATGTCTAGAAGATGTGAAAAGTGCAATATTAAATACAAGTATTGTTATATTATTATTAATATGAGTCTCGTGAACTCCCTCTGATACAAAGTACAGTACTTTAGAAGCGGGGTTCCTGGGAGTCATGAGACGAGTGCAGAATTCTTAGGTGTACAGTACTAACAGTCCTATATCAAATGCAAGGATTATTATTATTATGATAACAAAAATACTAATTTTTATTATTAAAAATTAGTCTTTGTGTTCCATAACTAAGGAATCTCATTTGAAATTGAGATTTTGATTTCATGAAAACACTCGGAGTCGCCGTTGGCTGAAGGTCGTTATGTAATACAGTAAATAATATTCCTTGCAATTGATATAGCGCTAAGATATAATGTAAAGAATACATTATACTCGGTCACTATACTTGTGAAGCATAGTGTAATAAACTGACCACATTAGTGAAGGTGAATTTCCCCTGTATATGGCGACACCTTGGTGTCTCTGTAGCTGTTATAAGATGCAGAAAAATGGCCGACTTTTGGGTGGTTGGTGAGCCCTGATATAATTTACAGTCCAATGGAGGGAAAGGAGGGGATTTGGGGTGACTGATGGGACCGTCAAAGTGGAAGGTCTTGAGGATTCAATTCAAGAAGTGGAGGGTCTTGAGGTGGGATTTGAAGGAGGCCAGGGAGGGGGCGAACTGGAGAGATTGCGGGATGGAATTCCAGAGGCTGGGGGCAGAGTGGCTGAAGGCTCGCCCACCGATGGTGGGACAGGTGGGTCGGGGGACGTGGAGCAGACCAGAGTCCGCTGAGGGGAGAGAGCGGTCAGGTGGGTCAGGAGTTCGGAGATCGCAGAGGTGGATCGAGGCCATGAAAGCTTTTAAAAGTGAGGACAAGGAACTTGAATTGAATCCTCTAGGTGATAGGGAGCCAAAGGAGTTGGGGGAGAATGGGGGAGATGGGGTCACGGAGCTTGGTGCGGGAGAGGACAGAGTTCTGGATGATCTGCAGCCTATGGAGGGAGGAGTTGGGAAGGCTGACAACAACAACAGCAAAAGTATTGGTGTAAACAAGCCTGGACGATACCAACTAAGACAAGCTGACCGACTGACTGACCGACTTTCCCTGGAAACCGACTTTTTATTCCTGCATTAACTTTGTGGGACTTTCAAATCACTATGGAAACAGATTAGCAACATGACTGTTCTGTGGGTACACAAAGGAGTGTTTACCAGTGTACAACCCTGAGTGGATCCTGGCTCTAGACGACTGTATTGCTATCACTCTCATTGCTGCTCCACCATCTAACTTTCAGCAGCACATGTTGTTCAGTGGTTAACAGAGATTTAACCCAGGAATGACAAGCAATTGCCTGTTATTAGGGTGGACGGTGAGTTGAGGAGAAATGAATCCTGGAAGATTGAACCTCCCTTAACTCACGGTTGCCTTTCAAGGCTTGTGGGTGTGTCTGCTTGCAATCTGTTTGACCTGAGCAGTTAAATGCCAGCCCTTCCCAGACAGCCAGCTGCACGTCCCTTCTCTTGTATGTAAAGTGCATATAATTCATCACATGACAGAAGCGATGGTGACAGAGAAAGATCTGCCGGGAACCAAACTACGACTTTGCTAAGTGCAGAAACCTCACTGGGTGAGTTTAAGCCAAAAATCTGTTCTCCTTCTCCTCAGAGCTGCTTTATAACACAGATAGCTTGTTTTCTTTTTGCTCTTCCCTAACTGAAAATGTCAGGGCAGTATAGACAGATCTGAGCCGGTCGGTATTAGTTCTTGGGAATTGTGTGAGGAGGTAACCTGATCTAGGCATCTTCATTTCAGTGCTTGCTTGCTCTAGCCTGGGAAAACTAGGTGTTATTTTGACCTCTTGTTCTTTTAAGGTGGCAAAGGGAGTAAAGTTCAGGATCTCATGCCTCAACTCAGTGTCAGTGTCTGTGGAATGTCCTCAAATATTTTATCTTTAGAGGTGAACTCGCAGGAAGTGGCCTGTCCCAAGCAAGCTGATCGCTTTATCTAATCCTTGCATTTGATATTTCGCCTTTCGCGTCTTCTAGACGTCTCAATTCGCTGCACAGAAGCACTTTTATAACTAACATTGCTGCAGATTAGAGATGAGGAGCTGTGTGCTTGATATTGAAATGCTGCAGCAAACCAGCAAGTCTTTAAATTGCTTTACTGTATGTGTGCAGTGCTGTAGAAATATTTTTCTTTAATTGAAGGAATTTTTGAGTTGGGTACAGCTCGCGTTGCGTCTTTAGGGAACAAACAAATGAATGTTTGTGGCCTTCAGTAGGAGTTCTAATGAATTCTGTGCTTTTTTTTCACAAACGCGAGACGAGCATTAATGCAGCCCTGTGCATTCATGGGGTTGATGGATTAGGCAGCTGGGAAGGTTTTGAAGCCTGGGAGAGAGTGTGGGCTTGTTCTGAAGGGATCAGACCCAATTGAGGTGCTGCTCTGCATTGCCATCACTGCTTAGCAACAGGTTCAGTTTTCTTTTTTTTTCGTACTGGTGAGACTGGCTTGTTGGATAAATGTGTACTTATCCTGTAGTTGTAGTGTAGTGGTTTGAGCACTCAACTGACAAGCAAGAACAATAATCTTATTCCTAGACGGGGAGAAACTTGCACACAGCAGTGTCCCACAAACAGTAGTGGATTGAAATGACCAATTTTATTATTGTGTTTTTTTGGCAGAGGGATTATTAGTTGTGTAGAGTAAGGATACTTGCTCAAGGTTTTCGCCCTGACCTGCCTGGATTCGAACACAGGTCTCACGCTTTGTAATTGCGAGTGCTCTAACCACTGAGCTACAGGTTGTGCCATTTTCACATTCTACATTGTTCCCGTTCTCTCCACCACTTTCTCCTTCGGAATTTGCAGCATTATCCGTGATTCAGAGTACAGAAAGCGATTCTTCCGGTCGTCCCTGTCACAGCCGTTATTGGATGGCGTGCGCTCATGATTAGTGGAGTAGTGTGCGGAGAGAGAGAGAGAGAGAAGAAAGCATTCATGGCATTCACTGTGTCTCTTGTTTGCACCAATCATAAACAATTTGGACGAAAATGCTGTTTCTATATTTGCTGATGATGCCAAGCCATGTGGTCAGATGAGATTGATGCCTTCACAATTATCTGCAAGAGTTAAACTGATCGTCAAAGCACATAAGCAGATAAGTTGATCATTCAACGCACGGCTGTTTGGCGAACGTTATTGTGCAGAAATTGGCTGCCACATTTGCCTACAAATGCACAATCCCAGTGGAGTCCTGTAGCGTATTGGTTAGAGCACTCACCTTGCAAGCGAGGAAACTTGGGTTCGATTCCCGACCAGGGTGAAACATTAGGCAGGTTTCCTTACTCCATACGACTCTTGTTCACCAAGCAGTAAGTAGGAACCTAGTTGTTAGTCGATTGGCAGAAAGCTTTTCCAGGAGTAACGTGAAAGGTGCTATACAGTCACTACAGATCAAATCACCCCATTCGATCACTGCATGTCAGCATGTCACAGAATGGCAACCCAATGACCTGGAAATTGGCCATTTTGAGTTGTGCAAATGGTGCAGAGAACACAAAGGTCAATGGAAATGTCATCTGAGCTATGGAACATGTCAGGGTTGAATAATGGCTTGCAGGTTAAATTGATATCCCAGAGTTTTGTTTAATTAACTCGAGTTCTGGGAGATTTCATTCCAGCTTTACTTTCATGGAAGCTATATTTCAGGTTAGCCACTTCTGTCAAGAAATGAAGTAAAGTTGGGCAGATTCCACGATTGTTGAACTTGCACAGTGACAGTTAAACAATTGGGCTTGATGAGCCAAATAGCTGTGTTTTGATTCTTTCTGTAGCTGACTTTGCCAATCCATTTGAAACTCACCTCCTCAGGGGGGTTGTCTTAAGTGTGGAACACAGAGTGTGATTCAATGTGGATCTTCCTAAACTGCATGTAAGGCTATTGGATATTCAAGTCATGCTGTAAGTTATTTGCTTTTAATTCCTTCTTTTTACCATTATCTCTTGCGATCTGGTGCATCAGTGACAAAGAAGACATCTTGTAATGAAATAGATGTTTCACAAAGTTGATATTGGTATTTTGTTAGAAGGAAAGAGCGATCGAGAGAATTTGTGCTTGGTTTGCCCAGGGGCAAATCTAATCGTCTGCCCACGGCCTCGTGCATGTTTCAACAGTCCTTTGCTCAAGAGACAGTAATTAAATTGGCTTGAAATTTCAACAAAACGGAGATGGAATGCCAGTCAACAATTGTCTGGAAGAAAATTCCACAAAGCCGGAGAAAGCAGTGTGTGTGATGCCGCTGTAAGGAAATTTGTGAGCTTGAAGTAAATTGAGATTTCCCCTCTATTTAAAGTTTTTTTAAAAAAAATTCAGACCTGCTTTTACTTTCATTGTTCACACTTCAAAACCATTTCATTTTTAATGCATCAGGAAAATTTGTCTAATGTTATAATACCTAACCTTTGCTTGAAGTATGTCCTGGGCATTAAACTGTAGACTAGCGAAATACATCTCTTTTGTGCTAACTTTACATGCAGTTTTTATATTAAATGTAAAATATCCTTGCATTTGATTCAATTTTATCACTTTGTCTTGATGTCTCAAAGTGCTTTTAACTAGTGCAGGTTTTTAAGTAGTGATTATATTTGATAGGCAATTGATGTATAGATTTATTCAAAAGTGAACTATATGTAAATTAATAATAATCCTTGCATTTGATATAATGCCTTATCATGTTATAGATATGTTTCAAAGCTTCATAGCATACAATGTAAAGGGCAGTGACAGTGTTTTTATTCTGTGCGAAATGGGGCAGCCAGTTTTGCACACAGCAATGTCCCACAAATAGCCTTGGAGTGAGTGACCAATTCTATCTGTGGAATTGTCGACCAGGACAATGGGAGAAACTCCCTTCTCTTTTTCAATAGTGTCAAGCGATCTTTAACATCAACCTGAACAAGGCAGATGGGACCTTAGGTTGAAGGATGGCACTTCCAACAATGCAATGAGACAGTGAACTTAGAAATTGTGATTCCGACGTGGGGTCTGAACCCACAACCTTCTGACTCTGCAACAACAACAAAATTACATTTGTATGTCGGGAGGACGCCCCAAGGCGCTGAATAGTCAGGGGTCAGGACCCGAGCATGGGAGAGGGTTGGGATGAGGGAAGGCAGAGAGATTGGGGGGTGCGGCTGAAGGCGGGTCGAAAAGGAGGGTCTTGAGTCGGGTCTCAAAGAAGGCAAGGGACGGAGTGAGGAGAAGGGGCAGTGCCATCACCGAGCCAGGCTGACATACAGTAGTCAACATATATGTTCCCATGAGCAGTAAAAAGATGATGAGAATATTACTTGGACTGGAGAGAAGTTTTTTTTTGTATAATGAATTTAGAAAACATTAACAGAGATAATGGGCTGATAGATCCCCATCTGTGCTGTTTCTATTCCTGCTGTGGAATTCCTGTTTACGCTCCAGGGTAGAATCCACAGACCTGGGCATGTATGTGTGGGCATTGCGTGTGCAAACTCATCCAGGAGAGAAAGGTGGTGAATTGCGAAAGTTCCTGACTTCCAAGTGAGGTGGGGAGAAGTGGGCGAGGTACAAACTGTGCCATTGTTACCTATAGGATCTCTGTGTCAATCACCTCACCTGCAATTAGATAGCAACGGAGGCCACAGGCAACACTGAGCACATTTCACCCACAAAAAATATACAGACAGTTCACTTTACTGTACTGTACCTTCTGCGAAACGCTTTGAGACATCTTGCATGTCTCACAAGTCGCTGTATGAAATGTGAGGATTATTATTATTATTATTATTGCCATTTCCAATTGCTTGTCACCAGGTGATCTGACAGCAGAGACCACTAGATGTGGTATTTGGTAACGTTGGAGAAGGAGTCGCAGTATAAACAGGGCAGTAAATTAACTGAAATTGGGAGGGGAAGAAATGACAAAAATGCCATCTGTGCTCATTGGATTCAACCCAGATTTACTCGAGCGCTTTCAGCTGTGAATTGCTGTGAAGTCAGTACTCGCTGAACATATTTTACCACAATTAAGTCAATTCAAGCTGCAGGGAGCATTAAAGCTGTTCCCAGCCCTGACCAGAGGACTGAAATTCCACTTGTCCTTAGACCCCAAAACTCTGGATACTCTTCATCGATCCCTCTGCTTGACCCCTCCCTTCCCCAGCTTTCTCGCCCATGCAAGGATTATTATTATTATCTACAGATGAGGCCTGAAGTCCTTCCTCTTCATCCATAGATTGGGTAGAATTTCAGACCTCGGGCATACATAAATACGCTTTCATAGGTCACTGAATAGTGATGAGTATACCACAAACTCTGGAAAGTTTTCAACTCCTTGTCCTGGAGCTATGAGGTGGAATTCTGACTCACAACAGGCGGAGGTGACTTTACTCAATGACTCAGACAGATAGAGAAGCGCAAACATGCAGATACTGAGGCAATTCTCAGCTAAACATGGTATCAAAGTGGACAAGGGAGATTTTCTCTGGAAAAAATAGTGCAGATGCTGGAAATCTATACTAATAAGGATGAAGTGTCTACCTGTGTGTCCATGCGTCCGACAATTACATAAGAAGGTAAGAATAGGCCATTCGGCCCCTCAAGCCTGCCCCACCATTCAATAAGATCATGGCTGATCTTCTAATCTAACTCCACCTGCCTGCATTATCTCCATATCCCTTAATCCCTTTATCCATAAGAAATCTAACAATTTCACGCAATAATCGATCGACATAGAGACATGATTTATATCTCATCGAAATATATCTGCATCTGGCAGTATCATGGGCGTTTTTTTTTTGTGGGGTGGGGGAGGGCGTCTCCTATGGTTTTTGATCTATATTAAAACATGCTTTGATTAAGTCTCACAATATGAGGTATGCATCGTATTCAGCAACTACCTAGTGACAGAGGAAAGCACACAACGTTCAGAAGAGATGCATCTATATTCTGCAACAGATGTACAGTATGTAATTTTTTTCTGATTGTCATGGGAGCTAGTGTCTTTCTATGTGCCTATATGTGTGTCAATCTACACTCCATATTGGATCCTTTGGTTGCAATCGCATTTATATAGTGCCCTACATTCTGCATAGCTGCAGCTAATGTGAAACAAAACAGAAATTGCTGGGAACATGCAGCAGGTCAGGCAACAGCTATAGAGAGAGGAAAATCAGTTAACATTTCAGGTCTATGACCTTTCATCTGACGAAAGTTCATACACCTGAAACATTAACCCATTTTCCTCTCTCCATAGATGCTGCCTGACCTGCTGCGTGTTCCCAGATATTCTCTGGAATTTTAGCCAACAATGGCGGTTTGTCTGCCCTTACCACGTGCACATTGCCTGACAGGTTAGCTGCACTTGAGGGCATCTCACTGTGATGTGATCTGAGAAGTACAGTATTCTGACATTATAAAGCAGGATGTGAAACGCAGGGATCAGGATTATTATAGTCCAGGACACCTGTGGAGAAAGGGAGTTTGTAGTCTCCAAAAACATTAAAGTGTAAATGGCCGGATCTAAATGCTACGGAAAACTTGAGAATTCCTAGGAACTTGTTTATAGCCACAGTTGTCGCTTTATTGATTTTCACCGGCTCTGATTTTTATGAGCGAAGTGTGAGGTTGCTGTTAAACCCATTAAAATGCACCTGGAATTTTCACTCGCTGAGACCATGTAAAGCTCACAATAACACACCTCCGGAAAGGGGCTATGTTCTTCATTCATTAGGTTTGATAGTCAGTGGTAGGACACAGGTGACTTAATGCATGACAAGTAAGCTGATGTACACTTTCGTGATTGAAACGCAAGCTGTCGTTGCATAAATCCTGATGGCCATTTCGTTGGGATTGCAACGTTGTTCCAGTTTGCTGTTGAGCAGAAAGCAACGAGTCCTGTGCAATGCACACGCGTGCAGAAAGTGACAACAACAAGTTGTGTTTAATAATAATAATCCTTGCATCTGATACAGCACTTTTCACTTCTTATCGATGTCTCAAAGCGCTTCACAGAATATGCTGTGAAGTCAATTGACTGTATACACTATTTGTGGGTGAAACGCGGCAGCCAATTGCGCACAGCAGCGTCCCCACAAACAGTCGTGGATTGAAATGACCAATTTATTATTATTGTGGCGGGTTTTTCGGATGGCTTATTACTAGATGTGTGGAGTAAGGAAACTTACCCAAGGTTTTGCCCTGATCTGCCTGGATTCGAACACAGGTCTCACGCTTATAAGGCTAGTGCTCTAACCACTGAGCTACAGGAGCTCCACACTCCATACAGTACCTTTCACGTCGGGAGGACTTCCCGAGGTGCTGGACGGTCAAGGATTTGCACTCGAGCTTGGGGGTTGAAATCAAGGGGTGGAGGGTAATGCAAATGGATGGAAATAAAGGTTGCAAATAAAGTTGGCTTCAAGGTTGTGGCAAAGGTTAGGGCTGCAAAGACGTGCACAAGACAGTTTTTAGTGTTTCTCTTTCGTAACAAAACTGGGTTTCAACTGATTCCCACGCACCGTGTTAAATGTTTCTTTCTTTATTTTCAGATATCAGCTCTGTTAGTCAAGGTAATGATGAGAGTGATGTGGAAGCACTAACGAGACAACGTGATCGCACTCAGCTGAATGGGTGTGCAATGTCAGCTACAGGCTTCTCAAATTGGGTTACATTTGACGACGATTCAGACTTTGTGACGTCCGCCAAACCCCCTCCGTCAAATTCTCACAACCACTCAGCTCAGGGGAAGGGTGGCACTGCTTTCAGTCCCAAAGATCCCGGATCGAAAAATAACCTGGTAGATTTTTCGACTGAAGACAGAAATAAGGTATTTTCACCAGGCAGCTCCAGCGTCTTCCTCACGTCACCGGCCCGCGCCACCAACCCTTTCCTGGACGAATCCCTCCGCGACATTCAGCCTTCACCCATCAATCCATTTCAAGCGTTCTTTGAACAAAATGAATCCAACGCAAGAAAATCATCAGAGACCGATTCCACCCTGGTCTTCAGGCCGCAGGAACCGAGTGGCTCCCTGTTTCCTGGAGATGATGATGGTCAGCCGGTCAGCCATTCCACAGACACAGTTTTCTCGTTTCCTGGCCCTCACACCAACGGCCGAAGTGATTGTGAGACGTTATTTGGCCATTCCCCGATCTCCCCTTTCTCGGGGGTAAGCTCCAGTAACCCACGGGACTCTGTTATGTCACTTTGTTCAGAGCCAAGCCCCCGCTTTTTGGGTTGCACCGCCGGCGATCAAAGTGATTCAGTCGCGTCTAGAAACCCTCTTGATTTGAACATCCTATTTTCTGCCTTGCACACCAATGGTCAAACACTTTCTGCTCCGTTCAGCCAGTCGGTGAACCCGACATTCACCGGTGACTCGGAGGCGCTCACCTGCCATCAAGAAGCAATCACACAACTTAAAGAGATTCAGATAGTGGATCCCGATCACTGTGACAGCCCCATACTGCCTGATGACCCTTTGCACTCCCCTGACACAGAAGACTTGACTTTTGATTTTGCCCAACCCCAACCCAAAGACGGCTGGCCGCTTATGTTGAGAATACCCGAGAGGAAAAACATCATGTCGTCGAGACACTGGGGACCCATTTGGGTCAAGCTGCTGGACAGTGCTCGGATACAGCTGTTTTACGAGAAGGGTCTGGAGAAGTCTTTCAAGGAACTGCAGCTTCTGCCCTGCCACGAGCTGTCCGACGTCAAGCTCCAGAACTATGACGAGAACGGGAAGGTCCACACTGTGAGTATCGATCAGGTTTTGTACAAAGAAAAGCGCAAATACCATCCCACGGCGCCCGTCAGGATTCAGCTGCTGAAATTTGGCACCACCTGCTACCAGGACTGTGTGAGCTTCGTGGCGGCCATTCAGGACACGCTGTTCAGGCTGGCGGTGTCCAGGGACGTCGGGGCCACTTACTCCGAGGAAGAGGTGACGATGACGGTGCAAGATGAGTTCCGGGGGATTGTGGCCAGAGAGGACAATGGCCTATTCCGCCATTCCGTGACCACTCACATCAGCGTCCTGGCGTTCGTCTCTGGGATGCCCGAGTGCAAGGTGGGCCTGAACGACGTGGCGTTGAAAGGGAACGAGGTTGTGGCTCGGCACAACATCATGCCGACAACCACCACCAAGTGGATTAAGGTGAGCGACTGCCAGTTCCACCAGTGCGGGGACGCCAACGCTTTCAAAGACTCCAGGGTGATTAGGTTTGTTCCCCTGGAGGGACACAGATTTGAGTTGATGCGGTTCAGGGCCAGATTTGGCGAGCGGTCTCTCCCATTCACCCTCAAAACCGTGGCCACCGTCCAGGGGGCCGAAATAGAACTCCAGTCGTGGCTGGTCATGTCTTCGGGTTTCGTGTCCAACCAGCAGTCGTTTGCCCCGAACCCGTGCGAGAACGTCATGATTCGCTACCCGGTGCCACCCGACTGGGTCAAGAACTTCCGCCGCGAGGGGGTCCTCAGGGAGAAGTCGCTGAAAGCCAGAGTCAACCGCAGTGCCAGCTTTGGCAGTGCCAGCGTGTCCGGCTCCGAGCCGGTCATGAGAGTCACGCTGGGAAGCGCCAAGTACGAGCACGCGTTCAAGGCGATCGTGTGGCGAATCAACAGACTTCCAGACAAGAACTCAGGTGAGCGAGGCCTGCCCCAGGGGCGACTCCGCAGAAGGCGTTTAATTTCACTGGAATTCACTGTGACTACAGTTATGATGGAAACTATTTTCCCACCTCTGTAATACTCTGTGTTGCTGGTACAGTAAAACCGTTGCTATCCGGCACCCTCGGGACCTGCCCGGTGCCGGTTAATCAAACTTGCCGGATATTCGAGCGCTAAGTTGCCGAAAATCCAACAACATTTTTTAAACTTATTTTGAAACATACCATATTAATAATAGACTAAATAATAACAGAATGTTGTACGGATACTGACCAATAAAGCATTCCAGCACACTCGGTAAAATGGTCGGTAAGGAAAGCATTCCAGCGATCGGTAAGTTTAATAACTGCGCATGTGCAGAGTGAACGAGTGAGTGTCCCGGATGGCTACGGTATGAGATCCGGTTGCTGGAATGGTGAATTGTATTGGGAGATACCGGGTGGTTGAGTTTGCCGTTTGGTTGGGTACCAGATAAACACGGTTTTACTGTAGTTTTAACATTCCATATCACATATATTCTTTATCAGTTGTATGCTACATCTCTTGGATATTTTGTGCTGTCCCGTAACTCAGTGTTAGAACACTCGCCTTACAAGCGTGAGACCTGTGTTCGAATCCAGGCAAATCAGGGCGTAACCATGGGCAAGTTTCCTTGCTGCCTGATAATAATCCCTCAAGAAAAAAAACAGTAATAAATTGGTCATTTCAATCCACAACTGTTTGTGGAGACATTGCTATGTGCAATTGGCTGCTGGGTTTCACCCACAAAATATACAGTCGATTTACTTTACAATATATTCTGTGAAGCGCTTTGAGTCATGTAGAAGGCATGAAAAGCGCTGTATCGAATGCAAGGATTACTATTATTATTTTGCGGCTGTAAACGGTGGCGAGGATATAATGCAGCACCATATATCATGGAGTCCTGTAGTGTAGTGGTTAGAGCACTCAACCTCGCAAGCAAAAAGAACTAGGTTCGATTCCCAGTTGGCCAAAACATTGGGCAAGTTCCTATTCTACACCCCTCTGTTTACCCGCAGTAAGTAAGAACCCAGTTGTTAGTGAATTGGTGAATTGCTTTCCAGGGGTAATAATCCCTTTAGTAAAAATGTGCTCACTCAGTCTACAACTGTTTGTGGACACTGCTGTGCACAATTAGCTGCTGCTTTCCGACCACAAATCACAGTCAACTCACACTGCAGTATATTCTGTGAAGCGTTTTGAGATGCTTCAAAGATGTGATAAGACGCTATATCATAAGCAAAGATTATTATTGTCATCACTGTGCGCATTCGAAGTGCACGGGAAGGGACACAAAACCGTGGCTGCTCTACAGTCAACAACAACTTGCATTTATATAGTGACATTCAAGTGGGTCACAGACCCAGTCATGTCGTTGAGGTTCATATCCAACCCTGTGACCCCGAAAGTCGGCCAATTTTATAAAAGGTAAACAAAAATTTAAACGTAAAATAAAGCATTAAGAGATTTTTTTTAATAGAAAACCTGCAACTTTTATCTATTGTTGTGCATGAACAGACTGTCCTCCAGACAGCAGCAATCTGTGTTTCTGTCTTCATTCCTGTCTTCATTTACTTTTAGATACAAGTGCAGCTCAACAAAATGCCTGTGTAACGAGAAAACAATTGTGTTCACCATAGTAACAATCCTTACATTTGATATAGCGCCTTATCATGTCTTCAAAACCTCTCAAAGCACTTCACAGAGTACACTGTAAGGTGAATTAACTATACAGTTTTTTACCGAAACACACAGGGTTCATAATAGTCATAATAATAATCCTTGCATTTGAAATCCTTGCTTTTCACATTTTCTAGACGTCTCAAAGCGTTTCACAGAGTATACTGTAAAGTGAATTGACTGTAAATATGTGGGCGAAAAGCGGGAGCCAATTGCGCACAGCAGCGTCCCACAAACAGCCGTGGATTGAAATGACCAATTAATTATTTTTTTGATGGATTATTATTAGGCGTGTGGAAAAAGAAACTTACCCAAGGTTTCGCCCTGTCTGGAATTGAACCCAGGTCTCCCGCTTGTGAGGCGAGTGCTCTAACCACTGAGCTACAGGACTCCACAATATTAGTAACCTCATCACCACTTGGCTGGCCAAAGAAGTCGATGCATGAACAAACTGAAATCTTCTATGTTTTCCATGAAATGGTATAAAATTTGTTCCCATTTTGTTTTGTTAATAAAATGTTGTTTCTCCAGCTTCAGGACATCCCCATTCCTTTTACTGCCACCTGGAGCTGGGGTCTGACCGGGAGGTGCCTTCGACCTTTGTCCACTATGTGGATGTGGAATTCGACATGCCCAGCACATCAGCTTCCAAAACCACTGTCAGGTCCATCTCAGTGGCCGACAGGACGGACGTGAGGAAATGGGTTATTTACAAAGCTCACTACAGTTACCAGGTACACGGCTGGGTGATGCCATCACTGTTTTATTCACTTCGAAAGGTTCAACGCTGAATTTAGTGATAATAATCCTTGCGTTTGATATAGCGCTTTTCACATCTTATCGACTTCTCAAAGCGCTTCACAGAATATACTGTAAAGTGAATTGGCTGTATATTTGTGGGCGAAACGCGGCAGCCAATTGCACAGAGTAGTGTCCCACAAACAGTCGTGGGACACTGTCATTGTTTCAGACACAAGCTGGGGACAGGGAGGGTGGAGGGAAAGGGAGGGATTTGGAATGGCCAATGGTGCCGTCGAAGAGGAGGGTCTTGAGGCGGGATTTGGAGGAAGCCAGGGAGGGGGCGAGGCGGAGGGACTGCGGGATGGAGTTCCATAGATTGGGGGCAGAGTGGCTGAAGGATCGACTGCCAATGGTGGGGCGGGTGGGTCGGGGGACATGGAGCAGACCGGAGCCTGCTGAGCAGAGGGGGTGGGCGGGTTGGTAGGGGGTTAGGAGGTCGGGGATGTAATGTGGGGCGAGCCAAGAAGGGACTGAGAGGCCAGCAAGGTCTGAGAAACAATTGTTAAGCAAATGACCAATTTAGCATCAATAGATAAAGCAGCTTCGTCCCCCTGCCCCCTCCCCAATTGCCGCATTAAAGTTGACTGATGGTTACGGGTGTAAGACAGTTGTATTTAACAAATGTTATCTTTTGTTCTCTTGTATGTGCTGTGCACAGGTGGAAATGGAACAGAAGAGGGCAGAAGTTGAAACTCTGGATGGAACAGACACACATTGTCCCACTGAGTGTGTTCAGCAGTGAAGCCCTCCTACCACCGATATGAGAAGTGTCATTAGTTACAGTTTAGCCTGCCTGCGGCTGGTAGATGTTTCTAATACTGTACTGCCTGACTATTAGGAAACCTAATAATGCCACGTTCTCATTTCCTTAGTTCACCTTTCCAAACTGGCGATTGCGAAAGGAACTTACAATCCAACACTGTATGAATTTGATGGGCAGATATCCAGTTGCTATGCAAAGCCAGAGGACAGAATGTTAACTCGAAGAGGCTTTGAATTCAATGAAGCATTGTTTCTAAAAATGCGCAACCTGCAAAGACTGCCACGGCATTTCTATCTTATTTGTGCAGGTGATCTGGTACAGAGAAAGACAGAAGGAAAGAGTTAATTCCTGCCATGAAGAGAACTCCTCTCTCCTAATTTTATGTTACAACATGGTTCAACTTCATCGGATAAGTAAAAGGTTTGGCCAATATTGAATTCTGCAGATATTCACATGGGTTTTCAATTCGCCCTCCCACTGCACAGCTCAGGAACCCATCCCTCTTCCAACTTCCGTGAAGTTACATTGCAGGCAACGTCGGTGCCCAGACAGAGGGAGAGAGAGGAAAAAATTATTTGATCGCTTCAATCCACGACTGTTTGTAGGACACTGCTCTGCGCAATGGGCTGCCGCGTTCCGCCCACAAAATATAGTCAATTCATCTTTGCAGTAGATTCTGTGACGCGCTTTGAAACGCCCCGAAGACGTGATAAGCCACTAGATCAATTGCAAGGATTATGATAATTTATTCAATCAGTATCTGAGCAGAGTTCAGGCTGATCGGGGTGAGACCTATCCACATAACTGCAGAATTCGATATTTATTGCTGCTTTTCTCTCATATTCTGAACCTGGATTTCCTTGACTCTCCTCTTCAGTAACCTGTACTGTGTCGAGAATTTCTAATTTTGAACACCACTGGCCTGGCTTTGGGCCTTTCCCAGCCTGTGTACTTTCCTTTGTTCCTATAAATTGCTAGAAAATGGTTTTCATTAAAGAGTTGCGGTTCTTTTTCCTACATTGGCAGTGCCTGGAGTTTTGAGCTTGTAGCTCACCAAGAGTAAATTCTTGCTGATGGGTGTGATGATGGGGTGGGAGATCAGGAAGGGGTACTATCAGATGGCCCTTCATCCAAACAATCTTGTAAACTAAAGAAGACTGACTCATCTTTTGTGAACCAAACACAGTACCCAGAGGTTAGCAATTGAGGGGCATATCTTACTAGGACAAGCCACCTAACTAGTTAGGACCACCCTACCTGTTAAGGTTAGTCTCTTAAGGTTGAGGATACATCTACAGCTCCACGATAGAGGATGAATCAAATGATGGTTTAATCATCATCGTCAATCCATTGGATTACTGAAAACCTGTCCTAAAAACACAGGACATGGAGAGGGAGGAAAACGACCTCCGAATGGTACAGGTTGTATTTCTGAGTTGCTTGTCAATAGAGAAGGCAGCCATCATGTCCCTTTATACCAAATTCAGTACTTCACTTTGGATCCTGAGAGCAGTGGTCTTCCTGCGCTGGAGACTGAGCTCTCATAGCCGATCGTGGTCACAAAACAATCATCAAGGAAATTATGTCATTTTTCAAAATCCAGTATTAATTTGTACTTTGTAGTGTTTCCAATTGCCATTTAACAAAGTATTTTTTATGAAACGATTTGGGAGGGGTTTATGGCGATGTATATATTTTGCAGTGAGGCTAGATGTTCAGATATTTGAGGGTTAATTGTTCATTCAAAACAGAAAATGCCCGAGATGGTTTGTGGGTGGAAAGAAATGGGATGTTTGACAGAAGAACTTTTGAATTACTTTTTCTTGGAATCAGTATTTTTTAACAAAACAACAAAATCTTTTTCTCGGCTGTGGAGCGCACTGAATGCCATGGACAGCTGTTCTAGTTCAGTAGTGCTATCTGATATTGCTCATTAATCCCATAATTAGGTGTTTGATACATCCAGCCAGGCAAGATGCAGATTGCCCTGATGCTGTGCGGCCTCTAAATTAACTGAAGGGTTTAAGTTTGCTGGAGGGAGAGTATCTATCACTACCTTAAGTGACTGAGTGAAAAGAAAATTGTGGTGTGGAGTTTGACAGCCACCTGGCTAAGACTGAAACCAAATCCATTCCCCATCAACAACAACAACAAAATTTACATTTATAGAGCGCCTTTCACGTCGGGAGGTCGGGACTCGAGCAAGGGAGGGGCGGGGTAGGGAGGAGGGACAGGAGAGAGTTAGGAAGGGAGGGAGTTGGGAGGGCAGCAGAAGGTATGGTCAAAGAGGAGGGTCTTGAGACCAGCCTTGAAGGAGGCAAGGGAGTGAGCGAGGCGAAGGGACTGCGGGATGGAATTCCAGAGAACACAAACCTTATGAAATTTTAAGATCATTCCCTTGCGTCCTTCAAGGCTGGTCTCAAGACTCTCCTCTGTACCATCAGTCACCCTCCTATACCCCCACCCTCGCTGCCCTCTATCCCTTTGATCCAGAGCCTTGGGATGTACTCCAGACCAGAACGGCACTATATACAAGTGTAATTTGTTGTTGTTTCAAGGTACAATTTTCACTGGAATCACTGTGTAACATCTCTTTATGGTGTGATTTTGTGAGAGAAATGTGCGTGTTTTTGCAGTAAGGTTTCACCAGAGTTGCGAAGGATTTGATTTGACCAGGATGACCCCGGTTTGATTGCTGCCATTAGATGCTCTCAGATGGAAGGCAGCCGCAATTGGCCTATCCAATTCTCTCTTGAGAATTGTTTTTGAACCTGTTTCCACCAGGTGCCCTTACAGGCAGGGCATTTCAGACCGTAACAACAACAACAAGATTGCACTTATATAATGCCTTTCACGTCGGGAGGACGTCCCAAAGCGCTGGACAGTCAGGTAACCATTCTTGTAAACAACAACAAAATGACACTTGTACAGCGCCTTTCACGTCAGGAGGATGTCCCAAAGCGCTGGACAGTTACTGCTTCAGACCCGAGCTGAGGACCGTGGGGGAGGGAAGGCGGAGACTAGGAGTCTCCAATGGGGCCATCGAAGAGGGGAGTCTTGAGGCGAGACTGGAAGGAGGCCAGGGAGTGGGCGAGGCGGAGGGACTGCGGGATGGAGTTCCAGAGGTTGGGGACAGAGTGGCCGAAGGCTCGCCGGCTAATGATTGGGCAGATGGGTCAGGGGACGTGGAGCAGGCCAGAGCCTGCTGAGCAGAGGGGGTGGGCAGGTTGGTAAGGGGATAGGAAGTCACGGATGTAGGGTGGGGGGGGGGGGGTAGGGGGGCGAGGTTGTGGAGGGCTTTGAATGTGAGGACCAGGATCTTGAATTGGATCCTCTGGGTGATGGGGAGCCAGTGGAGTTGGAGGAGATGGGGGTCACGGAATTTGGAACAGTAGAGGACAACAATGTGCACTTATATAACGCTCTCCATGGCGGGTGACGGAGCACTGAACAGTGGCGGAGCCTGACTCTGAGCTGGAGGGTGGAGGGAGCGACCCTTAAGTCGAACAGCAAGGTTTTCAGGCAGGACTTGAAAAGGGGGAGTGGGGGGGTGGGCAATGCTGAAAACGTGACCTCCGATGGTGGGAAGAAAGGTGCGAGGGACAAGCAGGAGACAGTCGACTGGAAGTGATGGATTGTGGAGTGAGGAGAAATGTTTGAGCGAGGTGCCAGGGAATGAGCGGATTTGAACACGAGTGTGAGGATCTTGAAGTAGATCTGTTCAGTGATGGGGAGACAGTGATGGATTTGAAACAAGCTCAAGAGTGTGGGTGGAAACGCTGGCCTGTGATCGCTTTGCTGTCTAGTCACTTTTTCCTGGAATGTGAGGATAAAGGTAGCCTTGCATTCAGCTGTGGCAACTTCTGCTCTCAAAGCTTCACAACACCATGTCTAGCTTTATATGTGAATCTCCTATCTCTTTCACACACCATTTTATTTCAAAAATTTGAGGTTTGGTGATTCAGCCACAAGGTCGTTTAACCTGTCAAATTTGACTACGGTATCAAACCAGGGAGATACTTGCACTTTCGTGTTTAAAATGTTACATGATGTACATACATGAGAATGACGGGCGAATTTGAAATAAATGTTTGAGGCTTTCTGTTACTTCTTGTGGCGTTCCACTTCCTTGCATCGGAAAGATGCATTGATTCGGAGGGAGTAATTCTTGGAAAAGCACAAAAAGTTGTTCAGCATTTAGATCACAACTTGTTATTTGATCTCACGCTAGAATTCCCATCCCACCATTCCAGCAACAAGTTGTTAAAAGTGCTGAAATTGCCCTCAACACCACTGGCCTTGACTGTCTTGGCGTATCTAAACATTTTGCCCTCGAGTTTGCTTTCTCAGTCCAATTTAGAATTTTCCACATCTCAACAAACTCCCCTCCGGGATAAAATCTCTTCAAGGTTGAAGAGCCAGAGCTTATCTGTTACCTTGAAGCCGAAAGCTTGTTTTGTTCTGAGTGGGAGACCTGGAGAAAAGGGTGTAGCTTTATTCGGAAGCCAAATCTCCATTTACAATGTATTGTGCTTTGTATGTGTGTGTGTGTGTGTGTGTGTAAAAAAAAGTGCCATTCATACTTCTGGGATTAGAGCATTTGTCTGAATATGAGCCGTTTGTTCAGAATAAACTTGGGAGTCAATGTTATCTCTTATGAATCTTGCTTGGCCTGGTGTTTGCTTCGGGCTTTCTGAAGCTGTGTGATGCTTGACAGGAGCTGCTTGTTCTCAGGTCTCCCAAGCTGAATCAACAATAGAAAGGCGGGGAGAACTTGCGAGCTTGGGTAGTTCACAGCTCCGCGATTCCGACACCTATTGCTTTTGTGATGAGCCCCAAGGCTTTCCATCTCCTCAATCTGTCAAATCAAAATACAGAATTTATGCTGATCACAAACAGGGATTAAAGGTAAGGCTGCCAAAATAATTATAATATTCCTTGCATTTGATATAATGCTTTTCACGCCTTCTAGACGTCTCAAAGTGCTTCACAGGATATACTATCAAGTGAATTTACTATATTTGTGGGCGAAAACACGACAGCCAATTGCGCACAGCAGTGTCGCAAAAAAACGTTGTGGATTGAGTGACCAAATTATTATTTTATTTACTTTCTTGAGGGATAATGATCAGGCATATGGAGTAAGGAAACTTGCCAATGTTTCGCCCTGCAAAGTTCTTTAATAATAATAATCCTGCATTTGCACCTGATAATAGCAGCTTATCACGTCACTGAGACGTCTCAGAGCGCCTCACAGGTATACCGTAAAGTGGATTGACTATTTTGTGGGTGAAACGCGCAGACAATTGCACTCAGCAACGTCTCACAAACAGTTATTATTTTTTTTTAAGAAGGTTAATTTCTGGCAATATGAAGTGATGTGAAGTTCTCTCCCTCTAATGGTTCTTGGAGGGGCAGCAATGGCGAACTCACTTGAGAAGTTTTTTTTTAGTTCTGATCAGCCCATTACGACACCAAAGTGTCTCAAACACTCACCAAAGTGCCTCACAGTATTTACTGTAAAACGTCAGAGCTGTAGGCAAACACTGCATCCAATTTCTGTCCAGCAACATTCCGCCATCAACTCAACTCTGGAGTGACACTGCAGGTTGCTGAGATTTCTTGAGCTGACTGAAGGAATTTACAAGCCTTTAATTTAAGACATTTGCCCACATCATCGTCCAACGTAGTGGGTTGAAGTGGGTGACCAATAACTGGGGGATTGTCAGCCAGAGTACAGGGAGAAACTCCAAAGGAAGGGGCCCATCTGAGGGGGTTTTGGGGATGGAGGTTGAAAGATTCAGTCGGCGGCACAGATTGGGGTTGCAATCGACCTTAATACCCACTGCCTGTCAAATAAGGGGTTAAAGAGCAAAGCAGCTGATAGAATTTTCTTCCCCGGCCACAGCAAGCTTGTACTTTTTATTATGCCCCTCCCCCTTTCTCCAACCCTGAGTGGGGGGGACATGGTAAAAAACCATCATCAAACCAACATCATTTGATATTATCTCTCTTTACTAAAAGATGCTCAATTTGTACAACAGAAACATGTACTGTCTGATGTAGAATGGTTGCACTGCCCCCCTCTGGTCAGATACTGGTGGTACAGACCATTTCCATCTGTCATGAAAGCAAACATCGCCTATCCGAACACAGCCTTTCGCCTCAGCAGAACACCTCGGGATGCTTCTCAGGATTTGCTGTGCGGCGACTGTGTTTTCTATGTGAACGTGAATTTGGTTACTAAACGTTTTATTTTCTAAACCTATGAACAAGATTTTTTTCAGGACTCATTATCCACGGCTGCTTGTGGGGGACGCTGCTGTGCGCAATTGGCTGCCGCGTTTCGCCCACAAATATACAGTTCAGTTCACTTCATAGTATATCCTGTGAAGCACTTTGAGACGTCTAGAAGGCGTGAATAGCGCTATATTAAATGCAAGGACGATTATTATGACACTGGGGAACTTTTTAAGAATGATAAGGTATTTGTCTATTTACATTGACAACTTGAGGAAACTCCTATTAACTCCTACCCCATGAAAATTTCTCTAAACATTATGCAAGTTTTTGTATTCAAACCAGCCAAAACTCTCATCCAAGCTTTTATCTCTTTCTGCCTCGATTATTCCCCCTTTCCCCCCCCCCTCTTCCTCCCTGACTTTACCCCACTTTTCTCTCCCTCTCCCCCTTTACCCCCTTTTCTCCCCTGGCCCCATTTCCGCGACTGTTAGTGGGACACTGCTGTGCGCAATTTGGCTGCCGCGTTTTGCCCACAAATACGCAGTCAATTCTCTTACTCTCCTTCATCCTGCCCCGATCCCTCTCCCCCTGCTCTTGTCCCTACCTACAGCGCCTTGGGACGTCCTCCCGACGTGAAAGGCGCTATATGAATGTAAGTTTTGATTGATTGATGGATTGATTCCAATACCCTCCTAACTGATCTCTCCAGCTTCACTATCCGCAAAATCCAATTCATTAAAAATTCCGCCACCTGCACTTCATCAAAGTTCACCTGCAGTGAATCCGTGCCCCCATCACAGCAGTCCTTGTCTCCCTATCACAGAGCAGATCAACTCCCACACGTCTACAAATCTCTTTGTGCCCTGGTACCTCCCTACCTGTCCAACCTGCTTACTCCACATTCCACAACCTGCTGGCTCCAGCCGCCGACTTGTCCCTCGTCTCTGTTTCAACAACAACTTGGATGTATATAGCGCCCTCCATGCCGGTCGGCGTCTCAGAGCGCTTCACTATCAGTGGTCGCACTTTCAAACTCTCTCCCTGAATCCCTGCGCCTTGCTCCCTCCTTCACTGTTTTCACATCACGCCTGTGCTCCTTCCTCTCGCACCGTGCTTACGATCACCTCCTAGCATCAAGCTCCGCCATTGTTAAGCTTCCAAGACCCCGTGTAAAGGTTTTGAATGGGACCTTTGTCTAAACATTTAAAGTCATTGAGGAAAAATCCTAATTCAGAAGCTGTTTTACCAGCGTTCTTTAAAAACACGTTTTTTTTAAAAAAAACTGATTTTAAGAATTTCTGAAATTCAGCACCATCTTGAACTTCATGGCTAAGATCACCCAAATCCTAGAGTAATTCATTAAAGCCAATTACAGGGCTTCAAATGCAGCCTTGGTTGAGATATAACAAGTGTTTATATTTCACTCTTCACTCAGGGTAGCGTTGTGGAGCGCTACAATCATTGAGAAATTCATGCTCAGCATTCTATGCTGAGATCAGCTAACCCAGCATGGAACAGCGACCGCATTGGTACACTTTTAAAAATAATGTGTGTTTTGGAAGCAAATTGATGGCTTTTTTACTTGCAGCACGACTGTGGTTTATCAGCTTAAGTCTCATATGTACTAATTGCCATCTGTGCGTTGAGTGTTGATAAAATAAAGAGCCTCAGAGCTCATCCACTGCCAACAACAATCGCAAACTGGGGCTTGAGGCACAGGAACCTCAGATGCATGTACTGTATATAGTTATACAACAATAATAATAGTAATTTGGTCACTCAATCCACAACTGTTGGTGGGACACTTCAGTGCCCAATTGGCGGCTCCAATTTGCTCACAAATATGTAGTCAATTTACAGTATATTCTATAAAGATGTCTCGATGTCTCAAAAGACAGGATAAGGCGCTATATCAAATGCTAGGATTAGATTCTGGAGGCTGTTAGATTTACAGCAGCATATAAGATGTATGTGATTTATCCACACAGCACTACTGTACTTTTATTGTAGGGCGGAATGTTTCTTTATGTACAGTCTAAAATTACAGGGGGAGGAAATCGGAGAAAGTGAGAGTCGGATAGAGAGGGAGGGAAGATAACAAGGTCCCTGGAAGAAGTCAGACAGCTTTCCGGATAAAAAAAAGAGAATACACAAAAAGAATAATATTCATCACAATATCTTGTGATATTGAATATATTTGTTGATTATGCACTCAATTCTTCGCTTGTTTATAAATGTAAATTGTTGTTGTTGTTTACCCTCCTTCTCCCTGCCCCACCCCTCCCCCGCCACTTTGGCATCAAAAGGGTTATGCCAGGAATGACGGGAGTTGTAGTCCTCCTGATTCCTGTGTGCGCGAGAGAGCGGAGGATAGAGGGAAAGAGAACTACACGTCCCGGCAGGCATTGCGCGAACACATCCGGTTGTTACCACCGTTCCCCTCCTGGCACAATCAACCAAACAACGAGCGGGGAAGGGGCGGCCGCCCGCTGTCCCCCTCCCGCCCACCCGGATGTGAAGAGCCAATGGTAAAATGGCTTCACCGCCCCAACGGACAATCCAGCAAGCAATTGCCTGACCCACCCCCTCTAGCGACAATTGAGTAGGCAATCGCAATTGGCCGACCCCCCCTCTCGCTGCAATTGAGGAGGCAATGGCAATTGCCTGACCCCTCCCTCTACCAGCAATCGAGGAGGCAATCGCCGCACCCCCCCTCTAGCGGCAATTGAAGCAGGATTGGGGCAGTATATAAACGCTCGGTGGAAGAGGACGGACGGCTTTCTGCAGCCCGCTTCCCAGTCACCCTCCCTCCCCCTCAACTCTTTCCCAGAGAGAGAGAAAAAAATAATTATAATTATTTTAACTTCCTAAGAAAAGATATATATATAATATTTATAATAATTCCGTCTCTTTCTCTCCCCCCCCCCCTTCCCCTCCCACCCCCCCCACACACTTCCCTCCCTGCATCCACATGGCGAGTTCGGCAAACTCAAACCCGGTGGTAAGATTTTTGGTTTCGTTTTTTGTTTTTTTTCCCCCCCCCTCAAAAAAAAGGCACACTGAGGGATATTTTTATTATTATTATTCTATCTCTAAAGGGAAACCATTTTTTAAAAAAAACTTAATTCCTAAACCGATTGGCTTGGAAGAAGACGACGACGTTTTTTTAAAAACATTTTAAAAAAATTCTCTTCTATATATATATAAATATACATAATCTCTCTTTCTCTTTCTTTCCCTCCTTTTTTTAAAAAAATATATCTCAACCGTCGATCGTGGGCCTTTTATTGTGTGGTGGTCACTTCTCCATTAAACTAGGGGTGTTTTGGGGGTGAAATGTTAGCATTTTTAACCCCCACTCTCCACCCCCCCTCTTCCCCCCCAAAAAATCATCATTTTTATTATGGTTGTTATTAAAGCTGATTGAAGCCAAGTCAAGATTTTCTGGATGTGTGTGTTTATATATATATATATATATAGTATATGTTAACCATGTAGGAAATGGAGATATATATATATATATGGCCCAAAAGAAATTAAAGGTGTGTGGGGGTGGGGGGGGATCTGCAATATCATCCTTTGTGTTTCCCCATGACTACAAAGTGGGCTTTTTATTTATTACAGAAAGTTGTAGTTACACTTGGAATGATTATGTGGGGGTGGGAGAGGTATTTAAAAGCTTGGGTGATGTTAAATGTCATTTTTTTCGTGTGGGGGTGTGAAGATTTTATGGGTGAGGGAAATGAAATATATATATATACACACATATAAAATAATCGTCCTTGCATTCATATAAAACCTATAAGGTTTTTAAAAGGGTGAAAGTTGTCCCACTGGCTTTCAAGGCAACATTCTTGTGTGTGAAGGTGGGGAGGGGGGGGAAGAGTTACTATTTTTTAAAAATCTATAGAAATATCTGAAGGTTTGTGCAAGGTTTCCAGTAGAAAAAGTTACCTTCCCAAGACTATTTTTTTTAAAAAGAGAAAAACAGAGATGATAATGGCTCTGCCTTGAAGACGTTTCAAAAATATTTATTTTTGCTTGATTTCCTCCCCCCCCCCCCCCCAGCTTAGTGTAGCATTTAGTTTGATTATAAATACTGTGCGTTTGTGTGTGTCTGTGTCTGTATATATATATCTCAATAGGGGATGGAGTAAATCTGCCGATTAAATAAACAGACCCTCCCCACCTCAACACACACCGAACAGCCAGTCACTAGAGGCATTGGGCCTTGGTGTGAGCCCTAAGCCCGGGGCTCAGGTTTGGGGCCTAGCCGCTGTCGCTCTCCTCCGCCCCTCCCCCCCCCCCCCCCCTTCCGTGGCCCGGTGAGGCCTGATGTCTTCCCTGGCGTAGAGTGGAGGTGCCGCCGCCTCGCCCTCCCTCGGGGTCTCGGTCTCTTTCCCACCCCAGTGACCGCTGCTCCCTGTCTCTCCCCCAGTGACCGCTGCTCCCTGTCTCTCCCTGTCTCTCTCCCCCAGTGACCGCTGCTCCCTGTCTCTCCCTGTCTCTCTCCCCCAGTGACCGCTGCTCCCTGTCTCTCCCTGTCTCTCTCCCCCAGTGACCGCTGCTCCCTGTCTCTCCCTGTCTCTCCCCCAGTGACCGCTGCTCTCTGTCTCTCCCTGTCTCTCCCCCAGTGACCGCTGCTCCCTGTCTCTCCCTGTCTCTCTCCCCCAGTGACCGCTGCTCCCTGTCTCTCTCCCCCAGTGACCGCTGCTCCCTGTCTCTCCCTGTCTCTCTCCCCCAGTGACCGCTGCTCTCTGTCTCTCCCCCAGTGACCGCTGCTCCCTGTCTCTCCCTGTCTCTCTCCCCCAGTGACCGCTGCTCCCTGTCTCTCCCTGTCTCTCTCCCCCAGTGACCGCTGCTCTCTGTCTCTCCCCCAGTGACCGCTGCTCTCTGTCTCTCCCTGTCTCTCTCCCCCAGTGACCGCTGCTCTCTGTCTCTCCCCCAGTGACCGCTGCTCTCTGTCTCTCCCTGTCTCTCTCCCCCAGTGACCGCTGCTCTCTGTCTCTCTCCCCCAGTGACTGCTGCTCTCTGTCTCTCTCCCCCAGTTACTGCTGCTCTCTGTCTCTCTCCCTGTCTCTCCAGCCCTTTTAATACAATCCCCGCCGCCCTGACAGGGATGTGCGTCACCAGCGGCTCCATATAAACGGCGAGGCGGACGGGGGGGAGAGGGCGGTGCAGAGAGAAGAAAGCGGGTGGGAGAGAGAAGAAGAAGAAATGGGGGAGAGAAAAGAAAGGGGGTGGGGGGGGGGGGGGGGGGGAGAGAGAGAAGAAAAGGGGGGGGGGGGGGGGGAGAGAGAGAAGAAAGGGGGGGGGGAAGAAGGGTGGAGATGGAGAAAAAAAAAGGGAGTGAGAAAGAAACAAAATGATGAAAATATGGGAGAGGTGAAGTAAAAGGGAGAAAGAAGCATTAAACAGGACCAAGCTCTCACTGCTTTATCCCATACCCTACCCCCCGACAAGCTTTATTAATCTACAGTGTACTGTATCATCCAGTTTAAAGCCCCCCTCCCTCCACCCCCCATTCCTCATCATCTAGCTTCACTCCCCCCAAAATTCTGACTAATTATTAGCTCATCTCTGTATTTGTTGACTCTCTATGAGGTGCTTCTGCCTCCACAAACAGTTGGCTCCCAGACTTATCTCATTCGGCAAAAAGAACTTGCTTTTTTCTTTTATGTGAAAGGCGTTGTGTGACTCCTTTCTATTCTCCCTCTGCGGCTGTCTCTTTCAAGTGCTTTGAGACAAGACATTATACAGTTGTACAGTTTTGCTGTGTGGTCATCTAGTTCAAGGATTATTTTGGAGCCTTTTTCTGCCACACAGTTTTTTTTTAAAAAAGTAGCTTTGCCTTCCCACCACACATGTCAAACAAAGATAAAGATGTCTTTGCCCCTCCAGGGAAGTACCTAATAATGGCGGACTCGGCCACGGATTTACAATACTGTATTATTGTATTATATTTTAAAGTTGTGCACTCTAGTGTTTAGTATATGAAAATACAGTTTATATAAACAGACATGTGATGTGAATTGACTTTATAGGAGTCGTGTAGCTCAGTGGTTAAGTGCATTCGCTTTGCAAGCGAGAGACCTTGGTTTGATTCCTGGCAGGGCAGAACCTTGGACAAGTTTCCTAACTCCACACGCCTGATAATAATCCCTCAAGAACAAAATACAATAATAAAATTGGTCATTTTAATTCATGACTACTTGGGGGACACTGCTACGTGCAATTTTGCTGCAGTGTTTTGCCCACAAATATAGTCAATTCACTTTACAATATATTCTGTGAGGTGCTTTAAGATGATGGCTAGAAGACATGAAAATAACTATTATCAATTAAAAAAATTATTTTGTGGGTGAAACAATTTGTTTTTCTCAGTAAATAGTCAATTCATTTGATAGTATATTCCGTGAAACTCTTTGAGACTTCTTGAAGACTTGATGCGGCACTATCAAATGCAAGGATTATTATAATGACAATTATTTTGTTTGAAAAGAAAACGGCTTCTGTTTTATATATGATCTGATCTTGAAATATTGGATTTCATTTTGTCTTGAATTTTTTTCCTTTCCCACCCCCCCTCCTGCTCAGAAAATAAAATTATCGGGGTGGTGTCAGAGTGTGCAATAAACAGGGATGGAATTACTGATGACTGCTGCAGCAGTTCTTTTTACTTGACTTTGTGCCATATGGCCTTCTCTTTAAAAATAATAAATGCAGAGAATGCCAGTAATATCTGGTATTCCACTAAGATCTGGTATTCTACTTATTCAAGGAATCCAAAAATTGTGTTTTTCTGTGCTCTCTAATAATTTGTGGCACTGTGCATCAAATTAAATTTTTATTTCAGCTCATTGTCTTGAATATATATATATTCTTCCTTTCACATTTGAATCTTAGCTATTCCCTGGCAGTTCATGTCTGGCACAGTACTTGCCACGGGCATAACATAATAATTTCTGCAATTGATACAGCGGCTTATCACGTCATCGAGCAGTCTTCAAGCAATATACTGTATTATAAAGTTAATCGACTGGGTGAAAAGCCTGCAAAATAACCGCATCTAAAGAAAAAGGCGCAAAACCGAAATAAAACAGCCCTCACAAAAGCTACTACAGTATATACTGTTTTAAAGCATCTATCCATCAAGAAGCCCAAATGGAAATGATCTATAAACTAAGTAGCTTATGAACCACTGCAGATTTTCTAGGAGTTCATATTGTGACCTGACCACCCATCATCACTCCATCCCACAATCCCTTTACCTTTCTTCTTCCTTGCCTCCTTCAAGATCCTCCACTTCAGCCACCCTCCTACCTCTCTGCTCTCCCTTTTCCCAATCCTGCCTCACCCCCACCCTGACTGTTCAGTTCCTCCTGACATGGAAGGTACTGTACAACTGTGATTTTGTGGTTGTTGTTGCTGAGTATGTAGCCTATAATTCATGGAGTGTTTGACGGCCAAGAAAACAAGCAAGCACTTGAGTGATTTATCGGCCTAAGATAATTTTCAGGTTAAATTGAAGTGTGAATTCATTGATTGTTGCTTGCTTTTAATAAAATGTCAGGAATTTTAGGTGAAGTTTTTGTAAAAAAAAAACTATGAGCCTGGGATCCTATGGTAGTTGTTTATGTCTTGAGAAGGTTTTTAGAATAGAAAAGTGTTTTCTTTATTAATCAAACTTAAATTTGGTTGTGTTAACTTATTAAGGTCTTGTGGGTTCCGAAAGAAGTAGTGGAAGTGTTAATGAGAACAGTAGCGTATGACTTGAAGGTGTTTAGGATTGTGTGTTGTATTACCAGGATTTCACAGTTCTTTGTAGCTTTTAATAATATACATACAGTTTGCCTACAGAACATCCACAACACTCAGTAACGAATGGTGTGAGTGGTTTTCAGGTGTTGATGTGATGTATTAAATGAAAGTATTTTATATCATATTGTAAATCACCCCGAGTGAAAACTGGGGTCAATTTGTATTGTAAAGAAAATCTCCATATGGAGAAAGGTTTTACAACAGGGAGACAATTATCTGTACTGTACTATTTAGTATGACCCCTTTTCTGAAGTTACTCATAAGCCTTATCAGTTGGGACAATATATTTAATATGACTTATGCAATGTGTGAGTTATGTCAAACTTGGATAGAATATGAACTCTTGAATGGGATTTGGATAGATGTACATCTTGGGCAGTTATACGATTTATACAGATTAGATTTGTGCGAGTTTTGCTATAAGATGTTTTATGGTTGAAACACTTTGCTGTGGCCAAAATGGCTGCCGCATTTGCCGAGATACAAAACAACAGTCACTACACTTGGCAGTATTTCCTGTGAAAAGCTTTGAGACAATCACATTTGGAAAAGTTAGCAACTGGCTTGAAATGTGTCAAACTAACTTCATGGTGAGTGAGAAAGAAACGTCAAGCTCTTGAGACATCAAAGGTGCATCCAGTTTGCACTCAATCCACCAATTTGCCTACTTATTTGTGGTCTTATTTGAATTTGTTTAAAATGAAAGTGGTTTAAATTTAAAAGTATTAACTTCTAAAGGTGATTTATCAAATAAACACCTTGATGTCTTGAGGAATCATTAGACAATTTTATTGAAAATTTTAAGATGGATTACTTTTATTATCGGTAGGAGTAGAGGGACACTTGTGTAATTTTGAAAGAGGCAGGAAAGAATTCAGTTAGCGAGTTGAACATTAACTTGTTGAAAACATAAAGCAATGATGAAGCAATTACCTGCTCCATTGAATCTAAGTGATGGCAGATTGTGAGGGAACAGAACATGACATACTGTACTGGTTATGTATTGTACTCTTCTATATGTGTGATGCACAATGTTTCAAAGAAAACTTGCCCACCATTAAAAGATGAATCACATTCTGTTTTCAACCTAATCCCTAGACGTTTGTGTTAAATTAAATTGAAAAGTAGTTTAGTTTCGTTAACACAGAAAGTTACATTCGGCCCAACTAGTTGGCTCTGATGCATGTTTTCACGTGAGCCTCACTCTATCCCCTCTATTCCCTTCTCTCATGTAAGCATCTCAAATTTCTTCTTGGTTAAATACAACAATTGATAGTTAGCTTGTTAGTCAATTGGCGGATTCCGTTTCTAATAATCCGTTAAAAAAACTAATAATAATAATAATGTGGTCACATAATCTACAACGGTTCGTGGGACACCGCTATGCGCACTTGGCTGTGCGTTTCACCCACAAAATATACAGTATATTCTGTGAAGCTCTTTCAGACGTCACCAAGACGTGATAAAGCACTATATCAAATGCAAGGATTATTATAACAACAATCTGCATTTATATAGTGCCCTTGGTGCGGGTAGAGTCCTGAGCGCTGCTGTCTTCAACCATAACTTCTGGTAGTGAGTTCCACATTCTCACCATCCTCGATCTGAAGAAGTTCCTCTTAAACTCCCTTTTAGACCTGCTATTACTACTTATATTTATGATTTGCCTATTAATGACCACATCACTGCTGTGCACAATTTGGCTGCCGCATTTCGCCCACAAATATTTAATCGGCTTTCCTGCTCTCTTTCCCCCTACTCCGACCCCTCCCCTTGCCATCTTTTCCTCCTTTTCCCCCTAATCCCACTTCCGTGACTGTTTGCGGGACACTGCTGTGCGCAATTTGGCTGCCGTGTTTCGCCCACAAATATACAGTCAATTTTCCTACTCTTCTTCATCCTGCCCCGACCCCTCCCCCCCAGCTCTTGCCCCTACCTAACTGTACAGCGCCTTGGGATGTCCTCTCGGCATGAAAGGCGCCATATAAATGTAAATTTTGATTGATTGATTGATCGAATCCTCTCAGAATAATTATGTCACTTCTTATCAGGTCCACCCTCAATAGTCTTATGCACAGAGAGAAATCTCAAACCTGCCTTATATTTGGAATAGTGCCTTTCATGTCAGGAGGACATCCCAAAGCCCTTCACTGTAAATTCTGATCAATATTAATAATGTTCTACATTTTGCCTTCAAAGAATATCTGTTGCCTCTTAGGGAAAATGCAGGGAATGATTGGGTTGAACGGCTTCCATCATTTGTTGTCTGGTAATTTGCTGATTTCACCTTGGCAGTCTGAGTCAATCAACTTCCATCTGCTGTATTTTGTATCAGCCAGTTGAAGTGTTATTGGCAGAGTTTTGTGAGCGGGTCATCTCACTGCCCTCACAGTTGCAGTTATTTTTAGCTTGTAGTAATGCTTTATTGACCCGCTGTCATGTAGACTAGATCAACACATGACATCGATTCCTTCACTACTTTGTAAGCAGCAACATTTTATAAATGCAGTCATGCTTTCCTTGTTACAGCATGATGGTGGGTGTGGACGTCCGAACTACATTGTATAATACACATGGGCTGGAGACTGGTGGGGAGGGTGGGGGTGGGGTGTTCTAAAGCTTAGCAAACCGTGTGTTAATGACCCAGAGGTGAATTTTGATTGCTTGGTTTGGATGTTGTTTAAATTTGTACTGTGTAATCTGAGCACTGTGCAATCAACAAATCTTTGGCCCACAATGGTGACAAATATATTTTCTCTCTTGGCCTCCCCTCACACCCACCCACATTGTGCTATAACAACCAACAAAATTATATTTGTGTAAAGCACCCATCACGTCAGAAGGACATCCCAAGGCTCTGGACCCGAGCTAGGGTCGGGATCGGGGAGGGTGGAGGGAAAAGAGGGGATTTTGGGTGAACAATGGGACTGTCAATGAGGAGGGTTTTGAGGTGGGTCTTGAAGAAGGCTAGATAGTGGCAGAGTGGCTGAAGGCTCGCCTGCTGATGGATGGTGGAGCGGGGGATATGGAGCAGGCAGGTTGTTGGAGGGTTAGGAGGTTGCAAAGGTAGGGTGGGGTGAGGGCTTTGAAGGTGAGGACCAGGATCTTGAATTGAATTCTCTGGGTGATGGGGGGGCCCGATGGAGTTAACTACAATTACACAGAGAAATAGTTAAATAATAATTCCTGCATCTGCTATAGCGCCTCATCACATTGTTGTGATGTCTCTAATTGCTTCACAGAATGTACTGTAAAGTGAATTGACTATTTGGGTGCGAAAATGCATATGAAATATTGAAATAACATATATTGAAATTGGGTTTGGATGCAACATTAAAATAATCCTTTCAAAGTATTTTGTGGTTTTAAAGGCTAAGAATATTTTCTGACTGGGAAGGATGTTGGTTGTTGCTTGCAGAAACAGTGAGATCTCATCATCCTCAATTTTTTAAAACTTATTTTTCAGTTTTTAATCTGTGTCTGTGAAGGGATTAAATGTGCCTTTTTTCGCCTCATTAAATCTTCTATTGATCAATTTCAGTGAATGAATAAACGCTGTGATTGATAATGATTTAGCCGCATTTGTTTATACAGCATTTTAAGTCTGTGTGGCTTCCATGATTCAATCCGCTAATTGATCAGCTTCATTGAATAAATACTGCAGTTGATACAGTTTAACAACTTTAGATTACATGTTAGATTCTACTCCTTTGAAATCTTTGCTTGTGGGCCCGGTTTATACATTAGAATATACAGCACACAAACAGTTCAACCCAACTGGTCTATGCCGATGTTTATACTCCACGTTGAGTCTCTCCTGTCCTTCTGAAAGACATTGTGAGGTGAAAGAAAGAAGTAGCCAGCGTGAAATTGCTGTACTTTTCCACGAGTGCCCAATTTTTTATTTGAGGGATTGCTGAAAGAAAAACTGCCTTGACATTTTGCCTTGGGATCTTTAACATTCACCTGAAAAGGCAGACGGGATAATAATAATAATCCTTACATTTGATATAGCGCTTTTCACATCTTGCTTTATTGTCATATCTGCCAGTCTAAGACTGTGAACTCTAAAGTCCTGATGTAGGGCCAAAATGCATCCACATCTCTGACTCGGAGGTGAGAGTCCTACTTATTTGAGTTAGGCTGACACCGCAAGAGATGTCACACTGACAAATTATTGGCCCTCATCATCATCAGACCGGTGTTTTAAAAGTGTGAGAAATTTGTTGAACACCGATATTTCTAACCCATTTTGTTCCATGTTTCTACAGCCTAAACTTTACCGAGCAGTGATTGAAGACGTAATCAACGATGTACGGGAGCTTTTCCTGGATGAGGGAGTGGATGAACAAGTCCTTATGGAGTTGAAAACGGTACAATTCATTTTTGAGTTATCCTTGTGTTTTGCAAACGATCATTTGGTAAAGTGGTCCAAAATGGAAATTACACAACTGGCTACCTTTACGAGAAGCCGAACTATTCTCAGAAACAAACAGGCTTATTCTAGTAATGCTAGGCTATTGTACCACATTAATAATAACAATCCTTGCATTTGAAATAGCGCCTTAATCACGTCTTTGAGACGTCTCAAAGCGCTTCACAGAATAGACTGTAAAACGAGTTGACTGCAGTTTGTTATGGAAATGTTTCAGATTGTAGCAAGTGAAATTCTCCTGAAATGTTCTGTTGTAAATGTTGACATATTATCCATATTTAGGTTCCAATACCATTGCAATATATGGTAGATCGGGACATGGGGGTAATTTAATTTCACCCTTTCAGAATTAAAATGTGTAAATTAACAGATTGTGCAATACCCTACCGCATAGCTACTTTATTGCAATTATGAATTTCATTTCCGTGGATATTTTAAGTATCTAAAGCTTTAAGCATCAACCTGGAGCGTTAACATGTAATTCAGGTAGCTTTTGTTTCAGACTAAAAGCACCAAAGAAAATCAGAACTCATTTTAGCGTTAAAGTGATAGGGCTAGTATAATTATTGGGTTTAATTCAAGAGAGGCTTGAAGATACTCTTGGAAACCCAACTAAAGTTTTTTGAAATTATTTCAGTAACCTAAATATGGATGGATAAGAGCAAGTAATAATAATAATCCTTGCATTTGATATACTGCCTTATCTCGTCTTCAAGATGTCTCAAAGAGCTTCACAGAATATATTGTAAAGTGAATTGACTGTATATTTTGTGAGAGAAAGTGGTGCAAAATATGAATTTTGAATATGAAAAATATGAACCCAGACTGGTAAGAGTTTGAGAATGGTTACGATTTATCCCTAACCATTCCTGTACCCTTTCCGGCCTCCCATTCAATTGTTGTTTTCAGGCAGGAATTAACTTTGCCTGTCATTTTTCGCCCACAAAATACACAGACACTCCACTTTACAATGTATCCCGTGAAGCGCTTCGAGACGTCTCAACGACGTGATAAGGTGCCATATCAAATGCAAGGATTATTATTATTAGTAGTAGTAGCAGTAATGTTAGGTTGTGAGAATCCTAGCTTTCGTCGGTGCTAATACAAAAAACTTGGCTTTTTAACAAAAAAAACACGAAACTGTTGTTATTTTTTGGGATACCAGCTATGGGAGAGCAAGCTGATGCAATCGAAGGCTGTAGATGGCTTCCACTCAGAGGAACAACAGATTTTAATGCAGGCGCAGCAACAGCAACAACAACAACAGCAGCAACAGCAACAACAACAGCAGCAACAACAACAACAACAGCAGCAACAGCATCACCAACACCATCACCAGACTCAACAGCAACCACAGACACAGCAATTGCTCACCATCCCCACAAATTCAGGTCTGTCCCCCGCCCTAACAAAAAAAAGTCTATTTCAGTCTCTTGCCGTTGCGAGCTTGCAGCACAATGCAAACGTTATGTGTCGGCTTTACTTGTATTCAGTCATTAGGGCTCGTGCCTCTTATTGGTGAGGGTGTGGGTTATGTCTGTATCACAGTCGAGGCAGGCCCGTCAGTGTAGTGCTGGGGAGAGCTGCCTCGTCAGAGGAGCTGCCTCACCAGATGACAATAAAGTTTCTGTATGGTAATCTAGTATTATCTTTGGACATCTTGTCTGCCTCTCATATAATACTCCCGTCGGATTTTATTGGTTATATTTATGAGACATTGCAGGGTTTAAAGTGGCAGCGTCCTTTGCCTATAAAATCAGCCACTACACAACAACAACAACAACAATTTACATTTATATAGCGCCTTTCACGTCGGGAGGACGTCCCAAGGCGCTAAACAAGAGGCGTGTGACCCGAGCTGGGAGAGGAGTGCTTGGGAAGGGGTGAAACACGAAGGGGAGGTAAAAGAGTTCGGGGTGGAACAAAAGGCACGATCGAAGAGGAAAGTCTTCAAATTGGCCTTGAAAGAGGAAAGGGAAGAGGCGAAACGGAGGGATTGAGGGATGGCATTCCATAAGGTGGGAGTGGAGAAACTGAAGGCCCGGCCTCCGATGGTGGGGCGGTTCGGGCGGGGGGCTTGGAGCAGGCCAAGTCCTGTTGAACGGAGGGTCCGGGTGGGCGTGTAGGGGGAGAGCAGATAATAATTACTGTAAAAGGATTTGAGACTTTTTGTCATTGACATTGAAAGGCGCTATAAAAAATTCAAGTTGTTTAGTTTGCCTCATTATGACCTTCATTGTAACCGAATGTTCATGAATGTTAGGTTCTGGAGAAATGCTACTGTTGGCTTTGCTGATCCCATGGTCTCTGTACACAAGTACAAATGCAGTCTTTCACTTTGTATCTGTTACCACGCTTTTTTCTCTTATGGAAACAGGTCCGCAGGTTATTATGCAAGATGGAAAAATAATACAACACATGAATCCAACGGGCATGGTAAGGAGAATTTGAAAGTACTCCAAAGCTGCGATAGATGTCCCCTTTAGATACAGTATTAGACTAATTTTAAATCTGTACATTGCTGTATCAAAGATATTTACGGAAGAGCTCTAACATACATAAAATTCAACTATTTTAAAACTTTGCCGCCCGGATATTTATCTGCACAAAACTCTGTTTCCCCATCACACCAGTCCTTGCCAAGCTTCACTGGCTCCGAACAGATGGACTTCAAGATCACCTCATTCTTTTTTCAAATCCCTTCATGTTCTCGCACCTTCCTACCTGTCTGATTTGCTTATTCTCTCACTCCACCACCAGTGCATATGGTCACCTGCCCCTCCCTCTCCCCCTGACTCAGTGTCAAACTCTCACTGTCAACCTCTCCGGGACGCGACCCCACATGAAGGGCCCTATGCAAACTCAAGTTGCTGTTGGTAGTAAGGGGTAAATGTTTAGGAGAGCCAGGGTTCCTGCCCCTTTTCCCTGTCAAGTGCGTAGATAAGATGTCGAGCATTACTTGCATAAACCCAACATTCAAGATGGGGGAGAGAATAATCCCTACATTTGATAGAGCACCTTATCATGTCTTTGAGATGCCTCAAAGCACTTCACAGGATACTCTGTAAAATAGATTGACTACATTTTGGGGAGAAACGCAGCAGCCAATTGTGCACAGCAGTGTCCCACCAACAGTTGTAGATTAAAGTGACAAAAAATGTTTTTGTTGGAATTAAAGTGATATGGCAATTGACTAACAACTGGGTTCCTAGTTAGTGCTAGATAAACACGTGTGTGGAGTAAGGAAACTTTTTACCCTTGCCGGAATCAAACCCTTGTCTCTCTCTTGCAGGGCGAGTGCTCTAACCACTGAGCTACACTACTGTGTAGAATAGTAGAATATTACAGTGCAGAAGGAGACTGTTCGTTTTCCCCATCGTGCCTGTGCTGGCTCTTTAGAAGAGCTATCCAGTCCCACTCTCTGACTCTCCATATCTTTGCAAATTTTTCCTCTCCGAGTACCTATCCAATTGTGTTTTGAAAGTTGTTATTGAATCTGTTTCCACCAGACACTATTATTATTATTATGGCAAGGATACCTGCAAGGATTATTATTAAGGGAGTAATTAATACCATTTATTTTACCCAACTGGGCAATTTGAGCTAATATTAGGGTTAGGGTGACCATTGATATCAACGGAGGGCGATCTATCTATCTGTGAATTTTTCCTGAATGTTTTCCAATGTGTATATGCAAGTACAGCCACAAGAGGGCATATACTGTACACTAAATTCTGTTTTTGATTCTATTGATTTAATGTTGCATGAAACTGATCTGATTTCCCATTTGCTTTAGCGGAACCCTTACCCTCAAACCCCTCCCATCACCTCCGTAATATTACTAGCCTCCACCACTACCTCACCCCCCACTCCGCAGAAACTCTCATACACGCCTTTATCGCTTCCAGGCTCGACTACGGGAACTCTTTCCTCGTCGGCCTCCCCAGCTCCTCCCTTCACAGGCTGCAGATCGTTCAGAATTCTGCAGTTCGTGTACTCTCCCGCACCAGGCTTCGCGACCACATCAATCCCACCCTCGCCCGTCTCCACTGGCTCCCCGTCACCCAGAGGATCGAATTCAAGATCCTCGTTCTCACTTTCAAGGCCATTCACAGCCTTGCCCCCACCTATCGCTCTGACCTGCTGTCTCCCTATCAGCCTGTGCCCGTCCCCTCTGCTCAGCAGACTCAGGGCTGCTCCGCGTCCACCGCCCTAACCGCCCAACCATCGATGGCCGGGCTTTCAGCCTCTCTGCTCCCACACTGTGGAACTCCATCCCACAGCCTCTCCACCTCGCTTCCTCCTTTTCCTCCTTCAAGGCCGGTCTCAAGACCTTCCTCTTCGACCGCGACTCTTTCCCCTCTCCCACTCTCCTTCCCCTCCCCCCCCCCCCCCCACCCCCCTCCGCTCGGGTCCCGACCTAACTATTCAGCGCTTTGGGACGTCCTCCCGACGTGAAAAGCTCTCTATAAGTGCAATTTTTTTAGTTGTTGTTGAGACTAATTAAAAGTCTTCTTTCATCCCTCTCTGGGCCCTTCCCTCTGCAGCTCAGTGATTAGAGCACTTGCTCACAAGTGAGAGAGACCTAGGTTTGATTCCCAGCAGAGTGAACCATTGAGCAAGTTTCCTTACTCCACACTCCAGATAATAATCCCTCAAGAAAAGTTCCAAAAAAAAAGTGGTCACTCAATCCACGACTACTTTTGGGACACTACTGTTCGTGATTGGCTGCTGCGTTTCACCCAAAAATTCACATGTAAAGTGTATTGTATGGAGTGCTTTGAGACATTAGAAGATGTGAAAAGCCCTATATCAAGGATTGTTTTATTATTATTAAGTGAGAGGACCTGGGTTCAATTCCCGGGCTGGGCAAAAATGTTGGGCAACTTTCCTTACTCCACACATCTGTTTGTTTAGCGGTACAGAATCGCCTTTCCAAGGGGAATAATCCAAAAATGGGATTAGTCAATCCATGACTGTTTGTGGCAGCAATTGGTTGATGCGTTTCGCCCACAAAATACAGTCATTTCACTTTACAGTATACTCTGTGAAGGGCTATGAGACATCTCGAAGATGTGATATTAAATCCAACATTATTATTTACTGTTCCTCGGCTGATGGGTTTAACTAGATATACTAGGTGTAAAGTACTCAAATAAGTGGGATATTGAGTGAGTGACTCAATGTGTGGGAGTTGACTGTTTTTCCCAATGGCTAGTTATCGGAATTCTTGCTGTTTTTTCCTCCCCAGAGTACAGCTACTTCTGCAGCAACTTTGGCGTTACCGGCCGGCGTTTCGGCTCCGTACCAGATTACCTCTAATGGACAATTACTCACCAATACAGGTAAAAGCAAGGGCTTGTTTAAACATGACAAGGAAAGCAACCAAACCAAGAGTATGAATGCTGGAAATGTGACGTAAACCCAGATAATGTTGGCGCTCCATGCCAGTACACCTGAGAAAGAAAGCTAACACCATTTCAGGCAGCTATTGTTTCTCTTCAATGTGCCTTTATCAGTCCTTGGTATTAATGTTTGACGAGATAGTCCCAGTCTCTACCTCGTAAGAAGAATTCAGCTCCATTCACAAATGGGGGGGCCATTCATTTACCCCATCTCCCACCCATGGGCCCCCAGTATCAGCAACCCTCCCTCCCTCCCTCCGATCAAGTAACTGATTTGCAGTCTTCCCAACTTCACTTAACGCTTGCCTTTTTATAAAACCATGGCTGAGAATGCCTATTCATTGACATGGTGGGTGGGGGGAGGGGAACGGGATTGCTCAAGGCGTGCAAATCCACCTTGGGATATCCTCCCACTGTAAAAGGCAGTATACAAATGCAATTTGTCAGTGTCCCAGCGCCTTGGGTCGTCCTCTCGACGTGATAGGCGCTGTATAAAATGTATAAATGTAATTTTGCTGTTGTTGTGTTGGATGTAAAGCTCTCCCTTTGTTCCCTCAGGACAGCTGCTGCAAGTTGTCCGAGCCGCCAACGGGGCCCACTACTTCCTCCAGCCACACCAGCAGGTGGTGCTGGCTCAGCCTGTCACACAGCAGCAGGTCATTCAGCAGATGCAGTCCAGTGTGCAGGCCCCTGTCATACAGCAGGTACCTAAACCACACTCACAGCCTTTCAATTTAAGTAACTTGTTAGTTTGGGGATTAGCAAGGAAGCAGATCTAATAGTGTGAGCGTATACAGGGTATCTACCAAGTCCTGCCCCACTTCCCCCCCCACCCCCAAGTTTTTTTTGCTACAGTAGACTCACTGGCCAACAACTGAAACATGTGGAGGAATGCCGATGATTATATTTGGAAGCACTTAATTTTATTTAGTGCAAGTGTTTAATCCTATTTAGAGCTCCAGAGGATTGCTGTGTGGGTGTGAGTGAGCAGTATCATTTTCATGGCAGATAATATGATCTGCGGCCACGTTTGGTGACACATCTTCCATAACATGAAAGGATTATGGTTGGAATTCGTACCATTTTCTATCTCTTCACTGTGATAAAGCAGTTCAGTCACTTGTTCAGCACCTTGGGACGTCCTCCTGACGTGAAAGGCGCTATACAAATATAATTTTGTTGTAGTATAGTTTATAGAAAGATTTATTCCACCTATCGTGCCCCCTCCTCTTCTTCTTCCACCCCCTTCCCCTTTGATTGGCTTTAGATCCCTTTGATCAGATCTGGACATGTGTTTAGAAAGCCAATAAATGGTACAAATCTCTTTAATCCGCCTAGGATTTATTTCAAAACTCCTTCAATTTCATCCAAAACATTCAACACTTTTTAAACAAAGTTATTTTTATTTTAAAAGCCCGCAGCCAATCTTCAGTGTGGTATACTTTTATTGAAGCTAATGGATTAAATAGCTTTACAAGGTAAATGGAAACTTGGATACCTTTGAAGCCAATCCGAAAGTCTTGAGTCCTTTAAAAAAAATTAAAAGGCACATTATTATGTATATTAGAAACAGGTTATGTTTAACATAGTGTTATCACTGAGACCAGGTCTGAATCTGGTCCGCAGTAATCATAATAATAAATAATAATAATCGTTGCATTTGATATAGCCTTGTGACATCTTCGAGACGTCTCAAAGGGATTCACAGAATATTCTGTAAAGTGAATGGACTGTATATTGTGGGCCAAACGTGGCAGTCAATTGCGCAAACAGTTGAGCATTACACATTTTTTTCAAAGTAATTCTCAAGTCAATACTAATGACTGTACTTTTTTGTGATTACGACTAAATTGCTGGGTTTTTAAAAAAAAAGTATAAACTGGGCACCGAATGTATGAATAGCCTTGTGATGTGGTTCAAACATCAGCCAAAACCTGTGCCGACTGTACACAGCCTTTCATGCAGGGAAACTACTTGAGGAAACTTTGCAGGGATAGCATGAATCAGTGAGCACAATGGAGATAGAGGAAGATGCTTGAGAGTGATACTTTATAAAAGGTTTTCGAGAGAGAGTGAGAGTTAGAGGGAATTTAAGAGGTAGTTCCAGAAACAGGCTGAAAGCTTTTCATGGTCAGGAATTAGTTTGTGTGGGAGAGTGGAGCTGGGGAAGATTGCAGAGGTCAGATGAGGTAAGAGCCTAGATGGATTTGAAGTAGTTTTGAAAAGGGATTTGGATGGGTACTTGGAAGGAAAAAAAAGTGTAGGGCTATTGGGTAAGAGCAGGAGAATGTGATTAGTTGGGTAACTTTCAAAGAACTGGCACAGGCACGATAGGCCTCCTTCTGTGCTGTAAGATTCTATGAAGCTGGTCTGCTAAGGAACAGAGAACTAGTGGAGCTTGGTGAGGATGAGGTGATAGGTGTGCGGAGACTAGTGCAGGAGAGCAAAGGGCTGTGAAGTTCTAGAAGAACTAGTACCAGCGGGCAGATTCACATTAGTATAAATACAGGCCGGTTTAGATTAATTCTGATCAAATATATTGGATTGGAAGCTTTTGTGGGCTGGTGGAGCATTTAACGCACCCAGTTTAAATGGTCGCCTGACTACCTCCGATATAGCATGAACAGAAGCCTCCAGAAAGGGCTTGGAAAAAATTAATGATAAATTGCATTTTCCCCCCGTCTGTCCATTGCTCTAAAGCTGGAAGCAACATACGGGCTAAACCAGGGCCTGGCTGCTGGAAATAAAGTTGCGTTTATATTTTTCTCACCAACCTCTCCTTGTAGCTTTACTGAACGGTCATTTTTAAAAATAGTCGTGCCATTTCCAAGCCTCGTTGGGCACCTCTGTGACCCATGGCAATGTTTGATGTGGAAAACTGCAGCCCTCCCTTCCTAGGTAGTGATTGCAGCCCAGAGCCTTACCCTTGAAGCTGACACTGGGTGCTAATGGATGCAATTATATTCCAATGAGCGCAAGGTTCAGCCTGAAGTAGAGGTAGGGTTCCTGGTCTGGGAAAGGGCTGAAAATAACACTGGTGCATGTATGAAGGCAGGCTCCTCACAATAGGATATAGTAATAATAATAATACTTGCATTTGATATAGCACTTTTCACGTCTTCTAGACGTCTCAAAGGGCTTCACTGAATATACTGTAAAGTGAATTGACTGTATATTTGTGGGTTAAACGCGGCAGCCAATTGCACACAGCAGCGTCCCCACAAACAGTCGTGGATTGAAATGACCAATTTATTATAGGATTTTTTTGGACGGATTATTATTAGGCGTGTGGAGTAAGGAAATTTGCCCAAGGTTTCGCCCTGACCTGCCTGGATTCGAAACTCAGGTATCACACTTGTAAGGCAAGTGTTCTAACCATAGGACTCCACGATATATTGTAAAGTGTCGTGACTGTATTTTCTGGGTGAAACACAGCAGTCTGGCAATGTCGTAGATTTTGGATTGTATGATCCTATGACTAACAGTGAATGTGTGTAGAGTAAGCAACTTAAATGATCAACATGAAGGTAATGAAAATTAAAATCTAAAATGCAGTAAATCTGTTTTCGGACCTGAATGGATGTTGTTTTTTTCTCTCCTCCGTAGATGCTCACTCCACTGACTACTGGAAGTATCTCTCAGCAGGCTGGAGTCATTATCCAACCCCAGCAGATCATTGTGGCAGGAAACAAAGTTCCTTCGAATGCCCAGGTACACGGTGCTGTGAGTTGCAAAGTAGTGGAGTAGGGAAGCTTGCAGAAAATGTTGCCCTGCTGGGAATCAAACCCAGTCCTCCCACTGTGTTCCTTCCTCTGGAGAGTTTGCTCTTCTCTCTCTCTCAAGTGTATGCGGCTTGTTGTATCAGCTCAAGTGGATCATAGCTTCATAAAAACGCAACAACTGTGCCCCTCACGCAGGGTAGTCAGAGCGCTTGAGAGTGGTGGGAGCATGACACCAAGCCGGGTGGAAAGGGAAGAAATAAAAAGATTAGGAGATGTTACTTTTAAGTTTGAAAAGACGATGGCTGGACTAAAGGGAACACGATAAGTTCATGGAACTGAAAAACACTCCAGGTATTTTGGTCCTGACATTAACGCAACCAGAGGACAGAAATTTAAGAGCATTTCCGCCCCAAAAAGCACAAGGAAGGTTAAGGAGATTTGTTGTACACAGCGGGTTAGTTATTTCGCGGGACATGGAATTCTCTCCCAAAAAAACATGTTTGAAGCAGAATCCACAATAACAACAACAACAACAAGTTAAACTTATAAAGCGCCTTTCACGTCGGTAGGACGTCCCAAGGCGCTGCACAGGAGGCGTGTGACCTGAGCTGGGAGGGGTGTGTTCGGGAAGGGGTGAAACACGTAGGGGAGGTCGAAAAATTCCGGGGGGAACAAAAGGCACGGTCGAAGAGGAAAGTCTTGAAACCGGCCTTGAAAGAGGAAAGGGAAGAAACAAGGCGGAGGGATTGGGGGATGGAATTCCACAGGGTGGGAGCGGAGAAACTGAAGGCCCGGCCTCCGATGGTGGGGCGGTTCGGGTGGGGGGCTTGGAGCAGGCCAAGTCCTGCTGAACGGAGGGTCCGGGTGCGCTTATAGGGGGAAAGTAAATTGGTTAAATAGGGTGGGGCAAGGCCGTGTAAGGCCTTGAAGGTGAGGGCGAGGACCTTGAACTCGATCCTCTGGAGGATGGGGAGCCAATGGAGACGGGCGAGGGTGGGGGTTATGTGGTCGCGGAGGCGGGTGCGGGATAGTACACGGGCTGCAGAGTTTTGGATGACCTGCAGCCTGTGAATGGAGGAGCTGGGGAGGCCGACGAGGAGAGAGTTTCCGTAGTCCAGCTGTGAGGTGATGTATGTGTGCACGAGTATTTTGGCAGAGTGTGGGGTAAGTTAGTTGCGGAGCCTGGCAATGTTGCGTAGGTGGAAGTAAGCGGTGCCGGTCAAGGCACGGATGTGGGGGAGGAAGGAGAGTTTATGGTCGAACGTGAAGCCGAGGTTCCTGACTGGCTTTGTGAGGTGGAGAGTACAGCCTTGGATGTTGAGGCTGGCAGCGCCCGATGTGTGGAGGCGCTGGCTTGAGCCAATCAGGAGGGCCTCGGTCTTGCTCACGTTAGGTTTTGAAAGGGAATTAGACAAATATCTGAAAAGGAAATATATAATTGTAGGTGTGGGGGGTAAGAGAAGTGATTCAAGTGCCCTGTATTGAACCATTCTGTCATGCTATGTGCGGACGGAGGTTGCATAGCTGAGCTAGCTCAGTGCTTTACTCGTGACTGAAAATTTACCACGTGACTGATTCCTGTTTTCTCCACTGTTACTACAACAACAACAAATTTATAGAACACCTATGTCAGGAGGACGTCCCAAGGCGCTGTTAGAGGAGCTGATGTGAAAAATCCACACAATTTGTTAGATTAGAGAATTAAGAGATGATTTGTTAATGTGATAATTTGTTGTTGCAGGTTATGCAAACCACCACAACTGTAGCAGCTGCCACCCCTTCAACACAGGTGGCCCAAACAAACAGCTCAGCCCCTGTCCAGCAACAACAACAACAGCAGCAGCCCCCTCTGGTGATGCAGGTGGACGGCGCTGGGGACACATCCTCGGAGGAAGACGAGGATGACGAAGAGGATGAGTACGATGACGAGGAGGAGGAAAAAGACAAGGAGGAAGTCGGGGAAGATGGGCAAGTTGAAGAGGTGATTCAGAACATCGGCATTCACACTTGAGCTAATAATCAAACCCTCCCGAGTATTTCCCCCAATGTCTACACTTAAACATTCACCAAATACTATCTACAATAATAATAATCCTTGCATTTGATACAGCACTTTTCATATCTTATCAACGTCTCAAAGCGTTTCACAGAATATACTGTAAAGTGAATTGACTGTATATTTGTGGGCGAAACAATATAAAATTAGGGAATTAGGTTAGTGGGATGCGTCCCTCCAGGGAGAGTGTGCACATTCCATTCTAATAATCCTATCTCTGGGATTTCCATGTGTAGGTCGGAGGCATTAAAATCTCATCTTAGTTTTGTTACTCTCAAGCACGGTGATGGGATCCGCAAGTGTCTGACACCCGGCTGAGCAAAAAAATACGTATACCTAAAGAGGACAACACCATAGACAAATTGAAATAATCTTTTACCTCAGGCTGAAGGGGTTCCCATCATTGTAAAATGTATATCTTATCAGTGCTTATTAGTGCTAACTGTTAATACCCAGTAAGTCATTATCAATTATAACAGTAATGTTCACCTGGTGACAAGCAACAACAACAACAACAATTTACATTTATAGAGCGCCTTTCACGTCGGGAGGACGTCCCAAGGCGCTGAACAAGAGGCGTGTGACCCGAGCTGGGAGGGGAGTGTTTGGGAAGGGGTGAAACACGAAGGGGAGGTAAAAGAGTTCGGGGTGAAACAAAAGGCACGATCGAAGAGGAAAGTCTTCAAACCGGCCTTGAAAGAGGAAAGGGAAGAGGCGAAACGGAGGGATTGAGGGATGGCATTCCATAAGGTGGGAGCGGAGAAACTGAAGGCCCGGCCTCCGATGGTGGGGCGGGGGGCTTGGAGCAGGCCAAGTCCTGTTGAACGGAGGGTCCGGGTGGGCGTGTAGGGGGAGAGTAGATCGGTTAGGTAGGATGGGGCAAGGCCGTGTAAGACCTTGTAGGTGAGGACGAGGATCTTGAACTCGATCCTCTGGAGGATGGGGAGCCAGTGGAGACGGGCGAGGGTGGGGGTTATGTGGTCACGGAGGCGAGTGCGGGATAGCAGAGTTTTGGATGGCCTGCAGCCTATGAATGGAGGAACTGGGGAGGCCGACTAAGAGAGAATTTCCGTAATCCAGCCGTGAGGTGATGTACGCATGCACGAGTGTTTCGGCAGCGCCGGGGGTAAGATAGTTGCGGAGCCTGGCAATGTTGCGCAGATGGAAATAGGCGGTGCCGGTCAAGGCGCGGATGTGGGGGAGGAAGGAAAGTTTTTGATCGAACATGATGCCAAGGTTCCTGATTGGCTTTGTGAGGTGGAGAGTGCAGCCTTGGATGTTGAGGCTGGCAGCGCCCGATGTGCGGAGGCGCTGGCTTGAGCCAATCAGGAGGGCCTCGGTCTTACTCACGTTCAATTGCAAAAAGTTGTCCCTCGTCCACGATTCGATGTCGGACAGACATGCTGTCAGAACATTGATCGTCTGGGGGTTGAGGGATGCGGCAGAAAGGTACAACTGGGTGTCATCCGCATACATGTGGAAATTTACCCCATGTCTGCGGATGACGTCGCCCAGGGGGAGCGTGTAAAGGGTGAAAAGAAGGGGACCGAGGACAGAGCCCTGAGGGACGCCGTGAGAAACTGTGCGGGGGTTTGAAGAAAAGCCATTGGAAGAAACAAAATGTAAACGGTGGGTCAAATAAGAATGGAACCATTCAAGGACTGTGCCTTGAAGGTTGAGGTGGGAGGAAAGACGTTGAAGGAGGATGGTGTGATCGACTGTGTCGAACGCAGCAGACAGGTCAAGGAGGACGAGGAGGCAGAGGGAGCCCTGGTCACAGGCGGTTAGGATGTCATTTGTGACCTTGACCAGGGCAGTTTCTGTGCTGTGGATAGGGCGGAAACCTGATTGGAGGGGTTCAAGAAGTGAGTGATTTGAAAGGAAAGAGCGGAGCTGGGAGGCAACCACTCTTTCAAGGACCTTGGATAAAAACGGGAGGTTGGAGATGGGTCGATAACTTGATGGTTGCGACGCATGATGGGAGGGTTTCGTCAGGATAGGGGTGATGGTGGCTGTTTTAAGGGAGGTAGGGACGGTTCCTGAGGAGAGGGAAAGGTTAATGGTGTCAGAAATGAGCGGGGCTAACAAATGGAGCTGGGTGCGGAGGAGGGGGGTGGGGATGGGGTCCAATGAGCACGTGGTGGGTTTCATGGAGGTGATTGTTTTTGTGACTGAAAGCGGGGTGGTGGGGTTGAAAGTGTGAAATGGGGGGTGAGTAGGGGTTGAGGTAGCTGATGAGGGCGCGGAGGTGGAGGAGTGGTGGGGGGAGGAAACCGCAGAGCGGATTTTCTCAATTTTGGACTCGAGGAAATCCAGCATCTCCTCACAACGAACGTTTGAGGAGAGGATCTGCGAGGTGAGGCGGGGGGGGGGGGGCGGGGGAGCTGGTTGGTGGTGGCGAAGAGGAGGCGGTGGTTGTCCTTCGCTTCCAGGATTATCCTGGAGTAGAAGGCTGATTTGGCGGTGGCTAGGGTGGAGGGGTAAAATTTGATGCGGTCCAGCCAGATTTGCCGGTGGACCGTGAAGCCAGATTTGAGCCAGGTGCGTTCAACTGCTCTCACTTGGCTTTTGAGGGAACGGAGGTGAGATGTGTACCACGGTGATGATCGGGAATGGGAGACAGTTTTGGAGGTGAGGGGGGCCAGGGTGTCAAGGGTAGTGGAGAGGGTGTTGTGGAGGGCGGTGGAGGCGGAGGATGGGTCTGTACAAAAAGAATGCCATTGTGGGAGGAGGTCGGAGGTTTCTAGGGCAGAGGTGAAAGTTTGAGGGGGAATCTTCTTCCAGGGCCGGTAGAAGATGGTGGTGGGTTTGGAAGTGGAGGGGGGAGGGATAGAGGTGTTGCAGGAAATGAAAAAATGGTCAGAAATGGCCTTGTCTGTGATGGTGACGCCAGAGACGTTGAGGCCTCGGGTGATCACTAGATCGAGAGGATGGCCATGAGTGTGGGTGGCAGTGTTGATATGAAGGGAGAAGTTGAAAGACGAAAGTAAAGAGGAAAATTCAGAGGAAATGGGGCAGGAGGGGGTGAAATGGAGGTTGAAATCGCCAAGAATAATAAGGCGATCAGAGGAGGTACAAAGGGAAGTTAAAAGTGAAGAAAAGTCTGAAATGAAAGTGGGGGAGGGTTGGGGGGGGCGATAAACTAGTAGGATTTTGAAAGAACTGTGGGAGGAGTGAGAAAGGGTGAGTTGTTCAAAAGAGGGGAAGGAGCCGGAGGAATAGGGGGATAGGGCGAGGGATGTCTTTGAGATGAGGGCCACGCCACCGCCACGACGGTTGGGTCGAGGAGCATGATGCAATGTGTAGTTGGGTGGTGTGGCTTCAACAAGGGGGAAAGTGTCGCCTGGGGTGATCCAAGTCTCCGTCAGGGCCATGATGTCAACGTTCTCACCAAGGATGAGATCGTTGATGGCCAGGGCCTTGTTTCAGACAGAGCGGACATTTTGGAGGCCGATGCGGAAAAAGCAGTTGGCCGAGGGGTGTGAGGGGGGGCTGGGATAGTCGGTGGGGATCTGAATAAGGGAGGAGAGTTTGACCCCCCGGGTTTGTGTCCGGTGAGGCTGACGGTGATGGTGGGGGACAGGGCACTTGGTGTGACTGCTATTGGACAGCCAGCGCCGAGTGCCACGGTGAGCCCGACGGAGGATTCCAATACTGGAACAGAGGGAAGCGGTGGGAGGGTCGAGCAGGGACAGTAGGCGAGGAGGGCGAAGAGAAAAAAGGGTAGAGAAAAAATAACGGAGAGGGGGGGGTTGGGGGGAAAAGCTTGAATAGGGGGAGGGAAGCTCGGTTCATGGCGGCAGCCATAATGCGCACGCGGGAGACCAGGAGCGAGGGTCAATGGGGCGGCATCATCCCAAGGGATATGAGGCCGCGGCTGGGGGATGCAGAGGCGTTGCGGTCTGAAGCCTGACCGGGGCTGTGGCTGTGGGCTTTAGGGCCAGTTGCCGGGGCTGCGTTTGTCCGTGCTATGGGTCGCCGCGTCGAGGCTGGAGCCGGGACCAGGGCCGTGAGTCTCGTGGCTGTGGGTCTTGGAGCTGGGGCTGTGTGTCGCGGGGCTGGTCTTGAAGCCGGGGCTGTGTGTCACGAAGCCGTTCCGTTGGTCGCGGGGCTGGTCTTGGAGCCGGGGCAGTGTGTCACGAAGCAGTTGGTTGCGGGGCTGGTCTTGGAGCCGGGGCTGTGTGTTACGGAGCTGGAGCCGGGGGTGCGGGTTCTGGGGATGTGGCTGGGCCTGGGTCTGGGGCCGGGGCCGGGGGTCCTGGGCCTGTGGCCGGAGCCGGGGCTGTGAGTCTCGGGGCTGGAGCCAAGTCTGTGGCTGTGGGTCTTGGGGCTGGGGATGGTGCCGGGGCTGCGGGTCGAAGGGCTGTGGGTCAGGTCAGGTCGAGCAATCTCTGCCATATGCTCTTAATGCACAGAGACAGAGACAGCTCTAGACCCGTGTGTCCCTCTCGCCGCCATTTTCCTCAGATGGAAATGATGATGAAAATAATCCTTGTATTTGATACAGTGCCTAATAATAATAATAATCCTTGCATTTGTTACAGCGCTTGTCACATCTTCTCGACATCTCAAAGCGCTTCACAGAATATACTGTAAAGTGAATTGACTGTGTATTTGTAGGTGAAACACGGCAGCCAATTGCGCACAGCAGTGTCCCACAAACAGTCGTGGATTGAAATTACCAATTTTTAATTGCTTTTTGTGAGGTATTATTATCAGGCGTGTGGAGTAAGGAAATTTACCCATTGTTTCGCCCTGCCTGGAATTGAACCCAGGGCTCTCGCTTGAAAGGCGAGTTCTCGAACCACTGAGCTACAGGTGCACACACCTTATCATGTCTTTGAGGTGTCTCAAAGTACTTCACAGAATATGCCGTTAAGTGAATTGGCTTTATTTTGGATCGTGGATTGAGTGACCAAATTATTATTATTTGAAGGGATTATTAACCCCTGAAAAGCGATCTGACAATCGATTCTTAACAACCGGGTTCCTACTTAGTGCTAGGTAAATAGAAGCATGTGGAGTAAGGAAACTTGCCCAATGTTTCATCCTGCCCAGGAATCAAACCCACCTCCTCTAGCTTGCGAGGCGAGTGCTGTAACCACTAAACTATAGGGCTCCACTATTATTTATGCTTGTCATACCTCGCTCCTCTCTTCGCCGCTACTGTTATTGTGGTATGTGAGGCTGGGGTAGTGCAGAGGGAAAGTGAACCATGCCTGTAAACATCCCTGTAAACTTGCAAACTATCTGCCTGCCTATACTTGCTTTAGAAAGGTCATTTTTTTGTTTTCGTGGAAACACAGAAGTACACAGCACAGAAAGAGGGCATTTAGCCCATTGTGGCTATATTTTTTTAATGTAAAAAATGAACTAAAAGGGTGTTTTTAATCAAAATATTTTAAATACAGTTGGTCCTCGGTCCTTGATTCGGTCAACATTGTTTCATTATTACGTTGCTGGTACATTGAGGAACATATATCCATTTAACATCGCGATGTTCGCTATTATGTTGTTTGCCAGCGGATTGAAACAAACTACTTTGGATAGCGTAGGCGTAAATAGGTGCTGAACGTCAGGTATTCTTACGCGGGTTCGCTTAACGTTGTTTCGCTTAAAGTCGCACTTTTCAAGAACACAACTATGACATTAAGCGAGGACTGGCAAGCCACCTCACCAATCAATGTGTGACTTTTGTTATTGTTAACAAAATAATGTGTGACTTTTGTCATTGTGTACCAATTGGAGCTAAATATCCCCAAACTGCATCCTTAACATTGTAATTTACTTGAATTTATTGCTGTACTTGTGATTTTAAATCTCTATTGTATAATATTGTTGGTTGAGATTAATGAGCTTGGTTGATTCTCTCCTAGGAGCCATTGAACAGTGAGGATGATGTGAGCGATGAAGAAGGTCAGGAGCTCTTTGACACAGAAAATGTTGTTGTTTGCCAGTACGACAAGGTAAGAAATACTTTGTCATCTCCAAACACTTGGGCCTCAGCTACCTCCTTTATTTGCTTTTGCTGCTCCCAAAAAGGTAATCGTTTGTGGAAATAAAAGTGTGTAGATTAAATTCTTGCGAATTGGTTAAAATTTGCAAGAATTTGGGGAAGGAGCGAGGGAGTGGGTCTGATTGTGTAGCTCTTCCAAATAATCGGCACAGGCTTGATAGACCAAATGACCTCCTTCTATGCTGTAGGATTCTATGATTCTAAGGGGATGTTGTGTGTTCGGATTCCAGAAGGTATATTTGATAAGGTGCCGCGGAAGAGCCTTTTGACTCTTTAAAAAGTGCACGGCACGAAGGACAGAACGGTGGCTGAACAGCAGGAAAAAGGCAAAGGGGGCAGAGAGCATGGTGGTAAAGAGTCAGGGATTCTTGTACTTTTCCATATTTAGGTTGGAGGGGAGAGAAAGCAACAAAGGAGCAAGCAGGACATTTTAAACTGGATCAAATCAGGAGAACTTTGCTTTAATCCATACCCCGTAATCGCCTAACTTCCCTTTTAAATATCCTAATTAATGTTGGTCTTCTGGGGAAGGATATTCACATTCACACGTCTAAGTAATGCATTTGGTACAGCACGGATATTCACTCCAGAATCACCCTATTTGTCTGGTGTAGTACTTGCCATTTGACTGTTGGGCAATTGAGGCTCTGTGTAACTGTCACGTTTGATTTATTATATTTACACTGATTTATTAGCTTTATATTTGCACAGGAAAGCTTAAAACAAGAAACATGTACCAAGCAAAACAAACAGTCCCATTTGACAGGCCAAGATTCATCTTGTAATGATAGGGCTGGGTTTCAGCCGCTGTGCGCTAAGAATAGGAGCAAATCATACTGAAATCCACGTAAAGTGAATGAAAACACTCTCCGGTTCCCATTAATCATACTTCTCCAAACCTGAGACGAGGTTTATTTTACATCTCTGAAATCAGCTTGATTTGCGGGTTTTCTGGAATCCAGAAGTATGAAACTTTATCTCCCTGTGGGTTGCTGCTAAGTTATTTTGTTGATCTGAAGGATATTTGCTTTTGAAGGGAGTGTTGTATTCCGGTTTGGCCAGGGCTTGATGCTAATCAGCAGTGACTGCCGAGGGGGAGCTAAGCTTGTTTGTGGTTTGCTCCGAAACCTGCTTGTGGTTGCAGTCTTTTCCATGTTAAACGTCTGATGTTTTGCTCCCTGTTAAATAATTTGTTTTCCAACTCGCAAAATGTAAACTGACTGGAAAATTGCAATTTGCTCAAGAAATTTACCTTCAGTCTAAGTTTGTACCTGACTAGATTGCCTTGATTCCAAAAGATTACCAGAAAAGCTGCAGAAATATCATTACACAGAGGTACAGGTGGAAATATCTCTGTTTACATCTCCCAATTTAATTTTATAAGGACTTAAACCTGATGTATTTGCTCTTGTATAGAATGTTTCACAAAGGACGAACTCCTCAAACAAAATATTTCAAAGATATAATAAAGATACCGAACAAGAAAAACAACAAGAATATTTATACAGGGAGGGCCCCTCAATCAGTGTAGCGTGCCAGAGCACTTTATTTAGAGCTGCTGACCCCAAAACTACAATCAAAGATCTTAAGAGGGTTTGGAATAGAGGAAAAGGAATGGAGAGAGAGGGGGAGAAAACATGGAAGAAAGTTCAGAAGTTTGAAGACTCCTCAGCCACTGCTGGTGGGACAGAATGATTGAGGAACAAGCAGTGGACAGGGAGCGGAGGATAAATAATAATCCTTGCATTTGATATAATGCCTTATCATGTCTTCAAGACTTCTAAAGAGCTTCGCACTATATACTGTAAAGTGAATTAACTGTATTTTTGTGGCCTGACCGTGGAAGCCAATTGCTCACATCATTGTCGCCACAAATAATCGTGGACTGAGTGACCAGATTTTTTTTAATTAGGAATTAATTTATTATTATATTATTAATACCCCTGGAAAAGCAATTCACCAATTGACCAATAACCAGGTTGCTACGTAACTGCTAGGTAAACAGTGGTGTGAGGAGTAAGGAAACTTGCTTAATGTTTTGCCTTAAACCAACAACAAATTACATTTGTATAGCGCCTTTCACATCAGAATAACATCCCAAGCTGCTGGTTTAGATAGGTACACAAGGCAATCTGGTGTTCACAGAGTGAAGAGAAGGCAGGTGAATAGGACTGAGAGATAGCATCAATAGGGGAGAAGATGGAGTTTAGTTGAAGTTTTTATTAGAAGCTGTGTTAACAGCTGTGCGTGCCTCCACAGGCTGTGTTCAGTGTATTCTATAATTGACTCTCAATCTATGTATAAAAATTTTCTGAGTGAGCCGAGCAGTAAAAGCAAAGCCTTTTGTGATACATTCTATGACATTTCTCCTTGGCTCCAAAGAGTAAATGAATGAATGAAACTCCAAGAAATTGATTCAGCTTAACAGCCGCTGCCGTTCAACTGTGACGGTTTACAATCTATAGATGACCTATCGATGACTCAAGCTGTACAGAAATCATTGTGTTAGGTTGAGGTTTTAGTTAGCTAAATCTGTATTTAAGCTTATAGCTATCAATCCGTTCTTAAACTGTTCACTCGCTTTCAAATTGATTGTTGTGGAATTATCCTCTGGGATCTTGTCCCACTCTTAAACGTTATTGAGGGGAGAGAATAGTGGGGGAGTGAGCAGGAAAGGGGCTCAATGGCATCTTCTATGATGGTGTTAAAAGAGTTGCTTGGTATGCTGCATTGCATTACTTAGCTTGTTCCCAGTACCTTACGAAAAGGGAGCACAAGTGGTTTGAATCAGTGGCTTGGATGAATAATTCAATGTTAAATTTGAGGAAACACTACTTCAGTGAGCGAGTAGTACATTTATGGAACAGTTTCCCTAGAAAATGTTGTGTGTTTCAAGAACAAATTAGATAGATTTCTGGTAGAAAATAATATCTTGGCATCAGTATATAGTTCGCGACATAACATGTCAAACGAATGCCAGGATGATGGAAGGCATACTATATGGACCATGGTCTTCTTTCGCTAGCAAATTCTTACATTCTTAAGGCCCCGTAAACCCAAATTGTCTCAAAGACCAATTCGACCATCTTCTAATCAGAACACCAAACTGTTTGTTGAGAAAAATAGTAGCTCACAAGGACAAATTCAGGTATTGAGGCACTAACCCATTTCTTACACTCTTTGCCTTGCTGGTTAGCCATCAATGTGCTCTCAGTGTAAAGCAATGTCTTAAACGTTCATAACACTGCCCATGTAGAGACAGACATATCTGGCCCCCAGCAACCGAGCAGAATTGACCACCTTACTCTAGATGAAAATAAACCAAAGTGACATATTTCCAAAAGACTGGAGTCCTTGAGAGCTCCGAGCCTCTAGCAGGCGCTCAACGCACAGAATATCTCTTTACAAGCAAGAATGGGTACTTAGAGTGATAATGTGGAAATTCTCCCTCAGAGTTGGAAATTGTGGATTGGTCAAATGTGCAGCGTGGAAATTGTGATTGGTCAAAACTTTCTTTTTCTCCCCAATTATTCAACCGAAACCCGAACTACACTTGAGGGAAAGGCTTTTGTTTGCACAGTTAAGTTCCCTCTATATAAACTGGTACAATTTATTTTGGAAGAAGTAGCTGGTCAGTCAGCATATTTCTAACATGACTTTGCTCAAGTGCTCTTGTTGAAGCAGCAGGCAGTACAATAGTATTAGTGGTGTTTTGTCCCCCTGAAGTATTTATACAGTGTGTCCCTGTTCTGGAAATCTACCCAAATCCTATTTTCTTGAACCCTCTCTCCACATTTTCGAAATCGTCTTTGTTGAGCTGTCTTTGGCCAACACCCTAAAAGGTCTCAAGATTTGCCCTCCAATTTTGTGAAGCCATTTGAGAGTTTCATCCTATGTGAAAGGCTTTTACCCGTCCGCCCCCTCTGCTCAGCAGGCTCCGCTTGCTCCAGGTCACCCACCCCACCATTGTCCGTCGATCCTTCAACCACGCTACCCCTAACCTCTAGAACTCCATCCCAAGGTCCCTCGCCCCCTCCCTAGCCTGTGTCAAGACCCTCCTCTTTGACAGCCCCATTGGCCACTCCAAATCCCTCCCCCCTCCCTGCCCCCAGCTCAGATCTGAAACAATGACTGTCCAGAGTGTTGGGATGTCCTCCAGACCTGAAAGTCTAATTTTGTTGTTGTTGTTGTTAAGCATTTATCTGCTAATTGCATAGACTTGGAGCATGCAGTGTTGGAGGTTCAGGTCAGAGCTGAACCTAGTTTAGAGAAAGGTGGTTGAGCCCGGGTCAGACATCTCAGTTAAGGTGCTGCTTGATAATGTAATGGGTATTCTAAAAGCATGAGATCCAGGGTAGTCTTTCTCGCAACTTCTCTTATGAACCTGAGCATTATCAGAGCATGATCACGGTAGTTTTTGTTCAGCCGTCAGGTAGTTGTGACGTATGTGGAAACCATGGCTATGTTTGGTAGTTGCCAAACTAAGCTACTGAGAGTTACATGTGTACTCTTTGCCTTTTGTCTAGAATGAAGTGTGCATCCACTTCATTCTAGACTAAAGGGTCGCACTTTGCTTCCCTAATCCTGGAGAGTTTAATAAGTGCAGGTTGACGAGATCTCTTGTCGAGGACATACTCACACATTGTTTGCTGTCTTGCAATTTTCCCGCCCTTGCCTCATAAGTAACAAGTGATTCTCGTGTTTATAATGTGCTGAGTCAAGCACAATTTCATAGAAACAGGAGTAGATCATTCAGCCCCTCAAGCCAGTCCCACCCCATTCAGCCCCTCAAGCCAGTCCCACCAATCTACAGGGTGTCCAAAACGTCATGATATATAATATGATATAGTATTAATAAAAGTAATTCTTGCATTCGATATAGTGCTTTCATGTCTTCTAGACGTTTTTCTAGACATTATTCTTGGGGGGTTTTCTTGAGGGATTATTATCAGGTGTGTGGAGTAAGGAAACTTGCCCAAAGTTTCGCCCTATCCCCGGGAATTGAACCAGGTGTCTTGCTTGCGAGGTGTGTGCTCTTAACCACTGAGCTACAGGACTTCACCATCCTATTATCTAAAAACAAAACAAAAATATCATGAGTTTTCTGGATGCTGCCTGAGTGTCCCAGTGATCTCTGTTTTGTTACAAATATATCATAATTTGTTTAAGACTTATTGTGTTGGTATCACTGCGTTTTGGTCACCCTGTATAAGATCATGGCTGATTTGTAACCTCAACTCCCATTTCCCGCCCTTGCCCCATACAGAGCTGCCAACCGGTATGTTTTTGCCATATTTAGTACGATAAATTGAAGTAAATACGGCAGTACGATTTTTCTTGTTAAAATAAGTTTTTTGGAAAATCCGAATTTTGGAAATTCCATGCTCTCTCTGTCTCAGTCTCCCTCTGTGTGTGTGTGTGTCTGTGTGTCTCTCTCTCTCTGTGTGTCTCTTTCTCTCTCTCTTTCCGTGTCTCTTTCCCTCTCTCTATCTCGGTCGCGCTCTCTTCTCTCTCTCTGTATCTCTGTTTGAGTCTCTGGCTGTCACAATCTCACTCACAGTCTCTCTGTCTCTGTCTCTTTCTCTTTAACTCTCTCTCCCTGCCTTCAATAACAGTGCTACCTATCTTCTGCCGTCGCTGATACACTGTAAATGTTAGCGCTTGGCACTAGACTAGGCACAAGGCATTACTGGGAACTATTGTTTTCATATACGGAAACACAATAGGGACCTCCGTCTTAACAATTTTTGCCACACAGGGGGTTTTGAAGTCGTATTTTACTTGGCATCTTTTCGCGCTGTAAAATACTTTTTTTTTACTACAAATACTGTTTTTAGCTTTCAGGAGTACCGTATATCTCCGCGTATAAGGCGCACTTTTTTTCAGGTCGGAAGATCTCGAAAGTGGGGGGTGCGCCCTATACGCAGGTACAAGCAATTTTGAGCCTCGGAGATACAGTAAACAGGGGGGGCGGCCGGCGCGCTGGCAGCCGGGGTTTGGTCAGTGTCCGGCGGGGGATGGGGGGAGCGGGTGACGGGGCTTCGGCCTCGGCCGCCCGGGCAGCGGCAGCAGCAGCGGACTTCAGTGCTGTGCTTACCTTCTGCCGAACCCAGTCTGCCTGCCTCACTCCCTGCCGCTCTCTCTCCCTCCCTCCCTGCCTGCGTGCCGGCCTGCCTCTCTCACTCTCTCCCTCCCGGGCTGCCGACCTGCCTCTCTCCCTCTCTCTCTCCCGGGCTGCCGACCTGCCGCTCTCCCTCTCTCCCTCCCTGCCTGCCTGCCTCTCTCTCTCCCTACCTACCTGTGTCTCCTCCCTTCTGCCGGCAATATCATTGAAAATGCTTCCGTTTTTTTTCACCAAGAAAAGGTCAAAAACCGGGGGTGCGCCTTATACGCGGGTGCGCCTTATACGCGGAGATATACGGTACTTTTTTTGTTCAAAACAAAAGGTTGGCAGCTATGCCCATATCCTTTGATACCCTGTACTAACAAATATCTATCTACATTTTTGTGTATTAAATCGCTCTGTGTGTTTAGATCCACAGGAGTAAGAATAAGTGGAAATTTCACCTCAAGGATGGAATCATGAACCTGAATGGGAGAGATTTTGTGTTTTCCAAAGCCATTGGCGACGCGGAGTGGTAAGAATTCTGACCCTCTTGAGAACGGACAGGCTCATCAGACTGGACTATTTGCACTTCAGCTGAAGTTCAAAGCCTGCAAAGTGAAAGATGCAGAACTACTGGAGCCCGCGCTACTGAGATGTACAACAACACTACATTACACGGGAAAAGCCTTGCCAAACAAATGGCTTCACATTTTTACAGAGTGGTGGGTGGGTGAGGAGAGATGGGAGGAAGGGAGGGGAAACTGTGCTTAACTATCTGTCATACCATAATATAGTCACCGCTTGCTGGGGAGTAACTTTAGCAAATTTTTAAACGAGTTTTAAAAACTGAAAATTGGAACAGGATTCTTCTGAGGAAGGCTTTTTGAGGACCAGGTCACTGTGTTCAACGCTGTCATTTGAAGTGAAACCTAAACTGATTATAAACAAACGAACAGATCAAAAAAAAATAATCCTAACTGGGAGGAAGTTTGTAACTGGAACTTTGATTCAATAACTTCCCACTGCAGGACACCACGATGTGTACTAAGTCTCTACCAATGCCTTGAAGGTAAAGAACGGGATAAGATGAGTTTGAACTACAGACAGTATGATAGCCCTAGATGTTTGATAATCTTCCCCCTCTCCCCCCCCCCCCCCCCCACACTTCTCACTCCGGGGTTCCCCTTTCTGCTGTGATATTATTACGGTATACAACATAGTTGAGAGATGGACTCTTCTTCAAGATCGTTTTCGCACGATATACCTGTGATAATCGGCCCAATTCCAAAGGCTGAACATACCAAACTGTGCTCTTATCTAGTGCTGTATCAAGTGTTGCTTTTGCAGCCTGGCTATCATCTTTCTCAGTTTCACTCTGTGGCACATCACACTATACTGTAGATCAGTGTGCAGTTTTAATCTTTTGGTTTCCACTTGAATTTTAATCCATGGTTTTACTTTGGACTGTAACAGACCCACCGTTTGTTGCATTAGGTTTTGATAGATAACATCATTCCCTTTTTTTTAATCAATTATTTCTCCTCCCACCCCCTCATTCCCTCTCCACACCTCTCTCTCCCCCAGCCCCCCCCCCCCCCCCCCCATTTGTTTTTGTATATGGTTTTGTAATCTTAAGTGACTTTAGAGTTAGTAGAACAGTGAAGATATATGCCTTTTTAATGATGACCGTGATATCACTTTTACCTGTGTTTTCAACAGTATTATGCGATTACCGAAATGATTCTCAAAAGAATTTAAAAAAAGGGGGGAAATGGGGCAGCAAAGTTTGCACATGGAGCGGAGGAATTTTGAGGAAAAGAGAGAGCAGAGCGCGCCTTTTAAAATTACGTTCTAAAACAAATTCAGCCATTTACGAGTTTTGCTTTTTTTTAAAGAAACTAAATTAAAAAAAAACCAACCTGTACACACGGTAAGTTGAAAAACGATCTGCATTTAGCTGATCTCTTTTCTACTGTCCACAGCTACTCAAAATGAAAGTCAATTAGTGTTGTACATAAGTGTGAGAGGTAAATCTATTTATTATGTTTGTATAATTCATCTTTTACCATTTAAATCAAGGTTCTTAATCAATCCTCATCTTTGGTTTAAGGCCATTGCTTGTAAGACAATTAGAGAGCTTAGTATTTTGTTGAACTAAGATCTATTTTAAGTTACTTAAAAGTATTTTGCGTTTGCAAAAATTTTAATTAAAGATGTCCTTAAAGTCTGTGTTCATTGCTTTTACTTTACTGGATTCATGTAATTTTGTTTTGGGGGAAGAACGAGTTTCATCGACGTAGTGTGGTGCTTGTTTTGACCCCTCTCGTCTTGTAGATTTTCTGATGATTGTAAATACAATTAATCCCGATTTCAACATTTTAAAACTCGAGTGAGAATGATTTTGTTTAATAATTTATATTTTTAATTTCTCAAATATTTAGAGATATTGTGAATCGGTCAAATTGGACAATTCATTGTAAAAATTAAAGATTCACGATTTGCAGCGCATTGAAACAGAGTACTGCAAGTGTCATTGAGCAACGCCTTCCATTCCGTTGATAGTTTGAAAAGCTGCTGTTGAATTGTCGCTTTCCTTTTCAAACACCGGAGATCCTTACTGTTTGATCCAGTAAAGAGCTGAGGCTTAAAGATCTGTCGACAGCGGATGTAACCATGATGCCAAGAATCGCCTCAGTTTTGGTGAGATCGCAAAAATAATTGCTCATTGTAGAGTTCATAGCTGCTGATTGGTAGCCTACACTACACTTTGTTTATACTGTGTGCCTCATATGGCACTGGACTGCATTTCAGATTGCGGAGTTCCTGTGTGTGTTAACTCTTCACCATGGGCTTTTCTGATGTTGGCTTCAGACAGACGATGTGAATGTTTAGCACATGAACCCAAGGACACGGCCTTTACAGTTAGAATTTTAATAATAATCTTTGCATTTGATAGCGCCTTATAATAATTCATCCCCCCAAAACACAATACAGTAATACAATTGGTCATTTCAATCCACGACTGTTTGTGGGGGACGCTGCTGTGCGCAAATTGGCTGCCGGATTTCGCCCACAAATATACAATCAATTCACTTTACAGTATATTCTGTGAAGTGCTTTTGAGAAATCGATAAGATGTGAAAAGTGCGATATCAAATGCAAGGATTATTATTATTATCACGTCTTCGAGATGTTTCAAAGCATTTCACAGAATAAGAGATCAGCTAAATTTCACAGTAAAGTGAATCGACTGTATATTTTGCAGCAGTGCCCACAAACAGTCATGGATTGAGTGATCAAATTATTAAGCAATTATTACCACCAGAAAGTAATCTGCCAAACGACTAACCACCAGATTCCTACTTGCTGCTAGGTAAACAAAGGCGTGTGGAGTAAGGAAACTTGCCCAATATTTTGTCCTGCCTGGGAACCAATCCCAGGTTGTCTCACTTGCACAGAGACTGCTCTCACCACTAAGCTACGAGATTTTACCAAAACAACAGTTTTATTGGAGTTACGGTAACCTTGTGGGTTTATTCTAGTGTACATTTCAATCGGTATAAGTAAGATGGATCTTATTTGCAATGAAAAGGCGAAGCAAATGAATATTCCCTGTATGAAATGTTGCACTGTAGCTTTATTGTTGGATGTTGAAATTGTTTGCACTGTTGAATCCATGAAAACAACTAGGTTGAGGGTGCTACAGGTTTCTCAGTATCTCCTACAAACTAGTCACTACCTTAGGCACTTCAGATACTCTTTTCTCCTTCCCCCATCCCAAGAGTTTTCTGTGAAGTGCGGTGATTGTATTCGTAGGTGAGTGAACTTGGCAGCCAATTTTCGCACAACAATGTCCCCCAAACAGTCTTCCCAATGAGCTGTTACATGAGAACATAAGAAAGGAGCAGGAGTAGGCCATTCGGCCCTTCGAGCCTGCCCCGCCATTCAATCATGGCTGATACTCCATTCTAACTCCAGCTACCTGCCTTATCCCCCATACCCCTTAATCCCTTTATGAATGAATCACTTCTTTCTTAAGTCCAGCGTCTTGTTTGTCTTTTTTTATTTCGAGTCATTGTAGAAGATTCCTTTTCAATCAGATGCTGTTAGTTATTTTGGTTACTAAATGCCTGGATCTAAGCGATGGTCTAAGGATAGTGTGTGCTTAACTAGATGTAATGTATACCCATATTTTCGTTTGTTCCCTAGATTAATTGGTGAATAAACATTTACTATTTCTTTAAGCCTTAATTGTAGTAAAAGACCGAACGAAATATACTTGAACGCAGAACATACCATTTGTTTTCCCGAAATATGTATCAAATTCAGGATGTTCTTTCACAAGTATTTTCACTTGCAGGTGTAGAGCAGGCAGATTCCCATTAACCCAGCAAGACAAATACCTAATGGGTTTTGGTGCTCCTGGCCAGAGAAGCAGCGGGAAGCTGCCGGGCTGTGCTCTCAATGGCAAACTGCGCAGTTTTAGCTGCAAAACCGCAGCTGTTGCCCCCCCAACCACCACATGCAGACCACTCTTGCCTCTGGCCAGCACTCTACAGGAGTAAGCAGGTTGTGTCCCTCCATGGAGATAGTGAGCTTTCCATTCCAAAGACACTGAAATCTTCATGTACACGTGTGGATCTCTGTCTGGTTTGGATTCTCTTTAAGTACGGTCTATTATTATTGTGTGCGGAGTAAGAAAACTTGCCCAAGGTTTCGCCCTGACCTGCCTGGATTCGAACACAGGTCTCACTTGCCCTATACATACACGCCAGCCCTAGGCCAGGGGTAACCCCAAAACATCCGTAATAAATAACAATCCTTGCGTTTGAAATAGCACATTTTACTTTATAACATCTTAAAATGCTTCACGGGTTATGCTGTAAGTCTAATACATTGAACAATGCAGCAGCCAATTTGCGCATAGCAGTGTCCCACTAACTACTATGAAGTGAATGACCAATTTTATCTGGGTGTTGTTGACGAATGTACTGGGAGAAAGTATTTTTATTGATTTTGAGCTGTGCTCGGGATCTTACTGATCTGCACGGCTCAGAACCACTTTCACTTGTACGGTTTAGAGTAACAATCCTGGCCAGCAGAGATTATCCAGTCTACTCAATTTCGGTGCAAAACATTTCTGTCAGTCTGGCTCAGTTGAGCAGTCTTGTCTCTGTCGGAGAGTTCAAGGCACTTTTTGGTCTATTCGGGAGTCCATCCAACCTTTTGGCTGCTGAGGGTCGGATTCCCTTCTTGAGAAACGCCTGCGGATGGCACAAGCAATCATTTTGTGTTTCTCTTCCCAAAAACATAACAGTTTTGGTTCATGGAGGGAGGGAGTGGGCCAGATGAAATGGTGTGTGTTGGGGGAGGGGGTTGCTATGAGGATGAAATCGGCCCGCGAACAGCCAGTTAGACCAAACTGTGAGATTTCCGTGCTTTGGGACGCTTCCCTGCTTGAGGGTCGCTGAATGAATACTGTATAAAGTTGTTAACACTTCAGCACAGACCTGTGGCTACGTAGAGATGTAGAGATTGGTTGCCACGTTCACTGTTGTTACATCTTATAGAAAACCATGTGAAGCTCTGTGAGATGTTTGCTAATGCGCTGTATCAAACAAAAGGATTATGAATTTCCTGCAATCTGCAAAGGGTTAGTTAGTCAGTCAGTCAGTCAGTGTAAGGGAAGGGCTCGCAGTTCAGTGTTGGATTTTGAAATGTTTATTTTGGCTCAATTGCCCTGTTTTGTCAGCTGTGTGTGACCTACTCCATGCTCTACAGCCCACCTCATTGCCTGCTCCACCTCGCTGGCTCAACGCTGCACTGGAGGGCCACTAAATAATAAATCCTATAAATAATTCTCATCTTTCATGTCGTCGAGACGTCTCAAAGCTTCACAGGATGTACAGTACTGTGAAGTGCAGTGACTGTATTTTGTGGGCAAAACGTGGCAGCCAACTTAAACACAGCGATGTCCAACACACAGCCATGAAAGTGAGCAACCAATTTTATTTGGAGGATTGTTGGCCGAGATACCAGGAGAGTGAGAGAGAGAGAAACTCTCCTGTTTTGAATAGCGCCATGGCAGCTTTGTATTAATAATCCTTGCATTTGATACAGCGCTTTTCACATCTTATCGACGTCTCAAAGCGCTTCACAGAATAGACTGTGAAGTGAATTGACTGTATATTTGTGGGCGAAACGCGGCAGCCAATTGCGGACAGCAGCGTCCCCCACAGACAAACAGTCGTGGATTGAAATGACCAATTTTTATTATTGTGGGTTTTTTGGACGGATTATTAGGCGTGTGTGCGGAGTAAGGAAACTTGCCCAAGGTTTTGCCCTTATATATTCCATCTGAACAGGCAGAAGGGACCTCGGGTTCATTATTACATCTGAAGGACAGCACCTCCAACACTGTCCCACCCACCCACCCCCAGCACCACATTCGGGTGTAAGCCTAGACCTATATATTCTAATTCTCCCATGTGAGGCTTGAACCCACAGCTTTAGAGGTGAGAGTGCCGAACTAAGGCAGGCTGAGACCAAACATAACTAGTGATGTATGGTAACCCCCGCTCGCAGTCACATCACCTGTCTCCCTCCTATAACCTCCTACCTCCCGGCTTAGTTAGTAAAGACAGTGTCTAGTGAGGAACCGCACAGACTAAACATTGGGTAGGTTTGATTCCCCGGCAGGTCTCTGCTGAGCTCTCATGGCACGGTGTGGAGTGTCAGCCTGGACTTTGTGGTTTTATAACACAGAGAAATCCTTGCATTTGATATTGCGCGTCATCACGTGGTGAAGCGTCTCAAACCGCTTCGCAGAATGTACAGTAAAGTGCATTGTCTGCGGGTTTTTGAGGGGGAAACGTCTTGGACGTGAACGAAGGTGAAGATCCTCACGCTGCTCCTGTTGAGCTGGGCGGGTATGCAGTTGATCATTGTTGATCGCGGTCCCGTCGGGTCCCACTGAGTGAGTTTTCTCTCTATCGTTAGACGCGTATATTTTAATTTTAAAAAGTTGCTCTGCGCACAGCAGCGTCCCCCACAAACAGTCGTGGATTGAAGTGACCAATTCATTATTATTTTTCTCGGGGGAATTACTATCAGGCATGAGGAGTAAGTCTACTTGCCCAGGGTTCTGCCCCTGCCTGCCGGGAATCGAACCCAGGTATTCATTTCGCTTGCGAGGCGAGTGCTCTAACCGCTGAGCTACAGGATTCCACAATATTTGGCAATGGGATGGACGTCGGAATTGGGCCAACCCTCTGCAGAGGTCCCCAGGCCGGTTCCTGAGCCAGACAGTATTCCAGGGCAGTACAGCACAGGATATATATGATGCATGTTGATGGCTATCTGGATGTTTTCGGCTGACACCTCCCCCCCCCAGACCCCTCCCCCCCCCCCCCCCCCCCCCCAAAAAAAAAGGGGTTTAACTACTTCTCCAGAGAATCTTCCTCACACAGCCACGCTTCTGAAACGCTGATATGTTCACAAAGCAACACGACCGCATTTGGAACTCATCCAAGGCTATATTAGGAAACGAGTTTAGAAGCGGGGAAGTTGTGGCTGGAATTTCTCACACCTCATTCAACGCGGGGGCGAGAGCCACGGGACTGAGAACGGCTACTGAGGCCGACACTGGAGATTCCAGCCTCTGAAGCCAACAGCAGGAGGTGGGGAAAGATTGGAGTCTGTTGTACAGGCAGTGATACAAGTAATAATAATAACAAATAATTATTATATAGGATACAACGCTTGGCCTTTCAGGTCAGGAGGAGGTCTTGAAGTCTCGAAGCACTTCGCTGGAGATACTGTAGTGTAATGACTGTGCAATTTGCAGGTGTATTGACCAATCGAGTGTCCGGTGGCAGTCTGCGTGTTTACATGTGATCTTTCCACCCCCTCCCTCTCCCTGTGTCCCTTCGCCTCGCTTCCTCCCTCGCCTCCTTCAATGGCATTCTCAAGAACTCTCCTCTTCGACCGTGCCGTCTGCTGCCCTCCGAACTCTCTTCCTCCCCTCCCAACTCTCTCGCGTCCCTCCCACCTACCCAGCCCTCTCCCTTGCTCAGGTCCCGACCTGACTGTTCAGTGCCTTGGGATGTCCTCCCGACATGAAAGACGCCCTAGAAATGTATTGTTGTTGTTGTGTCTAACATGATGTCGCAATCTCTTGTCCCTCACCCTGACTGTCACTGAGCTGTTTTTTTTGCGTCTAACCCGTGTTGCGCCTTCGACCTGAGACCCTTGGAGTATTTTGCATTTTGCCTTAAAATATAAGGAGTGACGAAGAGTGTTGGAAAATTCTTTTAAGTCTTAGAGAAGTGGGCAAGTGATTTCTCTCTCCCGCCACGTCTCCCCATCTCCCCCCCCCCCCCCACCACCCACCCACCGTCCCCTGCCATTGAGCACCGGACCATTTATAAATTAAGCCAATCGCTACTTGGGCTGTTATCTGTATTTCTGTGCACGGTTCTATAACTTCAAAATGCAAACAATTGCACTGTTAAAAGGGACTTTTTTCCCCCAGGAGTCGTGTCAACCACAACAGGAAGCTGGCAAAACGTCTTGCCCACTGTGAACCCGATCGTCCTGTCCCGTTTCTCCCCCAGTGTCGGGGTCTGACCGCACCCCTCGCGGGCATCGGTCCTCCGGTCCTCCCTACCCAACTCTCCACAAAATCCCCCTCTTTGGTTGACCATGTGTCTACATCACACTCACTTTGAAGTCCGCGGCTGACGTGGCCGGTTTGCGCCAGTTGCCGTGAAGGGGACGGCCGGCCTTGCCCAGACCCGCTTTGCCGGCGGCCCCCCTGCCACGGTGACCGGAGCCGGCGCTGCTGTACTTGCCCGAGACGGTCTGCCCGCGGTAGATCTGCGCCCGCCGCTGGCAGAAGCCGGCCTTGCTCAGCAGTATGAAGACGTCCCTGCGGAAGGCTTTGGTGAAGATCACATAGAGGAAGGGGTTGGCGCAGGAGTTGAGCGGGTAGAAGAGGACCAGGAGGATCTTGGAGTGGCTGACGGTGATCAGCGGCTTGTCCAAGATGGCGGACAGGGCGTAGAAGGAAATGGGCGCCAGGCAGGTGAAGTCGGTGAAGATGAGCACGGCCATCCTCTTGGCGATCTTGGTGTCCTGACTGCCCGGCTTGTAATGGGGGCTCCTGACCGTCACGTAGATCTTCACGTAGCAGGCGCAGATGATCACGAAAGCCACGATGTTGACGAGCAGCACCGCCATGATGTAGGTCTGAGCCAGAGGCGTCTCCACGTCCATGGGCAGGCAGATGCTGACCTTGATGTAGCTGCTGACCCCAGCAAGGGGCAGCACGGCCAGCAGGAGGCAGGCGGCCCAGCCCCCGGCCATGATGGCCGCCGCGTGGCGCAGACGCATCTTGCGGTCCAGCTGGACGGCGAAGGCGATGGTGTACCAGCGCTCCAGGGTGATGACGGTCAGAGTGTAGACCGACAGCTCGCTGGCAAACACCGTGAAGAAGCCGGCCGCCCCGCAGCCCGGCCCCGTCTGCCAGTCGATGGCGTGGTTGTAGTACTCGGTGCGCGAGCGCAGGTCCACCGAGGCGATGAGCAGCAGGTACAGCCCCATGCACAGGTCCGCGAAGGCCAGGTGGCACATCAGGAAGCGGGGCACCGTCAGCTTGTAGTGGCTGGTCAGCAGGATGGCCAGGACGAACACGTTCCCCACGATGGCCAGCAGGTTCACGATCCAGACCATGACCCGCAGGGCGGGGTAGCCCATGATGTCCTCGCACGGGTTGAACTCGTCGGGCTCCGGCCGACACACCATCTCCTCGCTCCCACCGCACACCATGTAGTCGTACTGGCTGTCGAAGGCCTGCACCAGGTCCTCCTGCGGGTTCTTCAGCTCCAGCCCAAAGCCCACGTCCCCGTTGCCTTGTTCCTCGAAGAACACGTAGTAATGGGAGTTGCCCTGGAAATCTCTGGACTTGGCGTCGCGGTCGAAGGCCTGGTCTGATGGCTCGGTGCCGCTCCCCGCATTGTAATCTTGGTAGAAAGGTCCGTTGTACACGTGAACCGACCGCCTGTGTCTGAAGCCCAGCCGGGAAGTCTGGTTACACATTAGCGACTCCAAAATCCTGCCGGATTTCACGTTCAGTGAGACTCAGGCCAAGGGTGGGTGAGGTGGGGGGGGGGGGGGGGGGGGGCAAAAGGGGAGAGAGGGGGGAACGGGAAGAGCAAAAACTTAGCACAAAAACTTATTGAAATGATTTGTAGCTAAAAAATATCTCCAATGACACGGTCACTTTCACTGCTCGGTAAATCGCTTTACTGTGAAGCACTTTGGGACATCATCTTGACGTGAATGGCGCTCTGCCAAATGCAACGACTAATATCAGTGTTAGAATTGGCAAAGGAACCAGAGGGGAGATGGGGGTGGCATTTTTTATTTATTCGAGAGAGTGGTTACCCCCCTCGCTGGCCTCCTTCAAGTCCCGCCTCAAGACCCTCCGCTTCAACGGTCCCGTTGGTCACTCCAAATCCCCCCCCTTTCCCTCCACCCTCCCTGTCCCCAGCTCGGGTCTGAAACAATGACTGTTCGCGGACGTCTCAAAGCAGATTCAATAACAGCTTCGAAAAGGGAGTCGGATAACTTGCATTCAAGGCTTTGGGGTAACAGCAAGAGAGGGACTAGTCATCAGCTCTTTTAAAAAGCCTGCACGGGCTTGGTGGGCCGTATGGCCTCTTTCCGTGCTGTAGGATTCTATGAATTGATAAAGTAACACCAGTCATTTATACTGTAAAGTGTAGTGACTGTGTCAATTGTGGACATGAGCACGCAGTTACTGCACTGGAGATAGCTGCAACGCATTTGATTCAGAAGCTGCTTCGCCTCGCCCCCCTTCCCTGGCCTCCTGCAAGTCTCGTCTCAAGACTCTCCTCTTCGACAGACCCATCGCCAGCTCCTTACCCCCCCCCCCCCCCCCCCAACCCCGCCACATCCCCCACTGTCCTACATTGGGTCTGAAGCAGTATCTGTCCAGTGCCTTGGAATGTGAAAGATGTTACACAAATGTCATTTTGTTATTGTTGTTTTCCCCAACTATCAGCAAACTATCCGAATTGCGCCCGGATTGCACGATTTGTTTGGGGATCTCAAACCTTTATGATGAACCCAAGCCGCTGTTCTGCCCTCACTCACCCGTTGTTTTTCTTCCAGTTTTTGAAGGCACAGCAGTGGCTGGGGTAGGTGAGGTGAGCTCTCACCAGGTGTAGGAAAGTCTTCAGAGGAGGCAGCTTCTTTAAGGTCCACGTGTTCTTGGCTATCAATTCCTTCAGGGTTTCCAAGCCTTTGATTGGCAGAGAGTGGACACTAGTTTGGGACACGTCGCTGGGGTGGGAACAAGACCAGTAGTTACTCGAGGTGGAATTATAATGAGAATTTGATAAGGCTCCTTATATTATTAATAATAATAATAATCCTTGCATTTGATACAGCGCTTTTCATGTCTCCTAGACGTCTTAAAGCCATTCACAGAATAAACTGCAAAGTGAATTGACTGTATATTTGTGGGTGAAATGTGGCAGCCAATTGCGCACAGCAGCGTCCCCCACAAACAGTCGTGGGTTGAAATTCATAGATTCATAGAATTTTACGGCACAAAAGGAGGCCATTCGGCCCATCTAGTCTGTGCCGGCTCTTTGAAAAGAGCGATTCAATCCCACTGCCCTGCCCGCTCCCCATAGCCTAATAGCCCTGTTCTCCATAAATAAAGATCTAATTCCCTTTTAAAAGTTGTTATCGAATCAGCCTCCACCACCTTTTCAGGCAATGCATTCCAGATTCGAACAACTCGCTGAGTGAAACAATTTCTCCTCAGCTCCCCTCTACTTCGCCTAAAATGACCAATTTATTCTTTTTATTCTGTTTGAGGGATTATTATTAGGCGTGTGGAGTAAGGAAACTTACGCCCAAGGTTTATACCTTTGAATTGACTATATTTTGTGGACGAAATGGAACAGCCAATTGCGCACAGTAGCATCCTCCAGACTATCCTAAATTGAATGACTAATTTTTTTTGGGGGGGATTCATTATCCCAGAAAGCAATCCGCCAATCAACTAACCATCGTATCACTGCTTATTGCTTGAGGAAGGAAACCTACCTAAGGTTTAGCCCTGCCAAGGGGATCGATTTCTTGGTCTTCTGGCTTGCGAGGCGAGTGCTCGAACTACTACCCTACTGGACTCAGAGGAGTTAAAATTTTCAAGACTGAGGTGGATAGATTTTGGTTTGGTCATGGTATCAAGGGTTATGAATCAAAGGTGGGCAAATGCAAATCAGCCATGTTCTAATTTAACGGTGGAACAGGCTCAAGGGGCTGAATGGCTTACTCCTGTCCCTATGTTCCTCTGATGCACACAGAACCTTTGTTTCGAAACTGACAACCGCGGCAATTTCGAGACTGCGTTCTTTAATCCTCTACAAACTTTAAAGCGCTTTAATTTGATATTCCTGATCCGATGATGTTATTCTTATTACATTCAAGTTCCTGAAAAGTGTTTCCTGTTGAATGTTGCGCTTGGATGAAGATTGGACCGAAAATAAGACAATTCACCGAACTTTCCACCTCTTGCCTACGCCAACATCCAATACCACGAAAAGCAACATGAACTATCCAACGAAAAATCCCACCTCATTATTTTACGCAGAATTGATAGGACCACGGAAACGTTCTTCAGCTTCACTATGAGTTTATAATAATATGTAATAATCCTTGCATTTGATATATCGCCTCATCGTGTCTTTGAGACGTCTAAAAGCGCCTAGCAGAATATATTCTGAAGTGGATTGACTGTATATTTCATGGGCAAGACACAGCAGCAGTGTCCCACAAACAGTCGTTATTAATTAAGATTTTTTTTGGAGGGATTATTACCCTTGATAAGTGATCCACCAATCGATTGACAACCGGGTTCCTACTGCTAGGTAAACAGAGGCATGTGGATAAATGAAAATTGCCTAAGATTTCACCCTGACGGGAATCGAACCCGAGTTCTCTTGCTTTAGAGATGAGGCTCATCCATGTTTTAACCTCGAAATCTGGTGATATTAGTTTGTTAAGGAGTCCGTTGTGAGGCACATTAATGTGCCAAGTGCCGTATGGATGTCCAGATGTGTGTATCTTCCTGTAGTCCAATTACATTCAAATTTTTAAAGAAAAATATATCGACCGATCAATTGATTCCTGGAGAGGAGGTATTTAGTGAATGTTTCTTAATTAATGCAAGGAATATTTTTTGGGGAAAATAAAGACAGTGAATGTTACCCCTGGTTTTTTTTTAACCTTTGCAAGCCTCTCTCTCTCTCTCTCTATATATATATATATATATATATGTAGATATATATATAGAATGGAAACTCGCGATGTCTTCCTGGCATTGCTGTTAACAAAATAGAAGAGAAAGCGAGAGTGGAAATGGAGTGACCGTATGTTGGTTTGGAGCCTAAAATCACTAACTCAGTCATTTGATGTAATCCGCTTTGTCAAATGTAATTTTCCTGAGCTGTTCAGCGCGTCTCTGTTCTGCCGTCTCTGGCCTAAAGCCTATTAATGTGAAGCAAGAGGTTGGGTAGGAATTTCCTTTGTTAAATTGGCAGAGATTGAAAGCTCAGCTTTGCTCTCCATATTAGTATTAATATTATTAATAATAATAACAGCATCAAAAGCGCTTCACTGGGAATTACTATCCAGTCAAAGACAGTCAGGGCTACTACCAGGGATTGTGAGTTGGGTTTTAGCCTATTTACTGATGTCTGTTGGTCTAATGGGAATTGGTTCTGCAGCTCCTTGTGACATTGTTCTCTCACTCTTTACTTACTACGCGTCCAAACTCTGGAACTCCCTTCCTCTCTCTCTCTCTGTCCTTCCTCTCTCTCTCTCTGTCCTTCCTCTCTCTCTCTCTGTCCTTCCTCTCTCTCTCTCTCTGTCCTTTCACCTCGTCAACCCTTTTATCCGTCTTTAAAGCCACATTGAAATCTATTCCTTCACCCATTGGCTTGTCGTCTGCCCAGGCTCCTCTACCATCCTGCTGCTCCTCTCCCTTTTGCTCGACCCTGTCATTGTTAAACTCTATGAGGCATTACGTAGGGTCCCATAGCATAGTGGTTAGAGCGCAAGCGAGGGGACCCAGGTTTGATTCCCGGGCAGGGTGAAACCTTAGGCGTGTTTCCTTACTCCACACACCTCTGGTTTAGCAGTAAGTAGGAACCTGGTTGTTAGTTGTTGTTGTAGATGTTGTTGTAGATCCAACAACATCTACAAGATAAATAGGGTGGCTGGATTAATCAAACTTGGCTGAAACTTGTACAGTTTGATTCTTTGCCTAATTTTGGTGGACTTGCAACCAAGGATCTGTAACATTCTCTTTTAACTCTTAAAACCATTTGAATTGAGCTCAACCCTCCGTCCCAATCGAGGTGATGAGGTGTATACACGCTCTTCCAATAAGCCTGTGCATGTCACTGTTACACAAAAAGAGGAGTGAGTTTCTCCCAGTGTTTTGGCTCAATAATCTCCCCCAAATAATTTGGCCTGATTGTGGGATGTTATCCCGTGAGCAAATAAGCTGCTGTGTTCTGCTCGTGTGTGCCTTGAACCCTCAACCTTCTGACTCGGAGGCGACAGCGCTGACTCAGTGCGCCAGGCTGACAGCCGTTCACATCACTTAAAAGTTAGATATTTGTCGTCTCTCTCGTGCTTGAATGTGCCATTCATGCGAACGCGGGCTCGCATATGCTCCACCGGACTGTTTCACCTGCTATTGAGGTACGATGGGTGTGTGAACCACTTACAGGAGATTGGGTCCCACCTGCACGCCCGAAAATACATCTTGGTGGAAGGTGGACATGAATTTATTCTTGTGCAGGTACCTGAGGAACATAAAAAACACAGACACACAGCATCCTATAATGACTTCACGGTGTACTGATGTTAAATGATTATTTCCGCAGGGGTCCTAAGGACCCAAATTACACCCATTCCCAGCCCGTGGGACCCCTTTTTGACTCAACCTTAAGCACTGCACAAAATTGTGGCAAATTCATCACTTAATTTGTTTTTGTTTTTAAGAACTGTACTCCTTCCACACACATGTGCTATATATATAACACATATGCTATCTAATAATGCTATCTAATAATGCTATCTACGAATATATGTGAACGGGGGCGGTATGAACAGTCATGCAATTGATTTGGCTCCTTTCACATCGAGAGAATGGTTTTTTTTCCCGCCATCTCAGGGATCGTCCGGGCGGGCGGCGAGGACAGGGAATGGTTGCTGGACGATTGTTGGACGATTGTTGGTTATAGTTTGTTGCTGTTTTTGTTGTTAATATTATTGTTTTTGTTGTTTATTATTGTTTATTATTGTTGTTTGATTCCCCCCCACCCCTGCCCCCATCTTCTTCTTCCCTCACTCCCTTTCCCCACTTTCTCTCCTCCCTTTTCCCCTTCCCTCCCTCTTCCTGATCTTGCCCCCACCCATCTTTCCCTCCCTCTCTTCCTTGCCCCCCTTTCTCCCCCCTCTTCCTCCCTAACCCATCCCACCTTTCCCTCCCTCTCCCCTCTTACCCTCTTTTCCCCCTTTCTCCCCTGGCCCCATTTTCGCGATTGTTTGTGGGGACACTGCTGTGCGCAATTTGGCTGCCGCGTTTCGCCCACAAGTATACAGTCGACTTTCCTGCTTTTCTTCCCCCTGCCTCGACCCCTCCCCTTTGGCTTCTTTACCCCCTTTTGCCCCTAGTCCCACTTCCGTGACTGATTGTGGGACACTGCTGTGCGCAATTTGGCTGCCACGTTTCGCCCACTAATATACAGTTACTTTTCCTACTATTCTTCATCCTGCCCTGATCCTTCCCACCCTGCTCTTGTCCTACCTGACTGTACAGCGCCTTGGGACGTCCTCTCGACGTGAAAGGCGCTATATAAATGTAAGTTTTGTTTGTTTGTTGTTCATTAAGTGCTTCACGGGATTTCCTGTAAATTGTAGTGACTGGGTGTTTTGTGGGTGAGTGAGGCGACCTTTCTGGACAGGGGCTGATTTTCCCACTCCTGATCCAACAACAACAACAACAACAACTTTGATTTATGTGGCGCCCTCCACGCCGGACGGTGTCTCAGAGCGTTTAAATCTGAGGGACGTGCCGAGGACCTGTGATAGGGAACGTGTTCTCGCTGATTCCTGAAAATAACCCGTTGGCAATTTCCCACTCGGGACGCAGTTCATTCAATGGGAGGAATGACTGGCGCGCGCCTCTAAGTAGCGTTTAAAAAATGTTTGAAGCCTGTGTAATATATAATAATAATAATAATATAACAATAATCCTTGCATTTGGGATAGTGCCTTATCACATCGTGGAGACATCTCAAAGAGCTTCACAGGATCTGCTGTGAAGTGGAATGACTCTATTTAGTAAGCAAAATGCGGCAGCCAATTTGCGCACAGCAGTGTCCAACAAACAGCCATGGAGTGAGTGGGTTGTGTGTGGGACTGTTGGCCTGGATGCCGGGAGAGAGAAACTCTTTTTGAATAGTGCCGCAGGATATTTAATGTCCTCTTGAACAGGCAACAGGACCTAGGTTTAACATCTGAAGGACAGACCAGGTAAGATAGAATTGAGGTTTCTCTTAAATGAGTCTATCTGAAGAATGCTTTTGGAAACGCATTGTAATATCAGTTGGGGCAGGTTGGAAAGTACTTTGGCTCATCAGAAACAGGAGTGTCTCAAACAATATGTCTCTCAAACTCTGCCATAGTCTCTCCCTGTCTTTCTCCCCTCTCCCCTCTCCACTCCTCTGTCCCCAAATCTCACTTTCCCCAACCTTCTGACTTAAGTTTTATTGGAAACGATTTGAAATGCTCTCCCTCTCTCCTTCCTTTCAATTTTAATCCCAAGTGAAATACTTACACAGCATCCAATTTAGTTCCATTGAAGGCATAAGCTTGGACTTTAGTGAATCCATTATTGTAGAGCTTTCTGGAAGCAGAGAACAGAAGGGAAAGGTATCACAAGCCATTACCTCAGAGGGATCCAAGATGTGCTATTCTCTTCACTGCCACAGAAACTTCCATTACAAAACCCCCTCTGCCTCACTCCTCCCTCCCAAGCTTTAACGTAGAGTCTCATAGGATAGTGAATAGCCGCCCTTGCCTCGTAAACGGGAGGACCCGGGTTCGATTCCCGGACAGGGCAAAACCATAGACGAATGTCCTCCCATCTCCATACGCCTCTGTTTACTGAGCAGTTAGTAGGAACCCCATTGTTAGTCGATTGATAAATTGCTTCTCTGGGGGTAATAATCCCCCCCAACCTATAGTGTAGTGACCGTGTTTTGTAGACAAAACTTGGCAGCACAGTGACCCGTAGCAGTGTCCCACAAACAGACGTGGAGCGAGAGAACAATTTTATTCGGGGGTTTGTTGTCCAGCTACTGGGAGAGGAGAAACTCCCTTATCGTTTGAAATTGTGCCTTCAGATCCAATGTGCGACAGTGAGTCCAAGGCTACTGTAACTATAACCTATAGCTATCGTAGTCTAGTTGCGCTAGTTACACTGGTTATAGAACAGAGTGTGGGGGATTTCACTGTAGGTGTCTAGTTACAGAGTTGTAGAGTGTATAACGAACATTTCATTCTCAGAACGTCACCTCCTACAACACAATGCCTCTCCCTCACCCCAACTGATGCTGTTACTCACAGAGTTAGTGATTCGTTAGATAAACCCTGGAAGGTGTTTGCTGGTATGGCTGAAATGTAAGGATTGTCGGCGAATTCCCTGAAAAACAAAGCAGAGAGAAGTCAAACAATACTGGAAATAGCAGATCAGGCACCAGAGCTCTTTACCCTGGTGGGTAACACGTAGCACTAATAGTAACCTCAGAATGAGCGTTTGTTGGGGGAGCAGGGTAGGGGAGGACTGTAGGGATAACTGCTGGAGTTTAACCAACTAAATCTCCGCAGGGCTGTATCAGGAGGTTGAGAAATTAGCCTTACTCAACCTCCATGCCACAGCCGCCCATCAGGTATCGAGTGTAAAAACATAAATAGATAACACTATCAATAAATAATAATAATAATAATAATTAGACACTGAGGGACTGTTTCCCCTGGTAGGAGAATCTATAACCAGGGGTCACAGTCTTAAAATTAAGGGTCAGCCTTTTAGAACAGAGTTGAGGAAACATTTCTTCACTCAGAGGCTAGTGAATTTATGGAATTCACTACCCCAGAAGGCTGTAGATGCTCAGTCCTTGAACATTTTCAAGGCTGAGACTGATAGATTTTTGAAAAATAGAGGGATTAGGGGCTATGGGGATAGGGCAGGTAATCAGAGTTAGGTGAGAAGATCAGCCATGATCTTATTGAATGGCAGGGCAGGCTCGAGGGGCTGAATGGCCTACTCCTGCTCCTAATTCTTATGTTCTTATAATTTGGTCACTCAATCCATGATTGTTTGCTGTCGCCTTTCTCCCACAAAATGTACAGTCAGTCCAGTTTACAGTGCATCCTTCCTACGAAGCGCTTGGAGATGTCTCAACGACGTGATATAATAAACAATAATAAAATTGGTCGTTTCAATCCACGGCTGTTTGTGTGGGATGCTGCTGTGCGCAATTGGCTGCCGTGTTTCACCGACAAATATACAGTCAATTCAATTTACAGTATATTCTGTGAAGCGCTTTGAGACGTCTAGAAAATGTGAAAAGCGCTATATCAAATGCAAGGATTATTATCATTTTTCTTCTTCTGTAAAGTCAATAGATGGGATGGTGGGGGGGGAGCCAAATAGAAAGAGAGAGATGGACTTACAGTAAGAAATTCACATCGGTTGAACAGATCTTTGTCAAGTCCGGAAACGAGAGCAATCCAGTATTGAATATTCCCCTGTAAAGTGGAAATATAAAATGACTCTCGAGATATTGTTTGAGTGAATTACCCTGTGAGTCCGGTTGCAACCCGGTGATTTGGGTCCATATAGAGGCTGAACCCTGCAAATTAATTGTTTTGGTGACTTCTTTCCGACTGGAAAGGCGCGAAATGATCGTAAATTATGTCAGGGGGAACAAAATGGCCACCAGGTGGTTAGTACTTCCTGGGTCACCAGGTGTTTGCTGTCATGACTATTTGCAGGTTGGGGGTTAGGGACAGTCAGCTCGGATGTGCCCCTTCCTTCCTGTCCGCAGTCCGCCTCGGGGGTAGGGGGGGGCAGGGGGCATGTTTTCATGGGGTTGTCCTGTAGCGAGCTAGAAACAGGCTTGTCTGAAAAATCTTCACAAACTCTTTGTTAATGACCCCAAATCTTGGTGAGAAAGGACTTCAAAAACACAGTCACTACACTCGATGGTAAAATCCTGAGAAGCACTTTTGAGTGCAGTATGAAATGTGAGGGTTATTATTAATAATCTTATTATTTATTAATAATTATTCAGTGCTCTGGGATGCAACCCAGCTAGATTATTGTGTGAGTTTTTATATACAGCATATATATACTGTATATAGAGATATTATATAAACAACAATAAATTGGTGTGTGTGTGTATATAATATATATATATATATATATAAGATGGTAGACAGAGAAAGAGAGAGAACCAAACTTTTTAATGACTCCTGTTCTTGGGAATATTGAGGACTTTAAAAAAAAAACTTTTTTGCAGTAAATACTCACAGATATTTTAATACCGGGAGGTTCTTGAAAGCATCCGGGTGGGTGGAGGTCAGACTCCGTGTGTTGCGGATCTCTCTGCGTGCACAAGGCATCCACTGTTTATTCATCACATTTAAATTCACACACACCTCCCTTGCCCTTCCTTGCCCCCCACTCCTCTTCCCCTCCCAGTGTTCAGACCTGATCTCACCAAACCAAGACTCGTCACATCACACGAGAGGTTGAAATGTGGTGGGAGAGAGAGAGACAATCGAGCCATCGGATCTCATCCTTCGATAAGAGTCAACTACCGTACAGAGAAACTATTTCCTCTGGTGAGGAGTCCAAAACACGGGATTGTTTCCCGTGAATCCAATCGTGTTAAGATTGGAGCCAGGCCATTTAGGTGTGAAATTAGGAGGCAGTTTTAACCATCCATTGTCCCCCACCATAATGATCCGAAATGTTGATGCAAAACAACATTGAAAGCTAGTAACGGACTATTACACGAACTACGCCATGACCGAATCACCCTGAATCCCTTTGAATTGCGAACCGAGAAACTCGTCCGGTTTCTTTTTGAGCCATTGCCTCGCCCACGCCCTCGCTCACCCTCACCCTCACGCCCCCCCCCCACCCACACCCCCCACCCACCCACATCCACCCCCAGCCTCAGGCCGCTTCCCTCCCTGTGTCCTGACACCGACACTCACATGTGGGTGACCTTATTTAAATTGAAGAAGGCGAGGGCGTCCAGTGTCTCCAGGGTGGCATCGAGGGAAATGTATCTGGAGGAGGAACAGGTTAAAAGGGTGAAGCGCGAAACGAGACTCTTTACTTGACACTCGGTCCGTGATGCTTGGGCGCCCGCCTGAGTTGTCTCATAATAATCCTTGCATTTGATGTAGCTCCTACCATGCCATCAAAATGTCTCAAAGCGCTTCACAGAATATATTGCGAAAAGGAGTGCCTGGGCGTGGGTATTTTGTGGGCGAAAATGTGGCAGACATTTGCGCGCAGTCGTGTCCCACAAACAGCCGTGGATTGAGTGACCACATGGTTATTTTTTGAAGGGATTATTACGCCCGCAAAGCCAATCAACCAACAGCCACTGCCGGGTGAACAGAGTGTGTGTGTGGAGTAAGGAAACTTGCCCACGCCTTTGTCCAACGCAGGAATTGAACCCAGATACTCCTGTTTGCGAGGTGAGCCCACTAACCCCTACGCTACAAGACTCCGCTTCATTTAACCAATCGTCAAGTGGGGAGTATGTGTGTAGACAGCTTGAGGCAGGAGTTGCCTATCGATCCATCTTACTGTCCGTCCACTTTCTCCAAAGATTCCAACAGCACCTCCATCTTTCACCCAATCACCTGAATCCCTTTGAATTGCGAAGGAACCGAGAAACGTGTCCGATTCCTTTTCGAGCTGTTGTCCCGCCACATTACAGCGCAAACCCGTGTGCAGCTGACGGGAGACTTACATCCGGGAGATGTTTGGAAGGTTTGCAAAAGCCCCGGTAGGAATTGTCTTCAAGTGAGTTTCCATGAATCGGCTGTCAAACAGAAGGCAGCAAGTCAATCCGTGCATAAATAAATAATAACTAATAATCCTTGCGTTTGATCTGGCGCTTTTCACATCTTCTAGTAGTCTGCGAAGCCAGAATACACTGTAAAGCGAATTGACTGTATGTATATTTGTGGGAGAAACGCGGCAGCCAATTGCGCGCAGCAGCGTTCCCGCAAACAGACGTGGGTTGAAATGACCCATTTTCTTATCGGTTTATTTTTGGAGGGATTATGATGAGGCGCGTGGCCGGTTGCTACGTGAGATTAATCGCTGTGAAACGCAAGTTCTTATTCTACGTTAAAGGGTTTGAGGGTGGGAGGGAAGGGACAGTGCGGTGTTCTACATTAACTTCAGTTGCCAATCAACATCTTTGAGCCCTGGGCAAAGAGCTGTTCCATCATTACATCTGCTCCCATTCCCAATCCCAGAGGAACATGCTTGACAATCGCCCACACAGTCAGAGGTTAATCTCTGTCAGAACGGTTCAGGTGGAGCTGGGGGAGCGCAGTGGAAGTTTGCTGGTTAGTTATGCAACACACGTCCTCTAACAAGTCACAGGGGGATTAATAAAAACACTTTGACAGAAACACAGCCAGACTTAACGCGATTGGAGTGTCTGACAGCCTGAGCTCTGCTTATCTGTTCCCTTGCCATTGTTTCCCCCCCCCCACCCCACCCCCATTCTTGGAGCTTGTTCGCTTGTTGCTGTAACCACCAATATTACTGTTAACAGTAATCGTTGCATTTGATACATGTGCCTTATCACGTTGTTGAGACATATAAAGTACTTCACAGTAGGACTGTACAGACTGTATCTTGTGGGTGAAACACGGCAGCCAATTGTACATGGATTGAAAGACCAAATGGTTATTATTATTATTAATAGTAGTTGTTATTTATCGAATAATTAGAATCATTTATTAATTACCAACCTCTGTGTAAACAGAGGCGTGTGGAGTAAGGAAACTTGCCCGAAGCTTTACCCTGCCCGGGAATCGAACTCGGGTCCTCTCGCTTTGTGGTGTGGACGGGCGGGCGGGGGGGACAGTGAGATATTGCTTTGTGCTGAATGTCTGCTGTGGTTTGCCCACAAAAAAGTCCGCGCCGGCTGCTGGCTTGTATCAGAGAGCAGTCCACTCTGTCAACCATCATTGCCTCTCAAGTAATGAAACCCAACGGAAGGGACACTTCTAATGGGGGCAAAGCGAGCATTCATTCCAACAAAACCACCTCTTCTCCGCCATCTAGTGGCATGTCCCAACATTGCTCCGTAAAGCAGAATCTGATCGCTCTCAGCCCAACCATTTAGACTGTAATACCTGCCCCTGATACTGTCCGGGGTTAGGTAAGGTGGATGGATGTGTTCCTGAGACGCTGTTGAGCTCTCTCTCGAGATGCAACGTATGTGGAGGGCGCGATATAAGTGCAAGTTATTGTTGTTATTAACCTCTCCCCCACACCCTACATCTGTGACCTCCTATCCCCTTACCAACCTGCCCGCCCCCTCCATGACTATCTTGTAGGTCAGCCAATTTTGCACATAGCACAATGATGTCAATTTGAGGTGGGGTGAGTGGGGGGATAGATGCTGGGAATTCCCTTGCTCGGGTCTGAAGCAGTAACTGTCCAGTGCCTTAGGACGTCCTCCTGACGTGAAAGGTGTAATTTTGTTGTTGTTGATCGCAGTCCATAACATCACATTGGCTTAAATTTAAGGTGGAGCGGAATTTTTCTTTCCATAATCGTGTGAGATATGAATTAAATTCCAAGGCAAAAGGAAAGTCCTGACGAGGAATTCTCCAGATAAAATTGGTCGTTCTGTTTATGGAAATGCTGTTGTGCTCAAATTTGACCCTCTTCACTATCCTCTTTAACAGTACAGAACTCCTCCTCAACTCTATTCCCATCCCCATATTGACATATTGACCAACCCTCCAATACTATTGACCTCTAGTTTAAAGCTATTCACTTCCCCTTATCACCATTCCTCTCACTTTTAATGCAGTTTGCCCATGTGCAATGCTATTCACCTCCCCTTTCGCACTATTCACCTCAGTTCACCCTGGTTAACCTGATTTTTGGTTGTTGACAGGCAGCACGACAGCCCAAAGAAAGTCTGAATATGTTTAAATAGACTTTTAAGTGTATATTCTGTTTGTGGAGTTTTACACGCTCTTTTATACCCCGTGCTGAACTCTGAGACAAGCCGAGCTAATCACAATCCAGTCCCTCAGATCACCTGCAGTCACTCGGTGCCTCACTTATTAAAAAACACTCGTCTTTCGCCTCTCTCCCTAGAGGGTCCATTTTATACGAAACAAATATCTGATGCAGGCTGCAAACAGTACTCTCAACTTGTGAATTTGTAGAGCAATCGCCCAGAAATACACACAAAATAACCAGAAAAAGACCGAGACTGGCATAGATCTCCTCATGAGGGGATCTATGCCAGTCTCGGTCTTTTTCTGAGGAATTATTACCCCCTAGAAAGTGATCTGCCAATCGACTAACAATTAAGGTTCCTATTTACTGCTAGGTAAACACAGAGTAAGGAAACTTGTCTCAGGTTTCACCCGGCCGGGAATCTAACCCGGGTCCTCTCACTTGTGAGGTGAGCGCGCTAACCACTAAACTAGAGGAGCAACTGTTTCTGGATTTAATTATTGGTAGTGACTGGCGCTCTGGCTCCTTTGCCTCGGATTCTCAAGAACAAAATGAAGATAGATCTAGAGCCTGTTCCAGCACACTCTCGATTTGTGTCATGGGTTATTTGAAACTATAATAATAATGCATTTGATACAGCACTTTTCATGCCTTCTAGACGTCTCAAAGCGCTTCACAGAATATACTGTAAAGTGAATTGACTGTATATTTGTGGGTGAAACGCGGCAGCGAATATGCGCCCAGCAGTGTCCCCACAAACAGTCGTGAATTTAAATGACCAATTTATTATTTTTTTCAAGGATTGGTATAAGACGCGTGGAGTGAGGAAACTTGCCCAAGGTCTCGCCCTGCCTGGAATTGAACCCAGGTCTCTCGCTTGTAAGGCATATGCTCTAACCACTACGGAGCTACAGAACTCCATGGGGCTTGGGTGCCAACACTAGGCAGAGGAAGAGTGTAGTTGGGATGGAAAATTATTGGATGCGTCAGTCTCAGCTGTGTAGAGGCTGACAAACGTGGGGGGGTTTCAGCCAGGATTCGGAAAGCGTGTCCTGATCACAACACGAGGGTGGAAACTTGGCTTTAAGATGTGATTTTCCACACACTGGGTGGGGGGGGGGGGGGGGGGGAAAGGTAAACAAAAGTAAAAATGCCCCCAACCCTCGTTTTCTCGTTTAAAGGTTTTAAATAATCCTTTTGTTTGGGTCGGTTCCTCCTGCCTATTCAACACCATATATTTTTCACCCACAGATATACAGTCACTTCACTTTACACGCCATTCCGTGAAGCGCTGTGAGACGTCCGGAAGACGTGAAAAGCGCTAAATCAAATGCAAGGATTGTTATGTATCATTATGATTAAACGACCCCACGGCACTATTTGAAAATAGAAGGGAACCCTTGTCTGCCGGTGTGCCGACCAACATTCTCGCAGATAAAATCGATCACATCGGCTGTTTGGGGAACTGGCTACAGCTTTTCGCCTACGTAACACACAGTCCCTCCACTTTCTGGTTATATTCGGCGAAGCACTTTGAGATGTCTCCGCGACGTGACAAGGGCACTGTTCAAAGGGCACTGCGCGATGATGATTTTCAGAGGACGCGTCAAAGCGCTTTCACGGGATTCAGCGTGCGAGGCGACTGTCGAAACGGGCAGGCGAGGCAACCCATTTTTACACTCAGCGAATGTTGTGAATATCGACCGACGTATTTCACATTTCACAAGCAATACCCTTTCAAAAGGATTTCATTTCCAATGAATGGGGGAAGAAAAGTCACCGTCTCGGACTTTAAACAATTGAAACTCTGCTGTGCGGAATTGGCCGCCCTCTATCCACTTTACAGTAGATCCAATGAAACGCTTTGAGACGACTCAACGATCTGATAGGGCGCAATGTAATAATAATAATAATACTCCTGGCATTTGATACAGTGCCTTATCATATCCTCCAATTCACTGGAAAATGAATTAACCGTATAATATGTGGGCAAAATACAGCAGCCAATTGCACAGCAGTGTCCCACACACAGTCGTGGATTGAGGGACCTGATTATTATTTTGTACCAAATGCAAGGATTATTAATATTATAAATACGGTATCGCCAACACTATAATTATCATGGTATTATATACCATCGATCTCATTTATTATTATTGTAAATCCCATCCAGGGTTGCTAAGACACCTTTTTTTCTGTCAAATCTTTTTTTAATAGCTAGTGTAACTCACACTCTTGTGCAAAGCAATAATAATAATACTAATCCTCGCATTTTGATGTCGCGCTTTTCACGCCTTGTAGACGTCGCAAAGCGCTTCACAGAATGTACTGTAAAGTGAAGTGACTGTGTATTTGTGGGCGAAACGCGGCAGCCAATCGCGCACAGCAGCGTCCCCCACAAACAGCCGTGGGTTGAAATGACCAATTTTAGTATCGTGTGTTTTTTTTAAGGGATTATTATTAGGTGTGTGTGTGTGTGGAGTAAGGAAACTTGCCCAAGGTTTGGCCCTGACCTGCCTGGATTCGAACACAGGTCTCGCGCTTGTGAGGCGAGCGCTCTAACCACTGAGCTACAGGAGCTCCGCACTCCATGTCATTGTATAAGTAGAATGAAGACCTTGAGATATTAGCAATGACATGAATCACCGTTTAGACATTGTTTCGGGTTGTCATCTTGCTATAACAATTAATTGAGACGGACAAGGTAGGCTACCCAAGGTAATGGACGGACTGAAACTGTTCTGAAACTGAAAGTTGGGGAGATGGGTGAAATAACACTCTTTTTCAACCCTTGTCGGTTTTACACATTTAAACGTTTTTCTCTCTCCTTAACCTCCTCCCTCCTCACCTCCAGCAATAGTTTGAGAGACATTAGAGAAAGTACAACTGTGTCTCCACAACATGTCCAAGGACTCAACTCACTCACTCTCTCACTCACTCACTCACTCACTCACTTTACTCACAGTGTCTCGGTGCTTTTAGACAAGGCTGGGATGCGGTCGATCTCTTTACAGGTGACTTTAAGCGCTGCCCACTCTGAGCATTCGCATTCGCTAGGGCAAACGTCGTCGCCTTTTGCCTCTGGGGACACAGGTGCCAAAGTGGCCAAAGACAGGGAGCTGATGGCCAGGAAGGGTTTCCAGAAACTCCAATCCATTCTGGTGAGTGTATCTGTGCAATAGTCAAAACTTTCTCTCTCTCTGTGTGTCTCTTTCTCTATCTCTGTGTGTGTGTGTGTGTGTCTCTTTCTCTCTCCCTCTCTCTCTGTGTGTGTGTGTGTCTTTCTCTCTCCCTCTCTCTCTGTGTGTGTGTGTCTTTCTCTCTCCCTCTCTGTGTGTGTGTGTGTCTCTCTCTCTCTCTCCCTGTTTCTCAAATAAAACAGGACAAGCTCTAGTTTCTTTTACGTCCTTTGAGTCTTTCCATTCAGTCTAAAACCCATGGCACCCTCTCCTCCCTCCCTCTCAGGCACAAATACACACACACACACACAAGAAAAGACAAGTGAGTTAGATGGTGATTATTCTATTCCCTGAGCACCATTGCAAGTGTTGGGTTGGAACAACAGCGACTTACTGATCAGCTGTTTGTTTTACACACACACACACACATTTGTTCTCACACAGCGCCATCATTCGGGGTTCTCATAGACTTATTTTCGAATAGGACTGACTGACGTGTGGATCCAGCCGATTGCAACCAGCAAACGAGTGACAGTTTATTTTTTTTTAACATAAAATCAGTACATCTAATTATGTTTTTTAAAAAAAGTTGTTCAAAGTAAATGCGACACCTTCTCTAAGTGTTTTCCTTGCTCCGCGCCCGTCTGTTTTACTGAGTAATAATTATCCTTGCATTTGATGCAGGGCTTTTCGCATTGTATCGCCGTCTCAGAGCGCTTCTCCGAATACACTGTGAAGCGAATTGACTGTCTATTTGTGGGCGAAATAAATAGGAAGCCGGTTGTGAGTTGATTGGCTGATCGCTTTTCCGAGGATGAGAATCCCTTCAAATTTCCTATTCAAGTGATTGTTTGTGGGATCCTATCGCGCACAATTGGCTGGCGCGTTTCGCCCACCAAATGAAGTCAATTCACTTTAGAGTACACCGTGCAAAGATGTATATCTTGAAGAAGTAGGAAGGCGCTGAGTCAATGACTCTCCAGCGCCATGGGACGACCTCCTGATGTGAAATGTGGTTTTTGTTGTTTTTATTTTCCCATTTCTTCCCATTTCTCCCCATAAATGTGCTGAATACGATGGGTTCCCTCACTTCAATGTGAAGAATGAAGCATATTTTACCTGCTTCATTCAACATGTCTAGGCAGCCCGGAATCGTTTAAAGTCAGCGATTTTTTTCCCCCCTACTGATTAATTTTTTTTCAGATTTATACAGTGAACTCCTCATACCTTGACCCTGTCTTAAATTGTCACTGTCACTTAATGATAATCCTTGCATTTGATGTAATGCCTTATCACGTCTTTGAGAGTCTCAAAGTGTCTCTCAGAATATATTGTAAAAATGAATTGACTGTATTTTGGGAGTGTAACGTGGCAGCCAATTGCTCACGGGAGTTTTTCTTTAGTTAGTTTTTTTCTAAAGAGATTATTACCCACGGAAAAGCGAATCGACTAATAACTGGGGGCCCACTTACTGCTTGGTAAACAGAAGCTTAAATCATTATGCTGTTAATATGCTGGCTGCATTTATTTTTATGCATATATATAAATGCCGTAGACGTGGGGTCAACTTCCACATGTGTGTGGATGACACCCAACTCTATCTTTCTGCTTCTATCCTCGACTCCAGGACCGTTGCTGTCCTGACAGACTGCCTGTCAGATATCAGGTCCTTGATGAGAGCTAACTTTCTACAGTTGAATGTCAACAAGATGGAGGCCCTCCTGATTGGCTCGCACCGACGCCATCACACACCAGGCATTGGCAGCATCAACCTCCATGGTTGTACACTCCACCTCGCCAAGCCAGTCAGGAACCTAAGTTGTCTTGTTCGATCCTCAACTGCCTTTCCTCTCCCACATTCAAGCCATGACCCGCTCTGCCTTGCCTCACCTCCGCAACATTGCCCAACTACCTCACCCCCCCCAGGCCGCTGAAACTCTCATTCATGTCTTCATCACATTCAGGCTCAATTATGCCATTGCCCTGCTTGTCGGCCTTCCCAACTCCTCCCGCCGTGGGCTGCAGATCATCCAGAATTCTGTGGCCCGTGTCCTCTACTGGTCCAACCTCCATGACCCCCATCTCCCCCATTTTCACCCCACTCCATTGGCACCCCATCGCTCAGATGATTCAATTCAAGAACCTGGTCCTCACCTTCAAAGCCCTCCATGTCCTTGCCCCACCCTACCTCTGTGACCTCCTAACCCCCTATTAATCTGCCCACTCCCTTTGCTCAGCGGGGTCTGGCATGCTCCATATCCCCCAACCCACCAGCTCCACCATCAGTGGGCGAGCCTTCAGCCACTTTGCCCCTAATCTCTGGAATTCCATCCCGCAGTCCCTCTGCCTCGCCCCCGCCCTGGCCTCCATCAAGTCCTACCTCAAGACCCCTCCTCGACGGTCTCATTGCTCACCCCAAATACCCTCCTTTCCCACCACCCTCCCCCATCCTCACCCCAGCTCGGGTCTGAAACATTGACTGTCCAGTACTTTGGGACGTCCTCCCAATGTGAAAGGGGCTAAACAAATGTAATTTTGTTGCTGTTGTTGTTGTTGCCTAACTCGACACTGGGCCCTTTTCCCTGGGAGTGATGAATTATCCTTTTACTGCATTAACAACAACAATAATAAACCTGGCAATGGGAACCTGAGTACGATAAGAGGTGGGCAAGGGCAGGTGGAGTGATCATAGAATCATAGAATCTTATGGCACAAAAGGAGGCCATTCGGCCCGTCGAGTCTGTGCCGGCTCTTTAAAAAGAACAATTTAATCCCACTCCCCAGCTCTCTCCCCATAACCTTGGAAACCCATTCTTCCCAAATAAATGTGACAAAGTCAAAGAGGTTAATTTTCAGCTTTTCTCATATCAGGCAATCTGCCGTCTGTGTGCGATGAATGCAACACGAGGAGCGGTGACGTTGGAAGATATTAAACAGGAGTGAACAGAGGGAATGGAAGTCAGTGGTGGGGGGAAACATATTTTCTCCACACGACGAGGGTGCAGGCTGCTGTGATGTCTCGGAAGAGTGTCAACACAGAAGCTGAGAGGGTATCTCTAACCACAAGGTTTTTAATTGGCAATAAAGGGCAATGATCCCGAAAGAGGAGGGAGTGGATGGCTGATTGAAGAAGGTCTTTAGGCGGGACTTGGAGGACGCTTGAGAGCGTGTGAGGTGGAGGGTTTGCTGAATGCCCGACTGCCAATGGTGGTTTGGGAAGTGAAGTGGGCTGGTAATCTCCGAGCGGAGGGAGCGGACAGGCTGATATTGGGTGAGGCGGTCAGAGAAGTAGGGGGAGCAAAACCGTGGAGGGTTTTGAAGGTGAGAACAAGGCTTAAGGCTGTAATAAAGCTGGTTTCTGCCTCTCGTTTTTGTTGAGCAGGTGCAAGACCATCTAGAATCAGAAGAGAATGTTACAGCACAGGAGGCTATTCGGCCCATCGTGGCTGTACTGGTTACTCTAGCACCAATCAACTGACTGGAGACCTCTGACTCTAGGCTGATGATCCAGGTCTACTCTCTCTTTTCCACACTGTTGTGGGAGGTTGAACATTATTTCATCGGGAGGATGGGAGCTCGATCTAACTCCTCATCCAAAGGACAGCGCCTCCAACAATAATAATAATCTTTTCAGCGATTTAGCGCTTTTCACGTCTTCTAGACATCTCAAAACACAATATACTGTAAAGTGAATTGACTGTATACTTGTGGGCGAAAAGCGGCAGCCAATTTTGCACAGCAGTGTCCCACAGTCGTTGATTGAAGTGATCAATTTATTATTTTTCTTTTGTGAGGGGTTATTAATGGGCGTGCGGAGTAAGGAAACTTTCCCAATGTTTTGTGCTGCTGGGAATTGAACCCAGGCCTCTTGCTTGTGAGGCTGGTGAGAGCGGTCTATCTATCTACTCTAACCATTGAGTGACAGGACTTCACAAGGACTCGTCCTTCCCTTCCCCAATGCAGCGCTGGAGTGGCAGTCTAGATTACGAGGACAAAATTTGGATGTGCAACTCAGTCACAACTTTTCTGACTTAGGTTAAGAGTGCTGTCAAATGAGCCAATCTAACACGGTGTGTTTCATATCTTTATAACTCATCTGTATATTGTGACTAACATCCTAAATATAGTTCCATATTTACTTCCAAATGACACATAATTTCATGAAACATATTTCCGGAGGCTGAAACCGATGCAGAAAGTGACTTGAAATGTGTGTGTGATTTAGATTAATTCTCAGTTAGACACATTTTCTGCATTAGAGCACTTGAACACACACTAAATTTAGGTTGTCTCTTGATGTACGTTGCTTGAATTACACTTTGACAGATCCGCATAATTGCTTGAAGTCTACATCGTGCACAATAGCATGCATTTTATTGTGAAGGAACAATTAGCAGTGTGCCCGAAGCCAAATCCACCGTGATTGCTGTGACTCCAAAGTAGATGGGAAATATTGCCTTTAAAGAAGGAGGTTGTAGAAGCAGAATTCACAAACGGATAGTTCCACGTGTATATGTCACCTACACGATGAAAAATTCTGTGTGTTTGGAATGGAATGCACATTCTCTCCCTTGCAGGGATTTCCAATCCCAAGGTTCGAAATATGACCTGACGATTCAAATAGGGTGTAATAGAGATTTATTAATCAAAGTAACACATACAAAACTAGTAAAATGCTAATACTGCTACAAATAACAAAACTGAAACTACCGGTTTTGGAGCAGGCGGTTATAACAGCTTCAGTACATCATCTCTCGTGCTCTATTTAGCCAATTCAATGAGCGTAAGACCAGGCGTTTGCTTCTGTAACTGACCCTTCCCAGCCTGTAAAACAGAACAACTGGAACCATATTACCCATTCCAGTAGTTCTGGACAACAGTGGCAGGCTGGAGATCTCGGTTTCCACCTTGAGATATTCCCCAACCATTGTGATGAGCCACTCTTTCCCTCCTCCCTCCTATACTTCTCCACCAGCCTCGCTTATCTTGACTAGCAGAGCGGTTCTCAAAACATTTATGTTTTCTTAAAATATCTTATTGTAAAACACCTCCCCATCTACCCAGGCCAGTTTTGTCTGCCTCCTCGCTTAGCCTGTGATTTCTCACCTTTTGGAAGACAAAGAGTAGTTATATTTATGTCATTAGCTGAACATGTTTTCGGTTCTCCGTCCTTCACACTTATCATATCTACTACGACTGGTGCCAACCTGGCTATATTCGGTTCTGTTTTACAGACAGGGCTGGTTTCTGAAATTCTACAGCCTTCTTAGTTTACACCTAAATTTCTAATGTTATACTACTTATTATATACATTGATTTACTTATTAAACATAAAATAAACCTGATGATTTGACTAAACCTAAACCTAGAAGGACACAGCCTGCTCACCTAATTCAAGGGTAATTAGGCGCAGGGTAGCAAAAGCTAAGATTTGGGGAACTTGTGTGTAGTCTTATCAGCTAAACAGCACAATTTGCCATTAAAAGCATCACTAGCAAGATTAATATTCCTTGCATTTGATATATCAAGAGATTCTGAAGTGCTTCATATTGTATACTGTAAAGTGTATATTTTGCCAGTATATTGGGTGGGCGAAATGTGGCAAACCAACTGTGCACAACAGTGATGGATTGAGTTATTCCTTTTTTTTTTTGGCTAGTGTTTCATCAGCAGTGCCCTGGAGTACCACAAACCCACATGACTCAGGAACTGGATTAGAGACAGAGAGAGCCACAGAGGCTGGACTCGAATTCTGCATTCCTCTGCTGAGCAAATCACCGCCGGGTTCAGCTTAATTCCAAGGAGACTCCACTGACCCTCCCTCCCCACCTCCTGAAAGGTACAATACAAATATACACTCCAATGCAACCCCAAAAGCTGCCGAAACCCTGATCCATGCCTTCCTCACCTACTCGGCTGGACTACTCCAATGTCATCCTTGGAGGTCTCCCTTCCACCACCATTTACAAAATCCAGTTTATTCAAAATTCCGCCCCCCGCATTCTCACCCGAACCAAACTTCCCTCCCTGATTACCCCAGTCCTTGCCAGACTTCACTGGCTCCGTGTCTCGGAGTGGATCTTCGCTCGTGTCAAATCCCTCCACTCCTCTGCACCTCTCTAACCACCTCTCTCCTCACAACCGTTGCCATTGCTCTACTGGGTCTGGCCTCCTTGTCCTCCCGCATCCTCCGTTCCACAGCCAGCGGCCATGCCTTCAGCCATTACTCTCCGAGGCTCTGGAACTCCCTCACTCCCTTCGCCTCGCCCCCTCCTTTCCTATTTTCAGGTCGCGCCTGGACTTTTCTTTCCGACTGCGCTTTTGGTCACTTTTTTCCCCTGGTTTGGCCCCGGGATCTGCTTTGTGAAGCGCTCTGAGACGCCGTCTGGCACCATATAAATACAAGTTGTTGTTGTCGTCGACCGTCCATCCCGACATGAGATGTAACTCTCTCTATACATGTAATGTTGCTGTTGTGTCGCCTTGTCGTCGTGCCCCGTCCTTCCCCCATCTTCTCCTCGCACTGGGAGACCTTTCCACTCTCTGGTCACCGCCCTCCGGTTCGGAGTCCGGCTGTGAAACACTCGGAGCCCCCTCCCCCAGTGGGGTGGCAGGTGGTGGTTGCTGTTGTTGAGGCCCAGGTTGCCTGTTAACGATCCCGTGGCGCTGCGTCTTGTTCCCGGGGACCTTCCTGGCCATCGATCCCGACAGATGAAATCGGCCGCTCGCTCCACCGGATGCCGTCCGGCGTGAAGGGCGCTATATAAATGCCGGTTGTTGTTGTGGTTGGCGGCGGGCGCCTCTGCCGGGCGCTCTGGGGCGCTATCCTGCGTGGGGGGGGGGGGGCGATATAAGCGCAAGTTGTTGTTTTTGTTGTTGGTTGCCGTCGTCCGCCCACGAAATACAGTCACTCCGCTTTACAGTACATCCTTTGTGAAGCGCTTTGGGTCGTCTCAGGCTAAGGTGACGAGGCGCGAGTACAAAGTGCAAGGGTTATTATCGTTGTTGATATTATTTCCCGGGCTCTGGTGGCGGGGTAAGGCTGGGCAGGCGGTCAGGGTGGCGCCAAGCCAACATGGCACCGTGCGCTGCACTCTGGGAGTTGTAGTCTCGTCGGCTTTGCTGCTGAGCCAACAGCGGGCGAGAGGAACTACAGCTCCCAGGGATCCGCGCGGCGGCCGTTGGGAGGGAGGAGGGGGAGGGGGAGGGGGAACGCCAGGACGGCGGTTGGTGAGCGCGGCGCCTGCTGGGAGGTGCAATCTGCGCGCTGTGCCCCCTGGGAGATGTAGTTTACGCAAGGCGCGGTGTGACCTGGCAGCCGAGATCCGGGAGGGCGGAAATAAACTACAAATCCCAGGGGGCAGCGCGGCGCGGCGGTTGCCATAGACGCGGAGTGCAGGCGGGAGGTTAGAGCGGGGAGCTTGTTGGCTGCTGATGGCGGCCGATGCTGCCAACCGACCGCCTCCTGCTCCGGTGGATCGGCTGGTTTGTGAAGGAAACATTTAACAGGAATATAAAGGTAACGGCGCAGACAGCCCGAGAGAGGAAAAAAATCCCAAAGAAACAACTTTTTTTAAAAAAACATTTAATATCGAGTGAGAGACAGGGAGAGAGTTAGGTTTCTTCTTGTCCAGCCGGTCAGTCAGTCAGTCAGTCAGTCAGGGAGTGTGTCTCCTTTCATAATAATAATCCTTGCATTTGGTGTAGCGCTTTTCACATCTTATCGACGTCTCAAAGCGCATCACAGATTATACTGTAAAGTGAAGTGACTGTGTATTTGTGGGCGAAACGCGGCAGCCGATCGCGCACAACAGCGTCCCCACAAATAGTCGTGGGTTGAAGTGACCGATTATATTATTGTGTTTTTTTGGAGACGGATTATTATCAGGCGTGTGTGTGTGGAGTAAGGAAACTTGCGCGAGGTTTCGCCCTGACCTGCCTTGGATTTGAACACAGGTCTTGGTCTCCCCGGCTTGCAAGACACATGCTCTCACCACTGAGCCACAGGAGTTCCACGTTATTACTGCAACAACAACCACAACGTTACATTTCTAGAGCACATTTCACCCACTAATCCTCGTGTCTTACCATGTCATTGAGATGTCTCAAAGCTCTTCACAACAACAACAAGCACCCCTCACAAAGGGTAGCGTCCGAGGCCTCCGTGGAGCCTGACTCCGAGCTGGGGGTTGTAGGGGTGGGGGGTGCGGTGGCTGTAGGTTCAACTGGAAGATCTTCACGTCTGAATGATCTGAACAAGGCGCTGATTGAGGCGGAGGGTTCCAAAGTTTCGGGGCGTGGGTGGCTGGCCGTGCGGCGGCCGACGGCTGAGCGGAAGGGACGCGGAACAGGCAGGAGACTGGAGCCAGCCAAGCGAAGGTGGTTCCTCACACCCCCTGGCACCTTCCTACCTCTCCCAAGCTGCTTATCTGGGAGTAAGCAGGTCTGAGAAGCAGGGAGGCCCCGGGATGCGAAGGGCTTTGTAGATGAGCGTGAGCATGTGGAAGTGATCGGGGCTGGCGAGGACTTGTGACAGGAGTGCGGGGTTTTGAGTGGTCAACGTATGGATGACAGAGTTGTGATTTAGTTAATACATTGGATTTGATCAGTGGGATTCTGTGCGTGTTTTGTGAGCAAATGCGGCGGCGGTTTACTCCCTTACAAATGGAATTATTTATTGATTGATTGAGGTCCCTGCGATCGACCGCAGAGTGACCCTCCACACTTAACACATCACACAACACACACTGAAGTGGATCATCAGCCAAAATCAGGGGTCACCAACCAGTCGATTGTGATCGACGCCTCGGAGTGTCAAGAAGTGACCTGCTGAATACCCCCCCAAAATTAAGAAAAGTTAATTAATTCATTATAATATAGGCCTTAATTTTGCCTATATTGTCTTGGTCGTTCATTGGCACTTTTGTGAATAGGGAAGATGAAGAAAGATACAACAACATTTTGCTGTCTTATGATACTGACAGTGGGTTCATGAGCTGTTTTATGCTGCGTGCTTGGGTCTCGTGTGTTGCCTTAACTTATGCCACTTAAAAAGATCTTTTCAATCAGTCAACCAGTGCTTCTGCTTAGTCTGGGCAGGAATTCAAAGGCTCGCCTGTTGTGTTGTGATTCACATTGTTTCAGGCAAGACACTGTTTTACGACAATTACTGTAAATTTATTATATAAATCTGGTTAGTTACAATATTTAAGTAGTTTAATACATTACGAACAACTAAACTTGACTCATTTCTCTGGTCTTTGCCACAGTGGAGAATTTGTATGCAATTTGTATTTTTTACACTATCAGGAATGAGTCACGCATTTAATGTAAAATGTTTGGCGATACAAAGGTTTGAATGTTGAATGAGAATATGAGCTGTTTTCACTTGCTTAAATGTTGCCCAGCGGGTTGCAACTGTAGCGTTACTGATATCTGGTGTTTGAAAATATGATAATGTTGGGAAGTTTATGTTTATGATACAGTTATTTATGTATTGGGTAGGAGTGTGATCAAATAATTTATCTGAGTGTGTGTGTATCTGCTCCTGAAATAGTCAATAAAGCATTGAACTGTAGAATGTAAACTGGGTGTTTATGGAGCTGTAGAGTTGTCAGGGTTTTGATGTTATGCTGTTTACGATTGTCAATTGAGATAAGGTTACAGTTTTGAAACCTATCAGCTTGCCTCAGTTGCTGGCATTGTTGCTTCTGAATCCACCAGGTCTGGCCTCCTCCTTGTCCCCCCGAATCCTCCGCTCCACCGTCGGCGGCCGTGCCTTCAGCCACTATGCCCCGAGGCTCTGGAATTCCCTTCCTCACTACCTTCGCTTCGCCCCCTCTTTTCTCAGCTTCAGGTCCCAGCTGAAGACCTTTCTCTTTGACCGAGCCTTCGATCACCTTTCTACCCCTGCCCCTGGCTCGGACCCGGGATCCGCTATTGTAAAGAGCTCTGAGACGCCGTCCCGCGTGGAGGGCGCTATATAAATCAAAGTTATCGTTGAATCAGAAAGTTGCAGGTTCAACTCTCGCATGAAGAACTTTGAGTGTAGGCTGACTACACGACAGTACATGCTGTACACCGTTGTGACAGCATTGCACTGTTGGATAATCATTCTATCCTTTGGATGATACATTAAACTAATATCCTGTTCAGGTGGACTGAAGAAGCCATGAAAAAAAGGTGGAAGATAAATGCACAGCTTTTTTTTATTGGCTTCACTGTTGGGACAGTTGTGAGTTAGGATTTCCCCCAGTTCTTGGACAGCACTCTTCCAGTTAAATTGGTCATTCACTCTGGCTATTTATGGGACACACTGTTGTGTGGCCAAATTTGTAGCTGTGTTGGCTATAAAGATGTAGTCTTAACTGTTATTTTGGAGATATTTTGATATCGCTAACTGTTGTATAAGAATTATTATACATGTACTGTAATTATAAATTACTCCACTTTGTTGTTTAGGAGACTCTTTATTCCCTATTGTAGCAGCAGTAGATCTACAGAGGCGTTGTGATGTACGGTATTTGATCGATGATCAACAGGAAATATCACATCGCATTGGTTTTGTGTTGATCTGTGGTCCAAAGTGATAACTGTGCCTGACAGAAGAGCTTTAACTGATCAGATATTATTTTCTGCTAGGAAATATAAAAACATGCAGCATTTATATGGATGATACTATTATGTTATTGTGTGTCTTTGTGAGGTTTAGTTGGATCCAAATGGGGGTAGTTATGTAGCATTTTGTTTTCCGTGCACAAGGAGCTGAGGAAATGAACAACAACAACTTGCACTTCCACCAGTGTAGCGTCTCAGAGTGTTTTACAGTGGCGGAGCCTGACTCAGAGGCCTGGAGAGTGGGGAGGTGGCTGTGAGCATAGTCGAAGAGGAAAGTTTTCTGGTGGGACTCGAAACAGGCGAGGAAAAGGGATTGAGGGAGAGTATTCCAGAGTTTTAGGGCGTAGTGGCTGAAAGCGCAATCTCCGATGGTGGGGCCCAGGGTGCAAAGGCATGAGCAGGAGGCCAGAGCCAGTCGAGCGGAGGTGCAGGGTGTTGGATTGGGTGACTGAGGAGGTCGGGGAGATAGGGAGGTGCCAGGGAGTGAAGGGATTGGAACATGAGTGTGAGGATCTTGAAGTCAATCAGTTCGATGATGGCCAATGGAGCATGGTCAGAACTAGTAAGATGTGGGTATGAAATTTCAGTATGCCTGTGGCAGAATTTTGAATGGTCTGGATCTTTTGAATGGTGGAGTTGAGGAGACTGGAATGGAGTACTTTGGGAGTAATCCGAGCGGGAGGTGAGAAATGCATGCACGATGTTTTTGGCTGCGTTTAAGGCAAGGTACAGTCGGAGGCGGCAATGTGGCGGAGGTGGAAGAAGGTGGTCTCGGTCAGGGACCAGATAGGGGGGGAAGGAAGCACAACTGGGGGGGTCGACCTAGCATCCACTTATGAGAGAGTTCCAGATTTCCACTCTCTTTTGGTGAAAAAATGCTTCCTGATTGACAATACAACACAAAATTACATTTAGACTACGCCTTTTACATGGGGAGGACATCCCAAGGTGCTGATTTCACTGCTAAATGAAGTTGAGATGCAATGCTGCAAGTTAAAGTTGGGAGTAACTGATCTTTATTCTGTTCATTTTTTCTTTGATTCACAACTGCTCAAAACTGCTTGAGTTTTTATTTTATAAACAAAAATGGCTTGAAATGAAACTGGGAATGTGGGCGTTGCTAGAAAGTATCTTTTTTTGGCTCAGGTTGTCATGCTTCCTAATTTTCTTTTTCTTCACTTTCAGTACTATGGCAGACTTGTCGAGCGATTCTGATTCTTTTCGTCGGAAATACTCAGGCCGGCGAAGACCACCGAAGTGGTCGGCATCGGGAGGGGCACGGGAAAGGCACAAGACACAGAGTGGAGTATGTTTCACTGAGAAAATTAACACATTAGCCAGCACTTTACAGGTACAATGAATGTCGCTGAATTGCCTGCTGTCGGATGCTGCTGTAAAATAAACCACATTTATTGAGTAACATGGAAGCTGTTGGATGAAACAGAGTACTTTCAGTTACGAGCAAGGAAATATTTCTGACTACCCGACAGAGAGCGATACTACGTACTTTTGTTTCGAAGCTCCATAAGCTCCATCTATGTGAATATCTGCCTTTAGGATTATACCAGTTAAGGTGCTTTTAATATGGCAAGCACAAAGTTTACGATGGGCACAGTCCGAATCATGTATTTTACTTGATTATGCCACAGCTTTTTTGCCCACAAATACACGTTCAATTCATTTTACAGTATATTCTGTGAAGCGCTTTGAGACGTCAATAAGTTGTGAAAAAGCGCTATATCAAATGCAATGATTATTATTTTATTATTATAGCTTTCTTTGCCACAGCTCTTAGCGCTACATTGAACAGTCTATCATAAAGACGTGTTCTTTATGAAACAGCTGTTATATGACTAACATGTGTAAAATGTTGTGTCACAAAAGAGTGGGAAAATGAGATGAAATGATCTGCCGTGATCTACAAAACTGTCAAACAGGCTCAAAATGCTGATTAGTCTCCTGTTCTGATGCGAATAATTCACTTTATTTTGTTGAAAGGATAATATTTCCCTACCTTTTTGTGTAGAAATGCATTATTTACTCCTGGTAAAAGTGGAACGAGCAAGCGTTGGAAGCAAGTTTATTTCCATTCATGTTGTGAATACCTGACACTTGGAATGTGATTAATTTTAGGACACAAGTCAGAACCTCCACAATGTTGATCAGTTGCTGGGGGATTATAGAGACTTGACGAGTGAGCAAATGAAAGCAGTGTCAAAGGTAGGTACTACTGTCAGTGCTTGTTGCCACTGAAGAGTACTTCATTAAAAAATTACAATTCAATAACATGGCTAGCTGTTTTGCTCCATAGTAAATCCATCTTAGCACTTGAGATCAGTTTATGAAATGATTTATTATCATCTAACCTAAAGTAGATTTTCACAGTCCTTTTTAGCTTCAAGGACTGCTAGAGCTGTAATAGAAACATGGTTTTTAACATGCAGAAACATGAATGACTGAAAGCTTCTGATGAATGAAGTGGAACAGCTGTGAGTATTGGCGGGGGAGATAGAGAAGAAAGATGTTCTAATATAAAACCGTTTGTCTTCAGTTATTCCTCTCTGCTCACATTAGGAGCTTGACATGATGCGTTGCTGTTCTTTCACACTCACTTTTCAGAGCATTGTTATTACTAAATTTGCATTTAATGTAGCTCCTTATCACATTAAACTTTCCCCAAGGAATTCACACAAATGCTTTATTTTGAAGTGCAGATGTTTGTCTGTTCAGTTGGGCACTAAACACTCCACAATACAGAGAGAAGGGAGTTTTCATCCGGCCAACAATTTCTCCATGTACGGTGTTCTCTCATGGCGGTTTGTTAGGATCTTGTATGTGTATTGACAGTTGCGTTTGCCAAGTTGCGTTTGCCAAGTTACACGGTCATTATCTGTGGCAGCAAATATCTGAGAAGCGCTTTTGAGACGATTCGATGTGACAAATCTGGGCTTCATATCAATTTATGAAATGATCATTTATTGACTTAAAATGCATGTAAAGCTTCCCGGGACGTCCTCCTAATGTGGAAGGCGATACACAAATATAATTTGTTGTAGTGGTAGTCATTTTTTTAAATTATAAAGACCAATATGATTGTCACAAGCTTTGCACTGTTTGTTGATTTGCTTTGGCTGGATGCTGGAAGAAAGAACAAAATGTACATACAATCATAGAATTATACAGCACAGAAGGAGGCCATTCGACCCATTGTGTCTCCTGGCTCTTTGAAAAGTGCTATCCAAATCAATCTCACCTCTCTGTACTCTCCCCACAGCCCTGCTAACTTGTCCTCCCCAATTGTAGTTGAGTATTTTGTCTGTTTTGATTTTGGGGGAAAAAAGCTACGAGATAATTTGGAACAGTCTGTGGACCAGCTGAGAAACCAGAGACTGCGCAGAAGCTGTAGATCGTCCATTTCAACGCTTCAAACAAGTGACCTACAGAGCGACTCCCTTACAGGTATGTGACACACTTATAAATCCTGTTGCTCAGTGGTTAGAGCACTCGCCTTACAAGTGTGAGACCCGTGTTTGAATCCAGGCAGGTCAGGGCAAAACCTTGGGCAAGTTTCCTTACTCCACCAGCCTAATAATAATCCCTCCAAAAACAAACAATAATAAATTGGTCATTTCAATCCACAACTGTTTGTGGGACGCTGCTGTGCTCAGTTGGCTGCCGCATTTCGCCCATAAATATACAGTCAATTCACTTTACAGTGTATTCTGTGAAGCGCTTTGAGACGCCCAGAAGACGTGAAAAGCTCTATATCAAATGTATTATTATTATATTATTATAATTATTATTATAATACGGTCACACTAAAAGCAAGTTAGCAATTGTGTTTAATGCATTCAATTTGTATTTACTGTGGATAACATTGAAAAAGAGTTCTCAAGCAGCTTCTTACACCGGGGGATGAGAGTGGGGAAGAGAAAATTAACAAGTTAGAGAAGATTAATGCAATAGTACAAATTTAGGGAACTCTTCTTCAATCTCTTCATCTTGCACTACACAAGTATAATTCTGCTGTTGTTGTTGTTCATCTTGCCCCGTCCCGCCACACTTTCAAGTCCTGCCTGAAGATCTTTCTTTACGATCATTTCTTTACAGTCAGCTCCCCCCCCCACTCCCACCCGCCCCCCCACCTGGCTTGGAGTCAGACTCAGCCACTGTCAAGCGCTCCGGTACCCTGCCCTGTGTGAAGTGCGCTATACAAATAAAAGTTGTTGTATTTATATGGTCTTTCACAACAGGAGAAAGCCCCCAAAGTGCTTAACAGTGCTGGCGGGGGATGGGAGCTGAGAGGAGAGGAAAACTTCAATTAAAAAAATCAACCAACCCAACCCAGTCATCCACCTAACCCAGCCACCCACCCACCCAGTCTTTGGAATTCCATCCTACCATCTCTCCCACTCCCCAGTCCCTTTCAAGTCCCGCCTCAAGACCCCCCTCTTTGATCGTGCCGTTGGTCACCCCCCTTCCCTCCACCCTCCCCAATCGCAGCCCCAGCTCGGGTCTGAAACAATGACTGTCCAGTGCCCTCTGGACTTCTGCCCGAGGTGTAATTTTGTTGTTGTACAGGTACTCTTAACGAGCTGTTGATCTCTATGTTGTTTATGGGACCCTGATTGTGCAGATTAGTTGCCCTGCTTCTCTGTGTAATATTGATTTTGTTGAGGCTCTTGAATTCACTGACAAAGTTTTTGTTCCTCGTCTACTCCACTGCGCTTTCAGCTTCCACGCCCCAAAGCTTTGGAACCCTCTTTCCCCAACCCCTCCACCTTGCCCCGTCCTTCACCCTTTTAGATCACGACTGAAAACCTTGCTCTTTGACTCTGCGGAATCAGTTCCTCTCTCCCCCGTTATATAAATTCAAGTTGCTGTTGTTTATCCGATCGGTTGACTTTGAACAATAATTCTTGACTGTGAATTCTTGACCGTGTTGCCTTTTCAGAAGGTCAGTGGAGTTCTATGTCACATCCAAAGGGCTCTGCGGCTCATGCAAACATTCGTGATCGAAGGTGCAGATCTGCCACTGTGAGATTTATCGATCAGCCAAAGTCTTCAAATAAAGTAAGTAAAATTACAGTAAAAAGACCTATGAATAGATAATTGGCACCCAAATCACTTGAAGCAGTGAACTGTGTGATAACCATTTTCTCTGTTTAAAAAGAAAATGTTGGGAAATCAATACCCACGGTCCTAAGTTATGCCAGGATATTGAGTTCATTATCCTTGGTTGCAGTTTAGTACCGTACAGTCGTAAAGGTTAAGTATGTCATTACTCTAGTGCTTAGTCATTACTGCCTGTTCCTGTGAAGTAAGCTGGGGTATCAGTGCATGTCTGAGCTCTGCCTCTTGAAGCTCAGTACTTAGAATCATAGAATATTTCAGCCTGAAGATCATCTGACCTATTGTGCCCTCTGTTTTAGTCCCTCTTCCCTTCATTTTCCACATACAATTATCACATGACAAGCTGTGTGGTTATAGCTGGTTAAACTCCCAGCACTTACCGAAAGCACACCATGGATGCCCTCAAGCCTAATACTTTCTGAAATTAGGTAAGTGGGATGCCTCCCTCCAGGGAGAGAGAGTGTGTACATTTCATTCCAAAAATCTATCTTTGGGAGTTCCATGTGTATGTGGTATGCGTGGAAATCTCAGTTTATATTTTACCTTTTTAATTATTTATCTACTTATTATTTAGTACAATTGTATTTTGCCTCAAAGCAAAATTTTTATTCAGCTTCTGTTTTTGGTGGGGGATTACACGTCCTCTGTGTATTTAAAAACAATCTTAACTGCTCGCTTCAGGTAAAATAAAACCTGAGGGCTGAGATTTTGATATCAGGTGCTAACATAGCTTTGGGATTTGAAACATTTACTTTAAAATTCATTCTTAAGCCGGTATCTGGCATTTTGCTGAAATTAATTGCTCCTGAAATTCTGGGTCACTTGATTGGCCGTGTATTTGTTAGTAGAGAGGGGGTGAGTTAATGGAGTGATGGTGCTAGTTAACTTGACTCTTATCAACTTGGACTGAAGCCTAATGTTTTGCATGACCAAAATAATTGTAGCATAGTTTAGTGAGGGAATTAAGACCCAATAACAATCTGTTGTTTTAGGGATTTCACTTGTGTGCTGTTTTGACTCTCTGATGTGTAATCATCTACATATTATGTTTGGAGGCCATGTCCAATTACTCGCTTAGGCTTTCTCCAAAGATACTTTAATCATTTAATAGCATCTCCTCACCAAGTAAGGGATATTTAATTTTATGGGCTTTGGGATTTCTTGAAGTAGTACTTCAATTTTATTTTTGACATGGTTTGTGTTGTGTCATAAGCTTTGCAGAGAGGTGAATTGAGCTGGAAATAATAGTACTGTAACATGGAATACTTTTTCAGAGATTCAGGGCCTACAATTCCACCTAATCAAGTCTTAAAATTCGAAAACATAATGTTCTTATGTGCAAATGGTGGCAAGCTTGGGTTTAAACATTTTTCACAATTCCAAGCTAAAGGGCATGAAAATACAATTTTCCATTATTCTAATGCAATCGTGACCACAAGGTCCTGACTTTTGCCTCTTTTAGGAGGACTGGAGCAATAAAGTGCGATGTGAGTCATCCTGGCTCAGTGGTAGCTCTCTCTCCTCTGAGTCAGAAGGTTGTGGGTTCAGGCCCCCACGTCTGGACTTGAAATCACATAGTCCAAACTGACGCTCCAGTGCAGTGCTGGGGGTCTTATGCTTTGTTGGAGGTGCCGTCCTTTGGATGAGACTTTAAACAAAGGTCGCATCTGCCCGTCTCCTGGTGTCCTGGCCAACCAGTCTCCCACATATCAAAAGGAATTGGTCACTTACTCCCTGCTGTTTGTGGACACTGCTATGTGCAAATTGGCTGTCATGTTTGCCCACGTATACACAGCCACACTGCTTCAGTAAAATCCTGTGAAGTGCTTTGGGGCATCCTCCTGACATGAAATGGGTTATCCCAAATGCATGGATTATTATTATCATGGGTGGGCGAACCTATAGCTGCACCTTTGTTATGGCTCTTCTGATTTTCTGCCTTAGTCCTGGACTTTGTCCTCGTTTACATCTTGGCACATAACCCTCAACAATTAGGATTACACACTGGGCCCAAACTATTGTTAGGGAAACTGACAGTTCTCTCTGTTCTTCAGAACAAGTATGTTGTCAATCTCCGGGGACTGATTATAGGCTCTAGGGGCATAATTTGATCTGCGAGGCTAAAGAACATATGCTGTAATTTAAACAAAATTGGCACTTTCCCACAATAGAACTTGTGAAACCTATTTGTGAATTGAGTTTTCTTCCAGCAAAAACAGATTTTTTCTAAAGTTGCTCTTTTAAAAAAAAAAATCTGTGGAGAATTGCCATCCTTGTATAATTGTAAACAGTTTTTAAAGAAGATCAGAGGATTAGGGAAACAGGCAAATGGCAAAGCTAAGGGAGAAAGGAAAGCAAACAGATAGTTGGCTTGGAGATTTGCTGATTTGTTCCATAACCATTGGAGAGACCCAGCTAGCATCACCTCAGCAGGAAAGCTTAGGTTAGGGAAAGCTGATCAAAGTGAGGACTGTTGTTCTTTGAAGGGAAGGAATCCCGTTACACTTGCCTCGTATGCGAGAGGATCCAGGTTCAATTTATTGGCACGGTGAAACCTTAGGCAACTTTCCTGATGCCTCAGTTTACCAAGCAGCAAGTCGGATCCTGGTTGTTAGTCAATTGTCAGATCAGTTTCCATGGATAATTATCCCTCCCACCAAATAAAACAAATAAATAATAATAATAATAATCCATTCACTCAATCCACAGATGTTTGTGGGATGGTTGCTGTGTACGACTGTCTGCCAAGTATTCCCCACATAATGCACAGTCATTGCACTTTACAGCATTTTCTGTGAAGTACCTTGTGACCTCCTCTCGAGGTCATGTGAAATTCCATGTGAAAGGTGCTATACACGTGGAATTTTGTGTTGCGTTATTGAGGGGACAACGGAAGATCATTGTACTCAGACTTGTGTGTTTGTAAGTTTTAAGGTGAGAGTGTACTATGGGGAAATCGAGCACTCTGATAACTAAAAATCTTTCTATCATTGGAACTTTTCTATCCAACAACAACGCCTAATAATAATCCCTCCAAAAACAAACAATAATAAATCGGGTCATTTCAATCTACGACTGTTTGTGGGGACGCTGCTGTGCGCTAAGGTCCGTCGATATGGAAATTTTCTGATTTAGATATATCGATGGGCTCATATCGAGATATACCGAAATATCGATATTTTCGGGTTTTTCGTACTGCGCTCTGTGCACGCATTCGGAGTGTGCGCTCTTTCGAGGTGCGCGCGCGTTCTGGGTGCGCGCGCATTCCGGGTGCGTGCACATTCGGGGCCTATCTCCTCAGCAGGTAAATATCTTTCTCTCTGTGTCTCTCACTCTCTCCATCTCTGTGTTTTTCTGTCTGTGTCTCTCTCCTCTCTCACATCCCCCCCATCTCTATCTATCTGTGCATTATCACATCCACCCCGTCTCCCCTCCCCCCCGCCGTTCCTCTCTCTCTCTTCCCGCCGCCGTCCCTCTCTCGCACCCCCCACCCCCGTCGTCTCTCTTTCCCCCTCCCCCCCCCCCGCCGTCGCTCTCTCCCTCTCCCCCCCAGCCGTCTCTCTCCCCCTCCCCCCAGCCGTCTCTCTCCCCCTCCCCCCAACCGTTTCTCTCCCCCGCCACCCCAGCTGTCTCTCTCCCCCTTCCCCCAGCCATCTCTCTCCCCCTCCCCCCAGCCGTCTCTCTCCCCCTGCCCCCAGCCGTCTCTCTCCGCCACCCCCCACCCAGCCGTCTCTCTCCGCCACCCCCCACCCAGCCGTCTCTCTCCCCCTCCCCCCAGCCGTCTCTCTCCCCCCCCCCAGCCGTCTCTCTCCCCCTCCCCCCAGCCGTCTCTCTCCCCCTCCCCCCAGCCGTCTCTCTCCCCCTCCCCCCAGCCGTCTCTCTCCGCCACCCCCCACCCAGCCGTCTCTCTCCCCCTCCCCCCAGCCGTCTCTCTCCCCCTCCCACCCCCCAGCCGTCTCTCTCCCCCTCACCCCCGCCCCACAGCCGTCTCTTCCCCCCCCCCTTGCAAACCTGTATATTGTATTCTAGGACTATGAATACAATATGGCGGCTTCGCACCTCGGTCTGTGCATTGTGTATAGAGATGAGTATTCTGGGTCTTGTAGTTCAGTGACTTTTCGATATATCGATATTTTTGAAATGCCTACATCGGCGTATCGATATGAAAGTTATATCGGGTTTTAGCGATATATCGATATATCGCCGGGACCCTACTGTGCGCAATTGGCTGCCGTGTTTCGCCTACAAATATACAGTCAATTCACTTTACAGTATATTCTGTGAAGCGCTTTGAGACGTCTAGAAGACGTGAAAAGCGCGATATCAAATGCAAGGATTATTATTAATGCCATCCCTTGTTCATTTGTAATTTCTAAGCATCACTTCCCTTGTTGCCGAAAGAACGCCCGGAAAGAACTTGGATCTTTAAGTATCTCAGTTCTGTAGTTTATTGTTAAAAAGTGAGTTACAATGTTTATCACATTGATTCACCTGAATTTGCATTTCACAGATTCACGTATTGCATGAGTCGTTAAGAGATCTCAGCAGTGACCAACTAAAACTCGGAGATAATCTGGAACAGGAAATCGACAGGCGTGTTAAGTATGTATATCGAGTTTGTAAAACATTTTTGTTGCTGTCACGTTTAACTGTGCAGCAGCATGTGTATTGGAGGCAGGGTATTCTTATTCTTATTGATCAGTTCAAATTTTATGAGACTACTTCTAGGGTACTTTGGTTTTATTATCCTCCAGATCAATTGGTTATTCACTTCATTGCTGTTTATAGGACTTGCTGTGTGTAAATTGTCTGCTATGGTAATAATGCCTTCGAAATAAAAAATAATTAATAATATTTTGGTCACTCAATCCACAACTTTGACGCTTACAATTTGCATTCATACAGCACACTTCATGCAGGTTCCCTGAGTGCTTCAACAACAAAATTACACATGTATAACGCATGTTGGGAAGATATCCCAAGGTGCTTCACAATGCTGTGCACAATTGGCTGCCACATTTCACCCACAAATTATGCAATCAATTCACTTGGAAGTATATCCTGTGAAGCACTTTGTCTCCCTATCAGCCCACCCGTCCCCTCCATTCAGCAGGCTCTGGCCTGCTCCGTGTCCTCCACCCTAACCACCCTACCATCGGTGGCTGGTCTTTTAGCCTCTCTGCTTCCACACTATGGAACTCCATCCCACAATCCCCTCGCCTCACTTCCTCCCTTTCCTCCTTCAAGGCCGATCTTTAGACCTTCCTCTTCGACCATGCCTTGGGACGTTCTCCCGAGGTGAAAGGCGCTCTATAAATGTAATTTTGTTGTTGTTGTACACATCAAATTTAAGGATTGTTATTATGAGGCTTATAATTGTCTACAATTATACAGTTACTACATCTGACGGCAATTACCTTTAAAGTGCTTTGTGATGTTTGGAAATTAAAGATGCTATATTAAATGGAAGCATTATTTTGATTTATTAATTAAGGTTCTGGTGGGTCATTCTCCCAGTTTTTATCACTTTTGAACGAAAGTGAAATGGCGCTGCAAGCTCTTTAACTCCTGGTGTGCAAAAAAAACTTCTTCAAACTGTTGCAACAAAATCATATCCAGAATATAGTTTACTTTTCCAGATGAGGGATGCCAGTGTTGGGATGCCTTGAGAATCCAAGAAAATTCTTGGAAACTTGTTTATCTTTTAGAATGGAGTCCTGTAGCTCAGTGGTTAGAGCGCTCGCCTTACAAGTGTGAGACCTGTGTTCGAATCCAGGCAGGTCAGGGCCAAACCTTGGACTGCTCATGTGTGGAGTAAGGAAACCTTGGATTCTTTACTCCACACACATGCCTGATAATAATCCTGTGTCCTGCCCTCGGCAAAAATCTCTGATTGGGTCACCTTGTTTCAGTGGATCAAATCCTTTCTACCAAAGCAACCAGCCTTTTACTCAAGACATCTTAACTATTTGTCGTGTGAGTTTAGATAGGCTGAGTTTAGTCTATTCTGACTGTAACTGATCGGTGGTCTGAAATTCCCACCTAATCTTAAACAATGAGACAATTTTATTACTTAACGTCACACAGAATTATGTAAAAATTTTCGAATTCAGCTTTGGCTTAGATTCAAAGTTTTTTTTAAGAACTGTGGAAAATTAGCTTCAAAATTTAGACTGAATTTTAAGAATTCTCCACAGTTCTGCAGGATTTTAATTCTAAAACAAAACGGTTTTTACAGACTTAAAGGATTGGTTGCAGATTGCAGACATGCAGATTAAATGTAAATCGATTTCCATCAACAGGAGTGATGCAGAAACAAGGAAAACTTTGAATCATTTGTCAGAGAGGCTGAAGGAAGTGCCCAGACACGAAATGGTGAGTGAGTTATTAAACTCGATTTAATCCGTGAATGTTGTATAATTTGTTGTTGATAGCAAGTAAACGAAAAGGACAGAAGCTCCAGGTGATTTATTTTTCATTTCTTTCACCAAAGAAAGTAACTTACCATATAAACGGCAGTGACCTTTGTGCTGCGGCCATACCAGTTCCAGGGACAGATAAAATAGCAATTTGGCTTGTTTGGTAGGGTGATGAATCAAGGGAGGCCATTCAGGGTTGGCTCAGTTGCCAGGGATCTCACCCCTACCCTTGAAGGTTGTGGCTTCAGGATCCACGTGTGGCATAAACTCACAATTTGCAAGATTGTTGGAAATACTGTCTCACGGATGATACATTATGCTGGGATTTCCGATCCCGAGAGTTCAAAATAATGACCCAATAATCCTTAATGAAGGTATAGTGATTTATTGATTGCAAGCAATTTTAGAATGACAGAATAAGAGAGTAAATAATCATACTACCAGTTCTAAGTAGAATACCATGCTGGATTCAGGCTGTTACACCATAAGTCAGGTTCAGGCTTCTCACAATACTCACTCCTTCTAACTTTCCTTCTCTAATTGACCCTTCTCTGCCTGTAAAACAAAACAACTGGAACCATGACCTGTTCCAGTAGTTCTGGACAACAGTGGCAGGCTGGAGATCTCGGTTTACCCTGAGGCACTCCCCAACTGTTGCAATGAGCCACTCTTTCTATCCTATCGTTATACTTCTCCATCACAACTAACTCAACCAGTTGATCACTTGGACATTGTCCAGAAGTGATGTTAAAACCAGAGTTGTAGGGAGTTGTTCTTCTTGCTTCTTTTCCCAAACCTTGAGATGGCTCTCTTGCTACTCACTTGGCAATTTCCCAAAAGCTGTGTCTCGTTATACCTTCTTTCTAGCCTGAGGCCCCCTCCACAATACTTGTTCTGCACATATTAGTTCTAATTAATCATTGTCCTGGTACCAGGCTGGCTAGTATTGATATTCTTCTTTTATCCTGCCTCATGTATGAATAGAACCTTTACTCTCCAATATCCTCCCGAGTGAATCAGATCATTAGTACAATCCTTTGCGCCTTTGTTAATCGAGTCCTCTGCCCCAATCTATATCTCGAGCCTATTTTCCTTCAATTCTTTATTCATCCTAGAAGCTACTGATGTTATTGCACCCCTTGGATTATTGGCACGGACCAGTACCCAAAGTTGTCTTAGAGCAGGGAATGTGCAGTGTGTTTTGTGTAGACAAGTTGTTTCTCTCCCTTTTGCTCAAGGTTGTTGACCATGCCTGTGTTATAGATAGATTGTTTTAATTGGTGCCTGATTGGAGCTAACTATTCATAATTTTTAATACCTCCATATCCCAACAGTTAAAACAAAACCCTGTCTGTTTGTTCATGTGGATGTTAAAGATCCCACGACACTATCTGAAAATAGAAGGGAGTTTCTCCCCGAATCCTGGCCAACAATCCTCTGGAGGACCTTGCCTGACTACCGGTGTTTGCCGACAAATAAGCAGACTTGACAGCAATAACCTGTGAAGGGTTTTGAGTGTACAGATTCTAGTTCAAATTCAGGGCTTATTTTTTATTGTATGTGTTTCATCGCAGTTTTGATGTTATCAGGAAAGCAGGGAGGTTTTACAAAGGCTCGGTGGAGGCGAATGTCTGTTTTCACGTTCAACGCTGCTTCTGTTGATATATTATTATGAGAGAATCTCTTTGATAGAGTCTGAGAAGCTCCATTCATTTTAATATAAATTGACTTGGCCTTGCTTCATTGCTGTTGGAAAATGTGATGAAGAGAAGAAATCAATTTGAATTGAGTGGATTTGATCATGTAAGACTGAATTAAAACTACATCAAGTGTCTTATTTACTTCAAATCAACTACGCTTGGCAGAATAGAAACTCCTGTACACTCTGTTTGCAAGGTCACCTTAGAGTTCTCTTTGGCCCATTTGATCTAATCTTTCGGAATACCCGAGTCCTGTGCTTTTATCCTGTTAGAGCATTGAACTGTTTCTTAAATGGGTACCAATTCTATGTGTAAAATAAAATGTACAAATAAAGGCTTTTGGGGATCTAATCAACAACAATAAATTATATTTAGATAGTGTCTTTCTCATTGTGAGGACATCCCAAAGGTGGACAGTCGAGGATTTGCACCTGTGCTGGGGATTGGGATCGGGAAGGGTAGAGGGCAGGAAGAGTGGGAGTAGGAGGGTAACCGAAGGTGCGGTCGAAGAGGAGGGTCTTGAGAGGGTCCCTGAAGAAGGTAAGGGAGGGGGAGAGGCAAAGAGATTATTGGGTGGAGTTCCAAAGGGTGAATCCTTTGTATCCCTCAACCAAGGCCCTCTTTGCAATGCCATCTTGGAATATAATTTGATCCTGTTTTTTTCCTTCTATTCCTCTGTTGGGTCATGTCAGATTTTTGAGTCTTTAACTGCCCTAATTTGTCTGATCAGTGTAGTCTTGGATTGGAGCTTTTAAAATGTCAATTTTGCTGCAGTCTGTTTAACTGTTAGATTATCCACTTTTTCCTATCACCTCTTTCTTCTGTATCTCTGTCAGTAACTTCCACGGTAGTTGGAATTGGCGTTTGTTCACCCTTTGGAATAGCGGGTGTCAGTCTGGCTCAGTTGTTTGTTTCCCCGCTGCTGAGTGTTAAATTGATGTCAGTCTGCCCAATTGCATGACCCAGTCTCAATTCTCTTGAAATTTTTAAAGATCGAGTGAAAATGTGAGTTTTTACCATCTGAGCATTTTGAAAGTCCTTTTGTGGCCAGTACTGTATTTAAAATCTCTCAGACTTCACTGAAACCCTCAAGCGGAGGAACATAGTACTGCAGGACTGGAAGACTGCACGGGTAGAAAGAGCTGTGTCTACACACATGTTGCTTTGTTGACACTGTCGCTTAATATTAGGAATTTATGGCCTTGTCACTCACGCTTTGCGACATGCGTTATTAAATGCTGTGCGCAATTGGCTGCTGCGTTTCACCCACAAATATACCAGTCAATTCACTTTACATTCACCTCTCCCTGCATCCAACATTAACTATCGATGTTTTAGTTGTAGAATTTTGACCCAGTAAAGCTTTGTTATCTCTGTTATTATTACTTATGACTGACTTAACTCTTAATTGTAGTCAAAGCCAAACTTCCTTGACAACCCCCTCCACACACATCACATTCTGCCCCACACAGACATGTTCAAACCCCCCCACACATATGCAGAAACACACATAAATGCCTTCCGACAGAAAGATTTTAAAAAAATCTTCAAACTACCATTCTCTTTATTTAATACATTTTATCTGTTTTCATGCAAAGGTTTCAACAAGAGTAGAACGACGTCTACAAGAAATTGAAAAGGAAATGAGGGCGGAACGAAATTTAGCAGAACACCGTGAGGAACAGCTGGGACAGATGTCTGTACATCTACAGGAGGTGTGTGTGTGTATGTTGTGTGTGTGTGTGTGTGAGAGAGAGAGGTTGACTCTCATGCAAAGTGTAAAGATTGCAAGGAACTCTTAGCCTTAAACTAAAGGGTGGTATACATTTTGGAAAATAACATTATTCAGATGCTGCTTAATGTTACATGTGCAGAGTTAGTGATGGCGCTGAGGATTCCAGGTATCCGTATTAGCAACTTGATAAATGTTTTGGACTGCTCGCTCCAGTGGGACATCCTTTCCTTAACCTTGAGGTGGAGTATGAATGAGCGTGTGTGTGGGGTGGGGGGGTGGGAGGGCTAGAAACGAACAGTGTTTTTAAAGAACTTGTGAGGTTGAGAAGTGCAGTATTTCAGCCCTCTGATAAAGGCTCTGCATGAAACACAAATTGTTGTGGTTCAATTCTATTGATTCTTTGCTCTGGTGATGTCGCTTGGTTAACGTTTTTTGAGAGTTCTTTGGTTCAAGTTTTTTAATAACAATAATCTTCACAAGAACAACCATATTACACTTGCATTTGGAGCTGGGGTTGGGACTGGATTATCACCTGATAATAATGTCTTATTCTGGAGGATTTTTCTTGTTTGAAAAGTCAGGAGGGAAGTGGGCGGTGGGGTGGGTGGGGGGTGGGTGTGAAGCAGGGGGGTGACCGATATTAATTGACATTGCACCTGTAATTCACAAAACCTTTTTGTATGTAACATTTCTATGAAATGAAGTGAGTATGTGTTTGGAGGTGAATGCCTTAGTTCGTGCACAGCAGTGTCCCCTGGTTTGGTCCTGGGATCCGTTGTTGTGAAGCGCTCTGAGACACCGTGCGGCATAAATCAAAGTTGTTGTTGTTCTCACAGCCATCAGTAAAGGTGGGTACCAATTTGTTGGGAGGGGGTGGGGGGGTGGGGGGAAGGTGGGACACTTTGGGAAACTCCTCCCAATGTGAAAGGCTCTGTGTAAATGTGGTTTGTTTGTTTGTTGTTATTGGATCTGTGAAACTTGGATATCTTTTGAATTGCCTGTCTTCCCCGAAGGCAGGGTCAACAGTCTAAAAAAAATTGCATAAGTGCCACAAGATTCCTCCTGTGATGTGATCTCGAATAGAAGGGACTGTCGACTTACTTTAATGAAAACTAGAATTTTTTTAGACCTGAAAAATGCTACCCTCCGGATTTTGAGTTTCTTGCTGCACTGGGAAAGTAGCTTTGGTGACATTCTGATATTTGCGCTGCTTTGATTTGGTGCAAAACCCATTTAGTTGCAGTTGCACATCTGTCTTTTAAGGATTCATTTTGTGACCTATTCTCTCCCCCCCCCCCCCCAACACCACCCCCGCCGTCTGTCATCTCCTTCTTTAACTGGAAGCCTTCAGATGCTCATGTACTTTGTGAGGATCAGAATCCTGTGACCTTGACAACCGTTGAAAATTTTTAATTTTTCCATTAGTAGTTTACAGCCCTAATTAAATTTCTCACACTTGCGACCTGGACTTAGTTCTGGTGCGTCAAATCAGTGACCTACAAGGTCTGGTAGTAAATCTACCATATTTAGCTTGGCACTCCAGGCTATTGAACTTCAGCCAAGATTTCTACCTGAATGTCTCTCGCAGAGTTGCACATTTCCCAAAGATTACAGTGCCCTTTCTGCCAGGACAGCAGAGATCGCTGTGGAAGTTTTATTTGGAGTTCTAGGAAACTGTATGATAAGGACTAAATAATGCATGTGAAATCTAGAAGGTTCCATTTGCTTGTCAGAAAAATTGGCTTACCCCAGTATTACCCTTCTCTCATTGCTCTTGAACGCTTGAGTAGGCGAAGGAGAGGGGAGGACAAGAACCTCAGTAAATACAGTGCAGGAGAGATGAAGATCATTATTTTTTACACAGAGTTGTTACGACCTGAAAAGGTGGTGGAAACTAATTCAGTAACAACTTTCAAAAGGGAATTAGATAAGTATTTGAAAAGGAAACAGTTGCAAGGATATGGGGAAATAACGGGGGAGTGAGACTGATTGGGTAACTCTTCCAAAGAGCCAGCACAGGCACGATGGGCCGAATGGCCTCCTTCTGTGCCGTAATATGTTATGATTCTATACATAGTCATATGCATGCACGGAGCTCGGCTTACTGCCCTCTAGCTACTGCCAGGATTTCTAATGACAGAAAAGAGCTGAAGGGGACATTCAGCAGTCAGCGCTGTTGATTGCTAACATTAGGCATGTAAAATTGATCGGAGTTGTTTGCTGCCTGCATACTGCATTCATTGTCACTGACAATGTTGGGCAATGCATCATTAATACACATTAACAAAAAGCGAAGCAACATTGAATTTTATTGAGTTATCTAAACCCAATAATCTATTAAGGAGTCACTGTAGTCACTCAATCTACGTTTTGGTTTTGATTTTCGCACTACGTTTGAGTGCTGCTAAGGCTCGCACAGAATAAAGCTAACTTCAGTTGGGGTATGGAGATACGATCTGTCTCAGCCTTAAGTTCACCTAAGTTCACCTGGTGTCCATAGCAAAACCTTCCAATAGAGGATAATAATAATCCTTGCATTTGATATAGCGCTTTTCATGCCTTTCAGACGTCTCAAAGCGCTTCACGGAATATACTGTAAAGTGAATTGATTGTATATTTGTGGGCGAAAAGTATATGGTTTTGTTGTTGTAGTAACCAGGGAATCCTGGCTGCCATTTCCCCCCTAACTTAATTCCCCTCCTTTTATCCAACAATATGAAGGAAACCACTCAATTCTTCACTTTCTAAGCGTTCATTAAGACAACAATAATAACTTGCATTTATATAGCGCTCTTCATGTGTGGTATCTTCCTGGAGCACTTAAAAGGCTGTAAAAGGTAATAGAAGCCCACAGTATTAAAGGGACAGTGGCAGCATGGATACAGAACCTTGGTGGCGAACGGTTGTTTTTCTGACTGAGGGAAATATGCGGTGGTGTCCCCCAGGGGTCAGTATTGGGCCCACAACTGGTTTTAGTCGATATAAATGACCTGGACTTGGGTATAGGGAGTACAAATGACCAAGTTTGCAGATGATACAAAACTAGGAAAATATATTAAAACAGTGAGGAAGATAGTACCAAGAAGACATAGACAGACTGGTAAAATGGGCAGACGAAGTTTGCCCATAGACAGATGAACGTGGCAGATGAAGTTTCATCTGGATAATTGCGAAGTGATGCATTTTGGCATGAAGAATGAGGAGAGGCAATATAAGCTAGATGGTAGAATCTTAAACGGGTGAAGGAACAGAGAGACCTGGGGGTTCATATAAGTAAATCTTTATAGATGGCAGGCCAGGTAGATACTGATGTGAAAAAAGTATACCAGATGCTAGGCTTTATAAATAGGGGCCCAGAATACAAAAGTCAGGAGATTATGATAAACCTCTACGAAACACTGGTTAGGCGACAGCTGGAGTACTGTGTTCAGTTCTGGGCACCAAACTTTAGGAAGGATGTCAAAGCATTGGGAGAGGGTGCAAAGGAGATTTACCATGATGGTGCCAGGAATCAGGGACTTCAGTTATCAGGAGTTGCTAGAGAAGCTCAGATTATTCTTGGAGCACAGAAGGTTAAGAGGAGACGAAATAGAACTTTTCAAAATTATCAGGGGATTTGATAGGGTGAACAAGGAGACGCTATTTCCACGGGTGAGTGGATCGGTAACCTGAAGATACTGATTTAAAATAGTTAGCAGAAACAGGGGAGGGGCAGAGAAATTTTTCCACGGGAGTTGTTCAGATCTGGAATACATTGCCTAAGAGGGTGATGGAAGCATAACAACCTTTAAGAGAGAAGTAGACAGTTATTTGGGAAGGACAGGTTTGCAGGGCTATGGGGAGGAAGCGTGAGAGTTGGTTGATTTGGACAGCTCTTTTCAAAGAGCCAACAAGAACACGATGGGCCGAATGGCCTCCTTCTGTACGGTATAATTCTATGATTCCATGACTTCACCCTTTACTGCATTACTGTTAGACAAAACAATATTTGTCTATGTTTATGGTATGTAGGTAAGTGTTCACAATCCATTAAGAATCACCTGTAACCAAAGTAAATTGGTTTTAATCTTCATGAGTACGGAGACAGACATTGATGTTTTTATCTGATTAGTCTTACCTAATGGAGACAGTGAATAATATTTCATGACTAATTTACCATTGAGTTTATAATGAATATAATAAATTGAAATATTATTAAATTATCGTATTATAAGGGCAAAAATGGGGTTTTCATTTGTTCATTTGCTTGGCAATATTTTTGGCTCCGTTGTACTCCATAACTTGGCCACCAGGGGTCAGTGTTTCTTCACTGTTTAGACCTTGGCTTTACAAGGATTTAATATATTTATTAAAAAAATCATCTTTAGCCACTGGTTAATCAGTTTTTTTTGCAAGGCAGGAGGTAGGTTATAGACTGAGTATATTAACAAAAATTGCCGCGGTTCACGACAATGCAAAATACACTTCAAATATGTATGATGTTAAATACAATGTGTTCTCAAGAAAATTGCAAAATTCCTTTTAAGCATTGAACTGAATCCTCAAAGCCGTAGTGATAAAAAAATGTTTTACAGTGGTGTCTAGTGTATTAAAATGTGTCGTTATTCACCATTATGGAGCTTTGAATACAATTGCACAGCATTAGCTGTTCAGTAGAGACCTGCTCAATAGCTTATTTAATGTTTATGGCAGGAATGGAATATTAATTCCATTATAAAACCTTTAGCATAATCGTAACAGTGTAAAAAAGCTAAAGGTGCTGCATATTGTAGGAACATACAGTACCTTTGGTATTTATCTGCAATAGGGATTTATATCCTTTCAGATAATGAAATTACAATAACTACTACAGCAGCAACAATGGAGTTGACTTCAGCAGGGGGATTTTCTAACCAGGAACTTGCTATTCTATGGGGAGCTGGAAATTTTGAGTCTTTCAGAACCGTAGGACCATAAATTGTACCATCTTTTTGAGATTTTTGTCCCTTGGTTGAAGCTTCTGACTAACTGATGCTGAAAGTTTGACTGGGTTATAGCACTTGTAGGCTACTTGACCTTGCTGTTTCTTACCACACATCCTTCCCTCTGAGTTGCTCTCTTCATCATCGCTCTGGGTATATAAAACTCTTTGACTGTCAGGAGGATTGTGTCAATCTAGCTATTTTTGGGATCTTACTATGTTTGCCTACAAAACTGTTCCTGGATGAGAGACAACTTTCTACAGCTGAACGTCAGCAAAACCTAGGCCCTCCTGATTGGCCTGTGCTAGCGCCTCCGCACCCCAGGCACTGACAGCATCAGCATCCACAGACGCACACTCCACCTAACCAAACCAGTCAGGAACCTGTGTGTCTTGTTTGACCCTGAACTGTCCTTTCTCCCCATATCTGCACCATGACAAGCAACACCTTTAACCATCTCTGCAACATCACCCGTTTGCCATTGCCTCACCCCTCCCCCCTCAGGCCGCTGAAACCCTTACACACACATTTGTCACCTCAAAGCTTGACTACGGCAACTCCTTCCCTGTCGGTCTCCCCAACTCTTCCCTCCACAAGCATCAGATCATCCAAAACTCTGCAGCTTGTGTCCTCTCCTGCACCAAGCTCTGCGAGCCCATCACCCTCGCCCGGCAACACTGGTTCCCCATTCCTCAGAGGATTGAATTCAAGATCCTCATCCTCACTTTCAAGGCCTTTCCACGTCCTTGCCCCCTCCTACCTCTCTGAGCTGCTGGTGATGGTGATGGTGCCATCTTTCCAGCTAGTAATGAACAAAAGGCAATGCAGCAGTCATATGATACTCAGAACTTTCAATTCTTACAGTCTAGGCCGATATTATATAAGAACACAACAAACGCTAGTTTGCCTTCCACCTTCCTGGCAGTCGCCAAGCACATGTGTCCCGAACTACCAATGTACTATATTCCATGATGGGGGTTGGGAGGGGGGAGGTGGGGTAGTCCTGTAGCTCAGCGGATAGAGCCTTGCCTTACAATTGAGAGACCTGGGTTCGATTCCAGGTAGGTCAGGTCAAGGCAGAACCGTGAGCAAGTTTTCTTACTTACACGCCTAATAATAATCCCTCAAGAAAAAATAAATCAATTCAATCCATGACTGTTTCTGGGATACTTCTATGCGCAATTGGCTGCCGCGTTTCACTCACAAATATACAGTATATTCTGTGAAGTGCTTTGAGACTAGAAGACGTGAAAAGTGCTGTATCAAATGCAAAGATTATTATTCTTACTACAGTACAGTATATCCTATCTTTAGATGAGGTGTTAACCTGAGGTTTTGATGTTTCTATTCAGATGGACGTTAACGATCTTGTAGCACTATTCAAAAAGAGAAGGGAATTTATTCTGGTGACCTGACCTACAAAAACCTGGATAAAATCTCTCATTTAATGGCTGTTTGTGGTACTCTGATGTCTGCACATTGGCTGCCATGTTCACTTACAAATGCAGTCACTAAAATTTACAGTACACCCTGTGAAGAACTTTGAGATATCCCCCCGACGTGAAAGGCTCTGTAGAAATGTAATTCTGTTGTCGTTGTTGAGACGCCTTCTCGATGTGAAAGGCACTGTATCAGATGCAAGCCTTATTATCATCATCATTATCATCATAATTTAGTAGCAATTCCCAGCCTTGGCTAGTTTTCTCCACTCCCCCTCCTCCAACATGCAAGCATATATTGGGTATGAGAATTACATGGTATTGGATTAAAAAAAAGCCTGTTCCTCTTCTCCCTTGTTTCCCCCATTCTTTCTTATTCATCATTTTACTGTGGTTTGCTCGGGTTGTATAGCCAGGTACACCTGACTCTGAAGAATTGACATGACTATAAAGATAGAACTATTAATAGGATAAATTACACAGAAGTTAATAGGAAATTGGTTTAGAATTTTGTGATAGATGGATTGTGACAAAAGTCTGTTATTAATAGCTGGGTGTTGATGTGCTAGCATTTTGGATCTGCTTGTGCGAGAGGACAGATTGTAGTTATGAGGAAAGGAGTTGGTGTAATTTAGTTCAAAGATGTGAGTCTTGTTTTATGAAATGTGACTCCAATGCACAGTGTGCAATCATTCGATTGTGCAAACCTGGAAATTAGCAATAGTCGTTTCCTTATCAAATTCAAACGCTGCGAATCTTGAATGGTATATTTTTGTATCAGAAAGAAGGTGTCAATTAGACCTACTTTGGACTATACGTCAGTTGATGACAAATTTCTAGGTCTCAGTCTGACTCAGTTAGTAGCACTCTTACTTCTTTTGAGTCAGAAACTTGTGGGTTCAATCCCCTACATTGGAAATTTAAACTCATGAAGGCTAATAGTCCACTGCAGTGCTGGGGGGTGTTGCATTGTTGGAGCCGCTGTCTTTTGGATAATAAGTTAAACCTTTTCGAGTCCTGTAGCTCAGTGGTTGGAGCACTTGCCTCACAAGCGAAAGGACCTGAGTTTGATTCCCGTGCAGGGCGAAACCTTGGACACGTATCTTTACTCCACATGCCTCAGTTCACCTCACAGTAAATAGGAACCCAGTTGTTAGTTGATTGGTAGATTGATTTTCAGGGGTTAATAATCCCTTCAAAATGTCTAAAAATAATTTGGTCACTTAATCCATGACTATTTGTGGGACACTGCTATGTGTACTTGGCTGCTGCTTTTCACCCATACAATGTACAATCAAATTCCCTTTACAGAATATTCTGTGAAGCACTTTGAGACGTTTAGAAGATGTGATAAAGCGCCATATGCTGTCTGCGTGTTCAAGTGGACGTTGAAGATCCCGGTTAGAAAGGAGGGGAGTTTTCTCTGGACGCAGCACAGTGATTTTGTCTCACGGTCATTACAAAAAACAACAAAATTACACTTGTATAGTGCCTTTCACATCAGGAAGACGTCCCAAGGCACTGGACAGTCAATGTTTCAGACCCGAGCTGGAGTCGGGGATGGGGAGGGCAGAGGGAAAGGGGGAGATTCGGGGTGATCGGTGGGACAGTCGAAGAGGAGGGTCTTGATGCGAGACTTGAATGAGGCCAGGGTAGGAGCGAGGCAGAGGGACTGCGGGATAGAATTCCAGAAGTTGGGGGCAGAGTGGCTGAAGGCTTGTCCGCCCATGGTGGGGTGGGTGGATCGGGGGGCACAGAGCAGGCTGAAGCCTGCTCAGCGGAAAGGGTGGACAGGTTGCTAGGGGGTTAGGAAGTCACAGATGTAGGGTGGGGAGATGACATGGAGGGCTTTGAATGTGAAGACTGGGATCTTGAATTGGATCCTCTAGATGATGGGGAGCCAGTGGAGTCAGGCGAGGATGGGGGAGATGGGGTCATGAAGCTTGGAGCGGTAGAGTACATGGGCAACAGAGTTCTGGATTATCTGACTGGCTTGGTGAGGTTGAGTGTGCAACCCTAAAGGTTGATGCTGCCAACGCATGATTAATGATTAGGCCACAGTAAAAGCGCTTTGGGACGTCCTCCCGACGTGAAAGGTGCTATATAAGTGCAATTTTGTTGTTGTTGTAAAATACAAGTAGGATCTGCCCAATTTAGGTACAAGGAATCAGAAAACAAGTGTTGCATTGCGTTATCAGTGACCCTGTTCTTACAGTAATAATGGTGTGGAAAAGCTAGTCTTAGAATGTTCCTAATACCTTATGCAGATTTAAGCTGCAGTGTAGGTGCTTTGTTCAGAGGTGTGGAATGGTCCCAGACTGCGTTCTCAGTGCCTTGAGCAGTAAATGACATTGGTTTGACATGTTACTAATTATTTACTTCTCCATCATCCATCTATTCCACCTTATACTGGTTCCATTTAAATATTTCAAGCAAGGCTTTGCTGTATCTTTTAATTTTATCATGAATGCAGTACATTACCAGCCTTGTCAAACTCACTGTGCTTTGTAGATCAAGGAACATATCTGAGAATCAAAGTCAGTCAGTTTGACTCCTGGGCTGGTTGCTACAGTTTGAGATTAATGTCAACTATTTTTAATGGATAAGATTGAAATTCACCGAAATACTAACAGAAGGATAATGGCCATCCACATCAGGGCAATTGGTAATTGCGTGATTGAGTTTAACACTAAAGCTTGCAGAGTCGATTCCTGGCAGTAAGTAGGGATTGGGGCATAAGTTGAAGAAAGATAACTTGATTTTTATTCCTCTGTATTCTTTTGATTGAATATCAGAGAGGCAGTAATGCTTGTTCACGGACTAATGCCTCCCTGATGGCTTAGGCCGCAGTGGTCCAATCTTTATCTCAACTATCTCACCCCCCACTCTGCCGAAACACTCGTGCACGCATACATCACCTCACCGCTGGACTACGGAAACTCTCTCCTCGTCGGCCTCCCCAGTTCCTCCATTCACAGGCTGCAGGTCATCCAAAACTCTGCAGCCCGTGTACTATCCCGCACCCGCCTCCGCGAACACATAACCCCCACCCTCGCCCGTCTCCACTGGCTCCCCATCCTCCAGAGGATCGAGTTCAAGATCCTCGCCCTCACCTTCAAGGCCTTACATGGCCTTGCCCCGCCCTATTTAACCGATCTACTCACCCCCTATAAGCCCACCCGGACCCTCCGTTCAGCAGGACTTGTTTGCTCCAAGCCCCCCGCCCGAACCGCCCCACCATCGGAGGCCGGGCCTTCAGTTTCTCTGCTCCCACCCTGTGGAATTCCATCCCCCAATCCCTCCGCCTTGTTTCTTCCCTTTCCTCTTTCAAGGCCGGTTTGAAGACTTTCCTCTTTGACCGTGCCTTTTGTTCCCCCCCAAATTTTTCGACCTCCCCTACATGTTTCACCGCTTCCCGAACACTCCCCTCCCAGCTCGGGTCACACGCCTCCTGTGCAGCGCCTTGGGACGTCCTCCCGATGTGAAAGGCGCTTTATAAGTTGAAGTTGTTGTTGTTTTGACTGCTGAAGGCCAGATGCCCTATTTGACAAATGCCCATGGAAAATATGTTTTGTGGTTCCCTTCCAGAAACATAACATAACATGGGTTACAGAGGGAGACGGTGGGCCAGATGAAATGGAAGTGGGGGTGGGGTGGGGGAGTGGGGGTCGATGAATAGGGCCGTGAGATGTATGCGGCCCGTGGGAAAGGTTTTACACCTGTGTTCTAAACAATTTTTTAGTTTAAAATAAACGCTTCACAGAATAAATTGTAAAGTGCATTGACTCTGTTTCGTGGCTGAAACGTGGCAGCCAATTGCACAAACAGCCATGGATTAAATGATCAAATTTTTTTAAAGGGATTATTACCCCCAGAAAAGTGATCAGCCAATCGACTTATCAAACCGGGTTCCTACACACTGCTAGGTAAACAGAAGCGTGTGGAGTAAGGAAACATGCCCAACATTTCGCCTTGCCGTGAATCAAACCCTGGTCCTCTTGCTTGCAAGGCAAGTGCTGTAAACACTAATCTACAGGACTACAGGCAGGTGAATATATCCTCTGGCACAAGAATTCAGTTGTGCAGACCTCATGGAGATCCAGATGTTACCAGGCCTGCATGGCTTCAAGGCAATTCTCATTTCTGTTCAGACATTGAATTTGAGGCAGGCCATACTTACCAGTACTTGTAGCTAATGTTTTATCTGATGGAAAATTTTCTGTAACATTACTTCAGTATGATTGCGGCCAGTGCATAACCTGAAGAAATGTGGCCTTGAACTGCAAGGGTGAAAAGTATAGAAATAATTCCCTGGTTTGGTGGAGGTGGGGGAGGAAAATATTCATGTTGAAAAATAACACACAAATCAACTGAAATGTCAGCAGAATAAAACCCCATCGATTGTAAATGTCATAATTGTAAGTAGACATTTTCTGATTGTGCCTTGAAAATAAGTGCTCTGGGACGCTACGTGAAGTGCGCTCTTGTGCTAGTTGTTGAAAATGAATAAATGAGTTGAAGAGCTGGGTTGAAACATTCGGTGGGTTTTTGAGGTACTGGATTGTCCGGTTGCTTTCCTATTTGCTTTCGGAGCCCAACTCTGTTTTGACTCCGTGCCCCCCAGAAAATGACTCTTCGGTTTACAGTACAAAGACTGACATAATGCATCTACTGCTTCCATAACTTGGTTTTGTAGCTTATTGGTTAGAGCACTCGACTTGCAAGCAAGAGGACCTGGATTCGATTCCTGGGCAGGTTGGGTGCACCAGACTCCGCAAACCAATCACCCCAGTCCTTGTCTGGCTTCAAAGAGTTCTGCAAAACTATTGTTCTAACCTTCAAAGACCTCCATGATCTTGCTCCCCTACTAACATCATATCAGCCTGTCTGATCCCTTCACTCAGGTGCCCCGAACTTACTGCCCTACCATCTGTTGTTGGGCATTTAGCATCTGCCCCCACACTCTGGAAATCCATCCCACAATCCCTCCGCCTCACACCCCCTCTCTTACCTCCTTCAAATTGGTCATTTGAATCCACGACTGTTTGTGGGACACTGCTGTGCGCAATTGGCTGCCGCGTTTCGCCCACAAATATACAATCAATTCACTTTACAGTATATTCTGTGAAGCACTTGGAGACATCTAGAAGATGTGAAAAGCACCATATCAAATGCAAGGATTATTATTATTACAGTATTATTATACAGTCTAAAGACATTCCTCTTTGACTGTGCCTTCGGCCCTCCCACCCTCTGCACCCCTCCTGACCCCAACTCTCAGCTCCTGTTCACAGTCCATCCTGACTGTCGAGTGCCCTGGGGATTCTTTCCAACACATGAAGGGCGCTAAACAAGTGTAACTTGTTGTTGGTAGATTGGCGGATCGCTTTTCCGGGTGTAATAATACTACTGAATCTTTTTTTTTTAAATGGTAATTTGGTCACTAGATCCATGACTATTTTAGGGATATTGCTGCCGCGTATCGCCCACACAATATACAGATTTAGAATTAGATCTTTCAAAGGAATTGTCTAGAAAATTGATGGATAATTTTATAATTTAAATACTGAAGATTGGATTTTCACCAATTCTCCCCCCCCCCCCCCACTTGCTTTGCTTTCAATTGCTTACCCCTTTCATTCCTGAGTTATTGCTGCCATATTTCTTCTATTGCGTTGATGACTGGCTCAGTATTCAGAGCAGATTGGTTTGTGAAGTTCCCATTTCCTTGTGGATCAATAACAACTGCATTGTATTTTATCACGCGACTTTAACTGGTGAAGGCAAACCGAATGCAAGTCAATGCATTTCTTTCATTGTGACTAACTTTTGCTTTGTGAGACATTATTGCTTTTGTGCCTAGGTTTCTTATAGTGGTGCTCTTATCTGTCTTTGGACAGAAAGCTTTATGAATTTATGCTTGGGGGAGGGGGGGTGGGGGGTGGTTTCAAAGTTAGCTAGAGCGCTTTGGTTTGGTCGGTGAATAGAATGGAGCTATAATCTTAGTCAGATGTTGAATGCGAGAAAAGCCATTTTGTTCCAAAATTGTGTGATTCCCATTCTTGTCTGAGATTGCCCATCATGTTAAGGAAGATGTTTAATATTCCCCAGAGTAGACGTTGCACAGGTTCACAGTGAACAAACAGAGGAAAGGAGAGGAGCATTTCTCATTACCTTCGCAAGTTGTACATGATGAGAAGAGATGGACTGGTCGACTGTCATGTTTACCAACTTGCTCGGTGCACTGTTGGTGAAGTACTTCACGCCGTGGGCTCAGAGAGCATGAACTGAATATATTTGATTTCCGTTCTCGTCTCCTCTTCTCTCCTACTCCCTTTTTTCCAGGCTCTCAAAAGTGATGGGATCTTTCCGATCATGAGGGCCACCAAATTTTGATCCAATAAATGTCAGTCAATGTAGTTTAAAAAAAAACATATTTATTTTGCTTGGGTTGATTTTTTGTGTTTGAAATTAGTGAACAGTTACTTACACCACATGCCACTTCTGTAAGGATTGATTTAAGTTAAAAGGGAAAGAGATTTTCTCCCTGATTGCGTAGGAAAAATAATCACCCGTCAACAGCTTAAGGTCAGCCTTGATAGCAAAGCCACCGCTGCCTTTATTCAATTAAGAGAAAAATTACTTAGAAGTGGCTAAATACTGACCATTTCTACAATCAGCACGGATGAACTAATTATATCCTGCTTGGAAGGAATTGACATGTTTAAAACCTTTCTTTATGTGAAAGATGTCAAATGTGAGTGTCGGCTGGTTTAATTGGTAGAACTCTTGTCTCTTAGTTGGAAGGTTGTGGGTTGAAGTCCTATATTGGAACTTTGATGTAAGCCCTTTCAAGCACTACATTGGGACGTCACTCTAGGCTGACACTACATTGTATTGTTGGAGGTGTCATCCTTTGGATGAGGTGTTAAACTGAGGTCTCGTCTGCCTGTTCAGCTGGATATTAAAAATCCCATGGCTATTTGAAAAGAAGGGAGTTTCTCTCGGTGTCCTGGTCAACATTACTCCGGATAAAATTGGTCATTCATTTCACGTCTGTTTGAAGGACACCGCCGTGCACAAATGGGCTGCTGCTTTTGCCGATAAAGTACACATTCACTACACCTTACAGTAATTCCTTTGAGGCATCCCCCTGTTGTGAAAAGCGCTATATAAAAGGCAAGGTTTACTTTATTTATATAAATTCAAGTTATACAATAAAATACTCATCAGGTATACGATTGTTACTCTAATAGAGGTTTCTTCAATGTGTCTGATCATAAATAAATAAAAGTACCCGGCTGACTGGTGAAGGAGTACAAAATTCCCTGGCACTGCGGTGCTCTACTTTATCGATCTTTCTCTTTTTAAAATAAGGTAATAGCTACCCTAATGTACTCTGCAGAAAACTGGTCCATTGGTACGGAATAAGTTCATTACTGTATACATTTGCAAATAATTGAATTTGGTATAAACCTTGTGGTGCCCCTGGCGATATCGTGAAAAGTGAGCAATGATTGCCGGAATTTAGCTGTGCAATTGGATCTAGGCTGGCAACCCGAGACTGCACCACAACTCCACATCACAATATATGCAACAGGCATTTGTTACATGTCACATTTCCTCCCAGATTTTAAACTGCAAGAATAGTTTGTCTTCAAAATCTAAGGTGGAGCGTAATAATAATAATCCTTGCGCTTGATATAGCGCCTTATCCCATCGTTGAAACGTCTCAAAGCACCTCACAGAAAGTGTAATGTAATGCATGTTTTGTGGGCGAAATACAGCAACCGATTGCACACAGCAGTTTGAATGTAGTCACTCAAACCGTCAGGGTTTGAGTTACTCCATTTTCTTTGAGGGATGTATCTTACCCTAAGGAAATGATCTGCCAATTGACTAACAACTGGGTTCCTACTTATTATTGGGTAAACAATGCTGTTAAAACAGAGGCATTTACTCAGAAAATGATGGAAAATTCATAAATTTGGAAGCCTTGATTTGGAAGATAGTTTTCTGCAATTCTAAAATATTCTTTGTGAACTTAAATTGTAAGACAAAATCCTCTTGCGTGCTAAGACGATAAAATACCAGGGTAGTTGCTTTTCCCATCACCATATCTGGTGAGTAGGTGCCCTAGTCTAGGGTTTTTTTACCTAATGAAATGTAAGTCCTAGGCTTATAAGAGCCAGTGATGCCCTTAAGCCTTTCAGCTTCGGTCTGGTGTGAATTTTTATGGAGCCCAGGCTTTGCTATTAAAACAATGTCAGAGTGTAAGGACGATAACCTTCGAGCAAATACATTCAGGTTTCACGATGCTTGATACATCAAGAAGTACTTCTATCCTGACACGTTCTTACAGTCCTACCGCTGATCCCAGCTGTGAAGTATTGATCAGAGGACGGAAAGTATGTTAGTTGCAGTTGAAATCCATTAAAGTTTAAACATAAGGACTGTCTACTGCTGTTAGATCACATTTTACTTTAATGGATAAAGTACTGTGAAGTCTGAGTTGGACAAGGACATCTGTGCTGGATGTCAAATATGCACAGCATCTTTCTACCGACCTAGAGGGAGGAGAGACGTGTGCAGAGTAAGCCTGTGTATAAACAGTGCTTTAAAGCAGTCCTTTCAATAAGAGCTGCGCTTATTCTGTAAGCGCAACACCTAATCTTTCACTTGCATGTGGTATTGTATGGTTTATTATTGCCCAGCAAGCTGGCCAAAGGGCCTACAAATAGGCAGAGAATGAATGCAGAACATACAAGGGTCAAATGTAATCATTCACTCCTTCCTATTGCTGTTTGTTAAAGGGTGTACAACAACAATCATATTTCATTTGTATTTCATGTCGAGAGGATGTATATAATTTTCTCTGCATGTGGGTTACATTCTGTGACCAGTATTTATCCAGGAGCTGAGAAGAGCATTTCAGTGGTGATTTTCAACACTCCCTTTTAATGCTGCACATTGGGTATCGAAATTGAGGGTTCTTTACCTTCTTGTGTTGCCTGATTATTATTCTAAGCTGTAAATGGAGTGATTTTTTTTTTGTGAAAACACTTTAAGGAAAGCATTCTATTTTGAAACGTACAGTGTGATAAATGACCCATAGCACTAGTGCTATCAAAAAGGGTTTTGGTTGATGATACAGTCGTTAAATGGAATATTTGCAACCACTACTATGTGTTTCAGAGTGCCGTTAATCTCATCCTTATTCCTGTAAATATCTTTGTCCAGGGGCTACATTCTGAATTGAATCCTTGGTGATGTTTTTTTTCCCCCTTCATTATAATTACATGTCACTAACAGATCATGTCATCTGTACTTGTGTTAATGAAAAGGATGTTCAGCTCTTTGTGTCAATGATGACCCATGTTTCACAGGCACTGACAATGAATAGCTAGACTATTAGAAGTGTTCCTGAGGGTCGCCTACACAAATGAATTTTACTCCAGCAGTTTGAAACAGGTTTTGACATTCATGTAACCACAGATAACATTCATGTCTACTTTGAGAAGTCGTTTCAGGATCTCACCTTATACTGCGAACAATTCTAGCACAAATTAAGAAAGAATTTGGGATTTTTACAATGCCTTTTTATAGCATCTAAAATCCCACAAGCAGCAGCGAGGAATGAACAGTTTATCTGAAGAATCGTTGACCTAGCCCATAATTGTGAGTTTCATCCTCAAAGTTGAGGCCCCAATCCCATAAATGTTGTGACCCAGGAATGTGAGTGCTATCAACTGAGCCAAACTAATGCATTTTTTCTACAGATGAAAAGGAAAACCTGAATTCTGGAGATGTTAAACAGAACTGGAAATGTATAGCAGATCTATCAAAGACAACAATGACATGCATTTATTTGTTAACTTTCGCAAAGGTTAACATCTTGGATTACTTCACATTGGAGGGGATGCAATTTGCTGTATAAATGTTGGGAGATTTGCCTCCAGGTACATTGTCTCCACACAGGAGCAATTCCCAGTGATGTTTAGGCATTGTAGGCACTAGATCAAATGTAAGACTTATTATTATCCTTTTAGAATAAGCCATTGTCTGGGGAAATATCCAACTGAATGCTAATTTTAAATTGCATTAGCTTACCTTTGAATAACGATTATCTGCGTCTCAAACTGATGTTAATTTAAGCTATGGCTACAATATTAAAGAGAAATTCCTTTGCAAAAGCTATTATTAATAATAATAGTAATCCTTGCATTTGATAAAGCACTTTTCACGGCTTCTTTATCTTCAGAGCGCAACGCGGAATGTATTGTAAGGTGAATTGACTGCATGTTTGTGGGCGAAATGTGGCAGCCATTTACTCACAGCAGTGTCCCACAAACAGTCGTGGATTGAAATGACTGATTTATTATTGTTTTCTTGTTGAGGGAGTATTATCATTAGGCGTGTTGAGTAAGAAAACTTGGCCAATGTTTCGCCTTGGAATCAAACCCAGATCTCTCACTTGCAAGTCGAGTTCTCTAACCACTGAGCTACAGGACTCTACTAAGGAGGCATGGTATATTTGGCCAGGATATGGGCCTCACAACATATTAGCCTTGGGAAACTTTGTTGCTGGGAAATTTCCACATACAGGAGCTATCACTCATTCCCTTCCTTCCCTGTCTTCAGATTGCGCTCGAAATTTTTCCTCTTTGACGTGCCTGCAGCGGCTTGGCTCGGGGACACTACCCGACATGAGGAGCACTGTGTAAATGCAAGTTGTTGTCGTTATTGTAAAGCTTTACGGTCACCTTCACTGTCTCTGTAATAACTTTGTACTGAAAGCCATTCCTAAAGCACGGTCGAAGAGAAAGGTCTTTAGGTGCAACCTGAAAATGGGAAAGGAGGAGGTGAGGCAAAGTGGTTGAGGGAGTTCCAAAGCTAACTAATGCAACCTGTGTGTTCCTGCCAGACACATGGCTATGTTGCTTAAGTACTATTGATCCCTGCTTCAGTCATGATGATATCCAAGCTATATCTGAAATTGTAAAAGTTTGATATGGGCATGAGCTAGGTACTTTGTGTTTTCTCCAACTTAATGGGTTTGGAGTGCAGGAGAAGGAACAATGCTTTTAATCAAGGAACTAGCAAGCCTGGGAAGGATTATTTCCGCATTGGATGGATATTACTTCTGCAAAAGACTGACGTTGGTCACTGTGATGGATTAGGCAGAGCTTTATGGAGACGTTTTTACTTCCGTAGCAGCTTTTTCTGCCGCCTTTGCATCCATTTGCCTTTGCGGGACTTGGACGTCATTGCCAAGCCGCTCACCTGAAAGGAAATAAAGATCGCCTTCTTTGCAACAGGTGGGCAGACGAATTGATGGTGTGACTTTCTTTACTGAGTCCTTGATTTGAACTTCTTTCTCAAAGTAAATTGCTGGTTGTTAAACCAATTCCTGACATCATTGATCTCGCCATTCCAGACAAGGTTTACCACTCTTCAGTGGTATGTTCAGCAAAGCAGCAATGTCTTGTTTGACGACAACTATTGCAACCAAAGCATCAGATACTAGAGTATCAATATACTAGAGTCAAAAAGACTAGGCAATAGATGGATGTTTAGTGGCTGGGTGTTCATCTTCTTATCATAATATAATAATAACTTGGAAATAAAAGTGACCCAAATGGACTATTTTAGGTCATTTGCAAAGTTGTACAAGTAACAAATTTGATTTCTTCAATTAATAATAATCATTGCATTTGATGTATAGTAGTACCTAATCACGCCTTTGAAATGTCTCAAAGCACTTCGCTGAATATACTGTAAACTGGATTGACTGTACTTATTGGGGTGAACGGGGCAGCCAATTGCTCACAGCAAACTCCCATAAACTGTTATGGATTGAGTAGCAAATGTTTAAAAAAAACATTTTTGTAAGGGATTGTTACTCCCTTAAAAGCAATCTACCAGTCGACCAGCAACCAGTTTCTTACTTACTACTAAATAAACAGAAGTGTGCGGAGTAAGAAAATTTACTTAACATTTCGTCCTGCCAGGAATCAAACCCAGATCCTCTAACTTGCGAGATGAGTGTTCTAACCAATATGTTACATAACCCATAGCCTAATGCACTTCCAGCAAACCTGCTCAATCAGGGGATGATAAGGACAGGATGCACAGGAGCCTGTAGATGCTATTAATACTGTAGAGTTATTAATAATACCTGTGAGGAACTCAGTTTTCTGAGGAAGTTCGGTATTAGATCAGTTTCATGTACTGTACTTTGAACTCCTCAGGGTGGTGGGGGAGGAACTTAAACTGAGTCTCTCTGGCGCAGAACTGGTTCTATGTGATCCCAGCAACAGAATATCAGCAAAAATGCAAAACACTGCAGATGCTAGAAATCTGAAACAAAAACAGAAATTGCTGAGAAGATAGTTGCTGGTCAGGCAGCATCTATGAAGAATGAAAATGTGAGTCAATGTTTTGGTTGCACGATCCTTCGTCAGAATTGAGTCAAGTCTCTGTGGCGGTCTCGGTAATCTGGTTCTAAGACATGTGGTTTAACAGTACAGTACAGTACTATACTATAAGATACGGATATTGATAGTCCTGCTGGCCTGGCTGGTTGGTAGCACTTGGAGGGGTAGACCAGTGCCCGGCATGCAGTGACTCTTGTTAACCTTGCAAGCCAAAGCTGTAACAGGTAGAGTGATCCAAGCTGGACAAGCAGTGGAATGTTTACCATATACGATTCTCAGTGAAACGTCATTACCTTGTTTTAACTGATTAATCTCCAGCAGCACCCCAACAACAACAACACAATTACATTTGTAGAGTGCCTTTCATGTCAGGAGATCGTCCTAATCCTGCTGATTGGAGAGAGCGGACAGGTTGATAGGGGTTCAGCAGGTCAGAGTGGTAGGAGGTGGCAAGGCCATGGAGGACCTTTGACGTTCAAGACAAGTATCTGGATTTCGATCCTCTGAGGAATGGGGAGCCCATGGAACCGGGCGAGGGTGGGGGTGATGGGGTCGTGGAGCCTGGTGCGGGAGAGGACACGAACTGCAGAGTTTTGGATGATCTGTAGCTTGTGGAGGGAAGAGATGGGGAGGCCGACAAGGAGGGAGTTGCCATAGTCGAGCCTAGAGGTGACAACCCATGACGACCCATGGGGGGGTCCCAATCTGCACCTAATTTTTTCCAGAAATAGTTAAGCCACTGGGGGGAGATTGCGCACTTCATTGGAGACAAAGTGCTGTCTATTGCGCAGGTGGCATGCATATCTATCTCTGCTTGGTTTGGGTACTCTTAAACATGGCATGAGGTTTTGGTGTTTGCAAGACACTCAAGCGACCAAAACAAACAAAGTAAAATGATTAGGTTCATTTTTCTAGGCGGGTGCCTTATCTATAAAGTACTTCAGTGATGAATGAGACCTTTCATCAGCAATATTATCTATTCTCATGGTCGCCTCTTGTGCTTTTATTGCCTAAAATGCCCTGCGTTTGGTTCGCATTTCAGAATTTTCTCTGAGAGTAATTTTGAAATTTGTTATTTGGTTCTAGCTAAAATGTTGGACATCTTAATCTACGCACTAAGATACTAAGCACACAGAACAGACTACTATACAATTCATCCTATTCAAGAATTGCAAACTGCAGCACGTCACTCTTTATAAGCTGACTCATTCTATTATCAGCTGTATATTGACAATAAATCATGCCCCAGTGAATACACTACAATGCTGCTTTTAATGTTTCAAGTATATATTTGCTTTTTTTTTTGCAAAGGTATTGAAAAGACGCGTAAGGGAAGATAATGAGGTAGAAGAAACGAAGAAGGACAAACATCTGAGATTGGAGAGTGAAAAGTGTAAGGTAACTGAATCCATGTTTCTGTTGTACTTCCCTCCCAGCCTGTTTGAATTATTTCAGAGCTGAGATGCAGAGCAAAGATAATTTAAGAGAAAAAATATTTAATGAATTCTAGACATGAAGAGATGAATCTCTAGACGAACGACACGCTGGACCTAGTGCCCTCTTGTTTGTGTTTTCGGATGCGAAAGCAAGCGAAAAACTCAATATAGAAGCTTGTATACAAGCTTGTTCCTCAGTTTCTACAATCCTTTGAAGAATGAAAGATGAAGGTTACAATTTAATTATAGGGCCTGGATGATATTTCTAAAGTGTTTTGAGATTCACAAAACATATGTTTGAATGTTTTTCCATTGCTATTACTTTCATCATAAGTACTGAGGGATTTTAGTGCACTATGTGTTTCTTTCTTAAACTGGAGCATCAAGGGAAAGGAGCTAACTTGGTTATGATGTGAAGAAATAGAATTCGCATTCAGTATAGTATTTATGACAGAATACAGTTGGAATATATATAGTATAATAATCCTTACATTTGATGTACTGCCTTATCACCTCCTTAAAATGTTTCATAAAATATTCTGTAAAGTGAATTGACTGTATATTTTTCGGGCGAAATGCGTCAGCTAATTTGCACAGCGGTGTCCCAGAAACAGTCACGGATTGAGTGACCAAATTATTTTTATTTGGTCTTAAACTATACAATTGCAGTATGTTGCATATGCAGTGATTTTCATTTAGCTACTTCTGATTATTGGAATCAGTAACTTCTCAATGTCAGTTCCCCGCTGATCAGCAAATTGGACTTCGGACGTTACCGGGTCTGTATGGCTACTGGATAAACTCGTTGATCCATCGGGACCAGTGAGGTTTTTTTTATATATAACACACTTTTTAACTGTTCTGTTGACACTGAACAAACCCCATTGATTTTATGCCTGAAAATGTGGACATCTATTAAATTTATGGTACAAGACGTGCAGTTTTGCTGGGTTGTTGTTTGATATTGAACTACAGGAAAATTCACTGCTCTAAAATGGTTTGTATGACATGTGGGGCTGTTGGTGCTGTAAAGGTGGTGCAGAGGAGAGCAACGAGTTTGATCCTCAGTGATAGAGGGATGAAGAATGAGGAATTACTAGATAAGCCAGGGCTCTAGAGCGTTGAAAAGAAACTTCTCAGAGGGGATCTTACAAAGATAAAGTATGAGATTGAATAGAGAAAGTAAATGTAAAAGTAAACATACCTTCAGGTGTGCCAGGTTAGCAGAGGGGAACTCAGGTGTGGGCTGTGAAGGGCAATATTTAAGATGGACAATTAAGAATTTCTTTGCACAGAGTAATAAGCAGGTTACTGGGAAAGGGAGCAGAGGCCATGCTTTGAGATGTGTTTAAGAAACCGATTTTCTGCAAAGCCGTCCCTTGCTTTTGAAGCCTGTGTGATTGATTGAGTGTGTATGAGCGTGAGAGAAGTGTTGGAAAGATTATGGATTGAATATGAACAAAATGCACAATTGAGGATTTCAGATAATGAAACAAAAACACATCATGAAAGTTTGCAAGGCTTATTTCAAACCTGCGCTATGCTAATATTGATGGCGGGTGAAGCCTAGTGGTAAGCTATTGAGCGAATAGTTGAAGGAGTAGTGAAGTGTTTCTGCTTCAGGCGTTATTACACTCTGGATGCCACTTCAGCATCTAAAGAATAATAGCCTACCTTGTAGTTCGAATTGCAATCAATAGTTTGTTGTACCTTCAAAAATGTTTTTTTTAATATAAAAACACAAACGATTTGCCTGGTTTGACTTTTGCACAGATTGTCCTTCATGACTTGTTAGGGCAATTGTCTCTGTTTTGCTGTCTGCTAATACCACAGGGGAAGGTTTAGCCGCCAACGTCAAATAATGTGGCATGGTATAAAAAAATTGTAACTCGGAACTTCAGCCTTGTGCCAATCACGCCTGGAGCTTTAGTGCTTTCAGTTCATGAGTAAAATACATGTCACAAGCTTAAAAAGACAACAGTCTGAAATGGGGCTAATACTTTAATATAACAATAATGATAATCCTTCCATTTGATGTTGTGCCTTATCACGTCTTCGAGACATCTCAAAAGCACTTCACAGAATGTACCGTGAAGTGAATGGACTGCATATTTTGTGGGCAAAATGCGACAGCCAATTACGCACACCAGTGTCCCTCAAAGTCGTGGACTGATTTTTCTTATAATAATAATTTTTTAATATATCTACCTTAGTGCTAATCTCCACCAAATAAAAATATTCAATCAACAGATAGCTCATAGGAGGTGAACTAACGATTAGCTGTGACTGGCACAAAGTAGATGAGGTGGATTATTCACATTTTTAAAGTATCTTGGCCTCTTCACTAATACGGAAAGGCTGTTCTTTTAAGCGTGCAAAAAAATCTTGGCTTTGAATTTCTTTCTCAAAGCAGAAATGCACTTTACCTGGCAAATACTCCTCCCTCATACAAACTCACCAGGAAATCAATTAATTAGTCACCCGACTCATTGTGGGACATAGCTGGCACAGATAAACCATCAATGTACACTCATTCTTTTAATTCTGCTAATTACATGCTTCGTTAGTTATGTATCTGGGAAGCAAACTCTCTTACCTTTGTTAGTGAATTAGTGTAGTGTTTTTGTAAAGCAATTCCCATAAATGCATCAAATGCAAGGATTATTATTATTATCCCTTAATCTCACGGCAGCTGGAACCGTAGGCAGCACTCCAGATTTGGCTTGATATAAGGATCTGAATTCAACGGTTTGCATTCTGTTCGGTTTATTGCTGCCTCTCACTGTTTGACACTGAGATATAATAATATTAATCCCTATATTTGCTACAGTGCCTTATCACAGTGTCTCACCTCACTTTGCAGGATACACTGTAAAGTGGACTTTCTGAAAATTTTGTGTGCGGCAGCCAGTTCTTCTCGGCAGTGTTCCAAAACAATCCTGGAACGAGCGACCAATTTTATTTGGGGATTGTTGGCCAGGACACCGGGAGAAATTTCCTTCTCTTTTTAAAAAGCCCATGGGATATTTAAAGTCCACCTGAACAGACAGATGTGAGCTTGGTATACCAGCTCATCTGAAGGATGACAGAGGTCAAATGCACATCCAACGTTTCTTTCAGCCTGCCCACCTATGGGTGACATGTGCTGTCCATATTAACAGCAGAGCGGGTTATTATTTAGAGGGGGAGAGATTGGAAAGTGTTAGGGTGCAGAGGGACTTGGGTTTCCTTGTACACCAAACACAGAAAGTTAGTATGCAGATGCAGCAAGCAATTAGGAAGGCTAATGGTAATGTCAGCTTTCATTATGAAAGGGTTAGAGTATAAGCGTAGGGAAGTCTTGCTGCAGCTGTATAGGGCCCTGGTGAGACCGTATCTTGAATACTGTGTGCAGTGTTGGTCTCCTTATTGAAGGAAGGATGTACTTGCCTTGAAGGGAGTGCAGCGTAGGTTTGCTAGGTTAATACCTGGAATGAGTTATGACGATAGGTTGATTAATTTGGGCCTATATTCTCTGGAATATAAAACAATTAGAGGGGATTTTATAGAAACCTATAAGATTATTAAGAGGCACGACAAAGTAGATAGTGGGAGATTGTTTCCCCTGTTTGGAAAATCTAAAACCAGGGATCACAGTCGTAAAGTTAGGGGTCAGCCCTTTCACACTGAGTTGAGAAAAAACTTATTCACTCAGAGGGTAGTGAATGTATGGAATTCCTTACCCCAAAGGGCTGTTGATGTTCAGACTTGAACATATTCAAGACTGAGATAGATAGATTTCTCATTCATAAAGGATAAGGGGTATGGGGATAAGGCAGGTATCTGGAGTTAGAATGAAATATCAGCCATGATTGAATGGCGGGGCAGGCTCGAAGGGCCGAATGGCCTACTCCTGCTCCTACTTCTTATGTTCTTATGAAGTAATGGTGAATCTATCTGAATTAAACTTAATTTGTCAGTAATCAGTTCAGATGTGTCACCTGTCCAACTCGCATTGTAACCAATTGTTATTCCACAGTCCTCTCTCTTCCCCGCCCTCCTCTCCCCTCCCTCCCAGGCTTGGTGTTGTTTACCCATGTATCTATGTTACGCTGATGCTTAATGTCTGGAACATGTAGACTTGGCAGCATGCCATAGAAAATTTATGACCCTGAAACTTTGCCTATGGTCAATTACTCTTTAATTGAGACATGATTTATTAAACCGCACTAAAAATACTTAATTGGCTTGTGTGACATGCTTGTGAAGTAACTTTTCAGCCAGGGAATGAAGTGGCCAGCTTCGGTGGTAGTCAGAAATGGCCGTAATTAACACATTTCTCTATTGCTCGGACGGACCCCTTGAAATGTGAGATCAAAGAATACATTCGCAGGGTTAACTGAAAACTACAGATCCAACATCATTTAAAATTACAGCTTTATCCCCCGTGCCATTTACAGTTTTCTTTCTAAATGAACCAGGTAATTTTTTAAAAAATAAAAAAAACTATGGTATTGATTTCTTAATGGATTTTCTCAAGATAAAAAGAAGCTTTAACAATCTATTATCCAAAGCTAATGGATGCATTTGGGTTGAAATGAGTGGTTATTACACTGTTTTATTGTGCTTTGAGATATTTTTTATCTTTCTCTGTTTTGGTCTCTCTCTTGAGTATTCTCCCTTTGTTCCTGAATGAGCATTCCTGTGTAGATAGCTTTCAGTAGGTCAGCCTGGCTCCATATGGGTTCAAGCCTCACGTGGGGACTTGGAACCACATAGTCTAAGGTGACACTCAAATACAGCTCTCTGAGTATGTTGCACTGTTGGAGGTGCCGTCCTTCAGATCGAACGTTAATCCAAGGTCTGCCTGTTAAAAGATCCCGTAGCACTATTTGCAAAGAGAAGGGAATTTCTCCCGGTGTACTGACCAATAAATCCTCCAGATAAAATTTGTCACTCACTCCATGGCTGGATATGGGACATTGCTGTGCGCAACCTGGCTGCCATATTATAATAATAACCCTTGCATTTGATATAACGCATTATCAAGTCTTCGAGACGTCTCAAAGCACTTCACAGAATATCCTGTAAAGTGAATTCACTGTATATTTTGGTTGAGAAATATCTTATTTCTCCCACAAAATATACAGTCAATCAACTTTACAGTAAAATCTTGTGAAGCAGCAACCTGATAAGGTGTTATATCAAATGAAATTATTATTATTATTCAATGATTTTGTACCAATTGATACAAAACCTGCAACTGAATAGCTCAATACTGGAGCCAAGTCAGCTGTAATACATGTTGAATACGTTTAATGTCTACGGGGTCAGATCACCAGATCCAACGCATGTGCATTGCCATTTCTAACTGTCTGAATTGTCCATTTTTGTTCAGATTGAGAAGGAGCTTGAGCGCACACGGCGAAGGTTGGATCAGTCTGAGGGAAGTCGAGAAGCACTGCTGTGTCAGGTATCAGAGCTTTGAGCTTTCCAAATCTAGTTGCATTTCACTGCACCTCTATACGACCTGCGAGTAATTGGCAATGATGTGAGAACAGCGGCTTTATCCCTTCCTCAATAGATCCCAGGCACTCAAAAAGTAGAATTATGGGACAAGAGAGAAGCCTAAAGGATTATGACTAATAATAATAATAATCCTTGCATTTGATGTAACGCTTTTCACATCACATCAACGTCTCAAAGCGCTTCACAGAATATACTGTAAAGTGAATTGACTGTATATTTGTAGGCGAAATGTAGTAGCCAATTGCGCACAGCAGCGTCCCCACAAACAGCAGTGGATTGAAAATGACCAATTTTATCATTGTGTGTTTTTTTTGGACGGATTATTACAGTATTAGAAGTGTGGAGTAAGGAAACTTGCCCAAGGTTCCACCCTGATCTGCCCGGATTCAAACATAGATCACACGCTTGTAAGGCGAGTGCTCTAATCACTGAGCCACATTACTTGGTAATGGTGTCAGGTGCAATAGTTATTTACCAATGTGTTAACAAACTATAAATCAATTTAATCAAAAGAGATTCCTCTAGCGTAGTGGATAGAACATCGCTTTGCAAGCGAGAGGACCTGAGTTTGATTACCGAGTGGGGGAAACTGGCAAGTTTCTGTACTCCACACACCTCTCCACACACCTAGCAGTAAGTAGGGACCAAGTTGTTAGTTGATTAACGGATCACTTTCCAGAGGTTATAATCCACCCTTAAAAAAATTGGTTCATTCATTATTTGCTGGACACTGCTGTGCGCAATTGGCTGCCACATTTCACCCATAAAATAAACAGTCAATTCACTATATTCTGTGAAGCGCTTTGATGCATCTTGAAGACGTTAAAAGGTGCTGTATCAAATGCAAGGATTATTATTACAAGGATGATTATTATCAGCAAAACATGGCTTCCATGTGAGCCGCCTCCCTCAATCACTGTCACTCATTATATCCAGTAATAATTAGACGCCTTAATTTGGACCAACTTGTGTGATATCAGTCACATGTGGTTTTTTACCTTTCTGTTCCAGAGAACTTTATCTCGCTTTGGATACCTACAAGTTTCTTGTTTTCCCTATTATCTGCCACTCCATTACACATTTCCAATGATTTTTACGTTTAGCTACTGAGCATATCTACTGTAGAATAGTGGACCCATCACCTGCTAGTTGCACAGGTATGAAATGCAAACATGGTGATGCTCCACTGATCCAATGCCTCTTATCTTTTGAATGTAGATAGATGGTTTACGCTCTCAGTTGTTGAAGACTGAAGAGGATCGAGCAGACTTGCAACACAGAATTTCACAACAATCTACCCAGCGGAATAGCTACATGGAGGACGTGGATAGAAGACCGATGCAAAGAGGTGATAAGCTGAGACCCGTGCACCAAATTTACTTTCTTTTTACTAACTTGTTTAGATCTGCATCTTTTTGTGGTGGGGTCCGTTGTGCTTTCAGTGAACAGTATTTTATACAGATAGTTGATAGGCTTTTATGATTTTGTCTCAAACAGATCCTTGCTCTTGCCTGACGACGTTTCAATCGATTATTATTAATAATAATAATCCTTGCGTTTGATGTAGCGCTTTTCACATCTTAACAACGAATCAAAGAGCTTCGCAGAATATACCGTAAAGTGATTTGACTGCATATTTGTGGGTGAAATGCGGCAGCCAATTGCAGACAGCAGTGTCCCACAAACAGTCATGGATTGAAATGACCAATTTTTATTATCATGGTTTTTTTTGGATGGATTATTCTTAGGCGTTATTGTTAGGGCTGGGGTATTTGGCGCTTGTTCCTTTGACCTGACAGGCTCAGACTTTATATGCATGAAATGTTTTTCCTTTACTAGTAGTTTTTTTTTATATGTATATAGTGATTAGGATAAAATTGAATTCACTGTATGGTATGTGATGTGATTAATTGATTGAATGGTGGAATAAAACAGATCTAGACATCTGACGTAATTAGCATATTTGATTTTGTTGCCTTCGTTTTTTAGCGTCTCACAAAATTGTGGAAAATTCTTGGAAAATCGCGGTAGAATTTTCGGTCTTAGAGAAACATTGCCGCGAAGTGGCCCAGAGTCATAAGAAGATTTCTGTAGCCAGGACCACCTGTAATAAAATGGATTTTGGGGGTTTTGCCCGTCACTGGTTTCAAAGCATTTGTGGCCACAGGAAATGCTATATTGCAAGTCTGTTTGTTCCTTTCTCACTGACAGCCACTTTCTCGGTTTTATTAGATTGTACCACGTGTCGAGGAGAGGTGAGATTTTGAGGTTAGGAAGTCCTGTAGGAAATTTGTCTTTGATGGACTGTTTTGAAAACTGTTTCAGTTGCAAGAAATTCGTAGTGCCATGGGCGGCCTTCTGTTTTATTTGCTCATATGTAGGTTTGAAGGTATGTGAACACCCGGCTGATAAAAAGTGACATGTGGAGTTTACTGATTGACTGACTGTATGCTTTAAGAAGTTATTAAGGTCACAAAAAAGTGAGAATTCCACTGGCCAATAGATAGGACACAGCTGAAGCACCTTGCTACTGCTGAGAGTAAATAAAATCCAATTCCTTGTGTGATTAGTTTAAAAATATTCTCTTTTCGTAGCGGAGATTGAGAACTGGAAGCAGAATTTTATCAGATGCAGCTCAGTGAGTATGTTGACTGGCAGTGGAACTGAATATGCTTAGAGTGCTGAACCTGGGAACCTTCCATTATGGAGGCCTGTAGCTTAGTGGTTAGAGCACTCCCCTCACAAGTGAGAGACCTGGGTTTGATTCACAGCGGGGTGAAACCTTGGGCATGGCTAATAATAATCCCTCAAGAAAAAAAACAATAATAAATTGGTCACTTCAATCCCACTGTTCTTGGGACACTGCTGTGCGCAATTAATTGCTACGTTTCACCCACAAATATATAACTTTACTTTATATTCTGTGATGCACTGTGAGACACCTAGAAGACGTGAAAAGCGCTATATCAAATGCAAGGATTATTATTATTGTGCATATACATATCCCTTATTTTGCGAAATTTACATTTTATAAGATCATGGCTGATCTGTACCTCAACTCTAATTACCTGTCTTTGCCTCAGTCACATTGGTACTGTTACCTAACAAAAATAATACCCTTACCTAACAAAATCAGTTGATTTCCTCTTCCCCATTTCAATATTGAGAGAATGAGGAGCAGAAACAATTGCAATTTTCTTTCCCTTGAAAACGATGGATAATTTGAGGTTTGAGGCTGTTTGGGAGCTGAAAAAGTGCAGCCTAAGGGAAATAGGGCAGTTAAGTTGAAGGATGATAGGGATCTCATGGGTAAATTGAACAATCCTTCCTCGAGGGGAAGGATGGATTGGGAGTAGAAGCTGAGGAGATGTAAAGGACAGTGGTAAGGTGAGACTTATTTCCCCGAGGACAATTGGCTTAATACCACGGGGACGAGAGGACTTGTGTGAATCCAGAGAGCTGGGGATTCAGAACCCATGTGGTCATACTAGTTGAACAGTGTGAAGCAATAGAAAGGTGGTATTGTCAAGGTCACGTTTAGAATTTGAAAATAAATTTGTGTCTTCTTTCCTGGAGATATTGGTAAGCCAGGACAATGAGCATAATACAATAATAATAATCTTTGCATCTGATATTGCACATCTTCTAGACGTCTCAAAGCATTTCACAGAATATACTGTAAAGTGAATTGACTGTATATTTGTGGGCAAAACACAGCAGCCAATTGCGCACAGCAGTGTCCCACAAACAGTCAATTTATTATAATCATCACTCCTAATAATAATCCTTGCATTTGATAACACCTTATGTCAATGAAACGTCTCAAAGCGTTTCACACATTATATTTTAAAGTGGAGTGACTATCTTTTGTGGGCGACACACAGTAAAAAACCATTTGGTTGTTTCACCTCCCAACAGAGTTTCTTTCGATAATGATCTGAAGAGGGAACTCTTGACTTGCCAAACACAGAGATTCTGAGGCTCCAAGTTGTTGCCCAGTCTGAAACCAGTTAATCAGCATAACCTTTGTCATTGGTGAAGTGATTGCACTTGTGGCCCCTGACCCACTGTTGGCGGGTGAGCCTTCAGCCACTCTGCTCCCAACCTCTGGAACTCCATCATTCAGTCTCTCCACCTCGCTGACCTCCTTCAAGTCTCGCTTCAAGACTCTCCTCTTCGATGGACCCATCGGCAACTCCTGATACCCCTCCCTTCCTCCCCCCCACTGTCCTCAGCTCGGGTCTAAAGCATTGACTGTCCAGCGCCTTGGGACATCCTCCTGATGTGAAAGGCGCTATACAAGTGTCATTTTGTTGTTGTTGTGTCCCTTTGTCCCATCTTCCTAAATACTTTTATTTTTTGTGTTGCGGTAGCTGACAGATCGGAGCGTGAGAAGCAAGAGCTAGAGAAACAGATTGTGGAGCTCACTGCCGAGTTGCGGCGTAATGCCACTGTGTACGAGGCGGAGGACATCAAACGCTTTGTTGATCGAAAAGACAGGGAACAGTCTCAACTCGCCGCACATGTTGAGGTATCTAGGATGGACCCTGGGATGGAGTGGCAATTGGAGTGTGGCTGGTGTGTGTGCGTGGAGAGAAATGTTTTATTGTTGATTTTCCTTTTGTTGTGAAAAGTATTTGTGCAGTCCTCTATATTAATTTGTTATTCAAGCAGCTTGCATTTTTTTAGTAGTCTGTTTGTGATTTTCCCAATTCAACACCTCACAAAATAATAATAATAATATAATGATCCTTAGATTTTTGACATAGCGCCTTATCATATATTCGAGACATCGCCAAGCGCTTCACAGAGTAAAGGGAATTGGTTGTATTTTGTGGATGAAACGCACACAACAATGTCTCATGTTTACATGGGATAATGCAATAAGCAAGTCCAACATTTAGAAGAACAACAATAAGAGCTATAAGCTCATCTCCCAGTACATTGCATACTGATTCCCAGATTAACAAGGATCTATTTTTAAACCTTCTTTTCTGCCTTTCTCCTGCCCTACGCTGGGGACTGCTGCAAAGTCAGTTGGACAGAGAGAATTTGGGAGTATCTAGATGGACAACGCAGTTGTCTTTTTCTGAACCCGGACATTTCTGACTTCCTCTGATCAATCGCAGTGTATGGTAGCAAAGTATTTGTCCCTTGTTACCTCTTGGAATCTTTTTCGATCACTGTTTCACCATCAAAATATACAGATAATTAATTCACTTTACGGTATATTCTGTGAAGTGCTTTCAGACGTCTTGAAGCCATGATAAGACTCTATATCAAATGCAACCATTATTATTATTATTATTAAAGCCGAGGTGGAGATTATTATCCATAACAATTGGCAATTCATCAATTATTATTGATCAAACCAATGAAATTTGTTACTGTAAAAGTTTGCAAGTGACCTCAAACACTCTGTGTGGGTCACTTTCATTTCAAAGTTAAATTCGGAGTTCACTCTTATGAACTGCGGATAGATATATATATATATATATATATATATATATATATATAGATAAATTGATGATAATTAGTGAATCATCCAGCCATCTCTAGCTGTACATTCCAACCTTTCTTTGCAGCCATTAGTGTAAGGGTTATGGAGACCTGGTGCAGAATTTAATTTTCCACTTGACTTAGTATGACCGTAGCCAAACTTATTTCAGGAGCAGCACCTTGTCATTACATTACCTCGCCTCTTGCCTGTGAGTGCCCATCTCTGCTGAGGCCAGTTATCATTTTGAGTCTCCAGATCTCTTGGAGTGAGATTACAAGAATGAAAGTGCTTATCGCAAATTACTCTGGAACTGACAAGGAAATGGTTTTAACGTGCATTCACCAATATGCTCCAAGTTACAAGAGTGCAGGTAATGGCATCTGAAGTTTTACACTGACTTTTACAGATGCTGTATTCTCAGCAAATCGGTTTTCCATTGATTTTTTTTTCAGCAGCGAGTTAACTTTTATTAAACACAGGCACATTAATACCTGTTGGGACGTAAAACATGTCAACCATTTGTGTTTTCAATTTGTTTCTTCCTTCCTTCTCTCTCTTCCTTCTCCCCATTTTGATTCTTGTGATAAAGAAACGTGGTAGTGGTGGGGTGCAGAACTCACAGTCAATTAACTCGTACGCTGTTAAGTAATGATTGACATGACTGTTTTGATTAGCGCTCGGAGGTTAATGCCGGCTTGACTTGCCCGGTTTCAAGACAAATTGCTGATATATCGACCTTCAATGTGGAAGGTTCATAATAATGCAATTGAGAGCTGTGGCAACGTTGCCGATGACTTAATGTGAGCCAGTGTTGGCAGGTCCTGGAAGCAAAGCTTGAAAGAGGGTCAGCTGGAGTCATTGATCATGTTGGAAAATCACTTTAACAAGTGCCTTAGGGAACCTTGTATTGATGTCACGGGACGGTTTCTATAGCATGTGGAGCACTGGAGCGAAACCTGCAAGCGTAAAGTTGTTAAGTCTTAACCTGTGATGGTTTTCTGCTGCTGTGTCTTTCTAGAGCAGCGCTCCGAGACTACCCCGCGTGAAGGGCACTCTATATAAATTATGTTTGTTGTTGTACTTCACTGGGAATGGTAAATACACTGGAGTACACGTTTGTACAATTGTGAAGTATAATTTTGATGTTAATTAACGGTTAGAAAACATAGCTGGGTCAAGCACTCCAGGAAGTTACCTCGCCCGAGGGTCGCTATACAAATGTAAGTTGTTATTGGTTCCAACTCCAATAGCAATGCTTATTTTGTTGTTGACTCCAGAAGCCCTGGAAGGAAACCACCTATTTTGAGGAGACTTGAGACTGCTGCAGTGCAATACTGTACCATTCTACATGCTTTAGAGCATTACGAGCGAATCACTATCATCTCTGCTCAAATCTGGAAACTCTTGACTGCTGATAGCTGACAAAGCACATTGTCCAAAAGCTATCTGAGAAGTTTTTTATTGCAATGAGTTACAGATTTCTTGTGCCGTTATAATCTAATAATAATTGTCATCGTCTGAAGCACTGAAGAACTGAATGTTCTTGTTTTTTCCTGATCACATTCTTTACTGAGAAAGTTACATCAAATCATCTCCGGTGGAAATGGTCGAATATTATATAATAATAATAATACTAATCCTTGCATTTGATAGTGTATCGTACCATGTGTTGAACATCTCGTGGAGTCCTGTAGCTCAGTGGTTAGAGCACTCACCTTATTACCTGAGTTCGAATACCGGCAGGGCGAAACCTTGAACAAGTTTCCTTACTCCACTCGCCTGATAATAATCCCTATATATATATATATATATATATATATATATATATATCTTTATATATAAATAAATAAATAAATAAATATAATAATAATAATAATAAATTGGTTATTTCAAACCACAACTGTTTGTGGGACATAGCTATGCGCGATTGGCGTTTCACTCACAAATATGCAGTCATGTCACTTTACAGTATATTCTGTGAAGCACTTTGATACATCTAGAAGACGTGAATAGCGCTATATCAAACACAAGGATTATTATTATTAGTATCTCAGAGTACTTAATTGGATCTGCTGTTAAGTGTAGTAATTGTGACTTTATAGGTAACTACAATAAAATTCACATAACTCGTATCAGTCGGGACGTTAGCATTCAGAATGATTTACACAAAGTCTGAGGTGCAGGCAAACTGTATAAATCATATCAAATCCAAAGTAGTCAATAATCTACACTGCACATGCGTAATTCAATGCAGCCATTAAGTGCACACGAGGTGATGCATCACCAACAACAACAAAATTACGTTTGTATTCAAGACTACGTTTCCGGCGAATCAATGAGCCTTGAACCATCGCCGCATGCGCACTTACCTGCAAGCATTGGAATCACTTTGAATCAGCGCCTTGGAACGTCCCTTCCTTCCTTCCTTCCTTCCTTCCTTCCTTCCTTCCTTCCTTCCTTCCTTCCTTCCTTCCTTCCTTCCTTCCTTCCTTCCTTCCTTCCTTCCTTCCTTCCTTCCTTCCTTCCTTCCTTCCTTCCTTCCTTCCTTCCTTCCTTCCTTCCTTCCTTCCTTCCTTCCTTCCTTCCTTCCTTCCTTCCTTCCTTCCTTCCTTCCTTCCTTCCTTCCTTCCTTCCTTCCTTCTCTCCCTCCCTCCCTCCCTCCCTCCCTCCCTCCCTCCCTCCCTCCCTCCCTCCCTCCCTCCCTCCCTCCTTCCTTCCTTCCTTCCTTCCTTCCTTCCCTCCCTCCCTCCCTCCCTTTCTTCCCTTTCTTCCGTGAAAGGTGCTATACAAATGGAATTTTGTTGCTGTTGTTGAATTGTCGGAAATGAAGTTCTTCTGGTGCGTGAGTTTGACGGATCAAGACAATGTTTCCCGAGTAATCAGTGCAGCCGACTGGCAAGTATGCATGCATCTCAACAGGTCACAACATAATTTCAACGCGCGATTCAAAGCAGCCAGTGGGTGTGGGAGCAATGGAGGATCAGGGATTGGCATGACAAGTTAGGAGGTCATTAATAAGAGCAGTGCAAATAAATCTTAAGCAGTTATGATAGGAAACTGAATGGGACAATGCGCTCTGGTAAGCTACCCCACGTGAAGGGGTTATATCAATATGTAAGTTATTGTTGTTGACTGGTGAATGTATGACTTAGGTGATTATATAATTTATAAAGTAAAAATTTATGCGCGTTTTATAGCATTGTCCATGCAGGTGATCAGGGGCTGGATTGTGTTCTTGTTCTTTCCTTATTACAGAACATTACTTTCTTCAGTAAGAAAGCTGACTTGCCCAAAAGTTTGATCCATCAATCCACGACTGTTTGTGGGGACGGTGCTGTGCGCAATTGGCTGCCGCATTTTACCCATTTTACCTATATACAGTCAATTCACTTCACAGTATATTCTGTGAAATGCTTTGAGACGTCTACAAGATGCAAAAGTGCTATCTCAAATGCAAGGATTATTGTTACTAAATCAACTCCATCTCTGGTAGATGTCACCAAAAACCTGAACACTGATCAGGTGGATGATCAGAAGTGTTTGATCAGGTGGATAATCAGAAGTGTTTGCCTCGGCAAAATGTGGCAGCTAATTGTGACAGCAGTATCCCACAAACAGTCATGGATTAAGTGACCAAATTTTTTTAAAAAATTATTACTCCTAGAAAAGCGATCCGCCAATCGACTTAATAACAGGGTTCATATTTCTAGGCAAGCAGAGGTGTGTGGAGTAAGGAAACTTAATGTTTAATGGCCTAATGTTTCGCCCGGGAAATGAAACATCTCATTTGCGAGGCGAGTGCTCTAACCACTGCTGTAAGGGTCTCTACTTAGATGTGTTTTCGGGGAGAGGAAATTTGAAAAGCACAATTCCGTTCTGTGTCTTGGTTGCACTTTGCAATTCCACTTTATTCTCCACTCGTCGGTAAAAGGCCAGTCCCTTCACCTTAGCATGTTTGCACTTAGAATAATAATAATAATCCTTACATTTGAATGAACCTTGTTCAGAAAAAGCACAATTTGACGATCGAAAGGTCACATTTTGGAGTGCTTCAAATGAAAGTGGCCTAAGTCACCACAGCACTCGAATGCCTCACCTCGATTGTATGATTGCTCAGCGGTGGTGGTAGGGGGAACATTCAATGAAAAAAAGATGAAAATTTAAAAAGGCTAGTTTCCCCCACCTCAGAAGAACATCTCTTCCCTGTCGAGCTCACATGAACAACAACAAAAACAACAAAATTACATTTGTAAAGCACTTTTCACGACGGGAGGATGTGCCAAGGAGCTAAACTTGCTTTGGATCACTTACCCTTTTATAAATTATCCAACAGTAAGTATTGATTAAATTGTACTGCAGTACATTGCTTCTCGATGGGGAGCTCAATTACCATTCTGTGAATCCCAAAATATAGTATTGTACTACGTATTGGTAACCCACATGGAATGCAATATTATATTTGGTGGGAGGAAATTGTATTATAAAAGCCACTTGAGGAAACATTGCATACCATTAGGTTTTTTCAAGAAGAGAACATTTTTGCCCCTCCACAACCTTAGCTCTGCAGAATTGCGTTTTATTGTAAAAAGCTGAAGTCTGTAGTCCCCGGCGAAAGCGAGTGTGTCAGAGCACAAGATAAGTCTAATAATAATCTTTGCAGCTGATCTAGCGCCTTGTCATATTGTTGAGACATCTCCACGTGCCTCATAGAATATACTGTTTTGTAAAATCGATTGACTGTATTTTGTATGCGAAATGCTAGAAAGTCTACAAGTAGTGATAAGGTGATGCCAGGCTTGAATATTAAAAGGCCTGTGTTAGTAGTTATTAGATAGAAAGTGGAGGGAGATTCCACAGATTGAAGTTCCAATATACAGAACAATAATAAGTTAGAATACGATTCAGTGCATTAATTCCTGGTGTCAACAGTCTGGATGCAGAGATTAAAAAGAGTAGGCAGAATTTAAAGCTTGAGAGAATTTTTTTGAGAGGATATCAGTAAAATTATGCAAAGTAAAATTATGATGGTTTGAGGCCAGAGTTGAGAACCGGATCATTTGTATGACAGCAAGCATTTTATTGGATTCTTACAGGAGTCTGAAACGTTTGTTAAAAGAGTTTCCCTAGATGGGGGGAAGCAGCATTTGAGTCCTGGATGCTGATAGTAAGAATCATTACATTTAATACAGTGCCTGACATGTAAGGAGGGAATCTCAAAGAGTTTCACAAGATTTCACTGCAAGATAGAATGACTGTGTATTCTGTATGTAAGCTAAATGTGAGCATTGGAGAGAATGGAGAGCATTTGAGCATGAAAGAGCTTCTCAGAGGCAGCTCTTGTCATGGAGGAGATTCCATTTTGAGATCAAAGACCAGGAGTGTCAATAATAATAATAATTCTTACATTTGATATTGCGCTTTTCACATCTTATCGACATCTCAAAGCGCTTCACAATATACTGTAAAGTGAATTGACTGTATATTTGTGGACAAAACGCGGCAGCCAATTGTGCATAGCAGCGTCCCCACAAATAGTCGTGGATTGAAATGACCAATTTTATTATTATGGATTTTTTTGGACGGATTATTATTAGGCGTGTGTGTGTGTAGAGTAAGGAAACTTGGGCGAAGGTTTGGCCCTGATCTGCCTGGATTCGAACACAGGTCTCACATTTGTAAGGCGAATGCTGGAACCACTGAGCTACACGGAGCTTCACAATAGGTAAAGATGGACTAATGTCTTGTTTAGACCAATGCCAGAGGTGCTTATTTGTCTCCAGTAATTAAACAATGTAATAATATGGTTAATATTGTCTCTTCCATATATCAGCAGTGGTGGGGAGGAGGGTGGTGTTTTTACTCGACCAATTGTGGAGCTTTGTCACATGGAGCAAAAAATCTGAAATCTGTGGTTCGAGAATCCCATGAATGCAATCAACCATTAAAAGGCCTTGGAATGTCCTCCATTGTCCCTTCCAAGAAGAAGCAGGTGCAATATTAGCAACGTTGCATTGTACTGCAGCTGCGATCTCCAGAGTGTGCTCTGCATGTGATTTGTGTTGGATCAGGCATAATGTGCTATGACCGTTTCCTGATAAAGTTCCAAACCTGTTGTCATGCAGCCTCCCAGTTAACTTACAGCTGTGCATTTGGCAAGTTGGCTTGATAAACTTATTTATAAATAAATAACAGAACAGGTTAGACTTTAATCTCTCCCAGCCTTGCCCAACTTCATTGGCTCCCCATCATCCAGAGGATCCAATTCAAGATGCTGGTCCTCACATTGTAGCCAACACAACATCCGCGACCTCCTAACCCCCTACCAACCCACCCGCCCCCTCTGCTCAGCAGCCTCCGGTTTGCTCCATGTCATCCGCCCCACCATTGGCGGGTTATCCTTCAGCCACTCTGCTCCTAACCTCTGGAACTCCAGTCCCTCTGCCTCGCCCCCTCCCTGGCCTCCTTGAAGTCCCGCCTCAAGACCGTCCTCTTCAATGGGCCCATTGGCCACTCCAAATCCCTCCCTATCCCTCCACCCTCCCTGTCCCCAGCTCGGGTCTGAAACAATGATTGTCCAGCGCCTTGTGACATCTTCCTGATGTGAAAAGCGCTATACAAGTGTAATGTTGTTATTTTTGAAATCACACGATATCTACTTGTGCACACACAGAGTCATTTGGAAATATATTTGTTTCCAGTATTGTAGCTTACCACTTTCCCACAGGGGGAAGAGAATCACCAGTGAGGAGAGATTCGTAGAGGGTATACAGGCTAGAGAGGGAAGGTCCCACTTATCCTAATCGTTGTACTATTCATCACAGACACAAACCATAAACATAGAACTTTTGCAACATTCTGTATGCACGTGTGATGTTTCTCTGTGTGGCAGAATTTTGAGTTGCAGTCTTGACTGCACGAATCCAACAGCAGTCTAAAGAGGGACCTTTTCACTATCCGTTCAAAAAAGGATATTTGATTTTCAAAAGGTACATGAACAGTTAATAGATTTCCATCATTTCAGCATTATTTTGAATAGTTTGATTTGAACAGTGAGGGCTGATGGCCTCATCGGGGGACCTGGCTTGAATGAATTGCTGAGCCGCTGAACCAGGCAGCGTAACCGAGTTGAATTTACATACACCATTAAAGTGACCCAGTTGCTGAAACACCCTTGGTTAATGACTGTATCTGCTGATGTTAATTCAGCTCCCTCTGGCTCAATAACTACATGGAGTTAGCTTTCGCCACTTTCTAATCTGATCTCAACTTTCTTTCTTTCTTTCTGAAAATAATTTTTTTTTGGAACTGCGCATCAAGCGACCAATACTTACTTTGCGTGGGTTCAACTAAAAGTACCAATCATGAATCCTGGCTTGACAATTAATAGAAAATTTGGAAAGGAAAGCAGTGACTTCATCCTGATATTGTTGTGTAAGAGATTGGAGACTCATTTACATAACCCTGGCATTTCAATATAAGAAACAGCTAGTGTAGAAATATTGCTCTTTTTTGGTCACACGCAGAAACCCATCACCGTTGCTTAAGAGCATCCAAACCAAGCTGAGATTTTCACTCATCACCACCCACCTACACATGGGAATCCCAGAGAGGAATTGTTGGAATGGAATGCGCACTCTCTTCCTGGAGCGACGCATCATGCTGACCGAATTCAGAAATGTATTAGGCACAGGTTGGCCAGAGCCAAGGCTTGGCGACCACGGAGTGTATGCGGGTGTCTAACCAGAAATATTGTACAGATCAGATGAGCAGAAAGTGTGGATCAATCAGGAGGTGGTCACACTGATAGTGTTATCTATCTGCATACAAATGCGATTTCACCACATACATGGGCAGAACGCTGGTGCTCTCAAATTGACAGGATGAAGCCTCATGGGTGGTCAGGTCTACTGTTCTCTGATTTGAGATTAAAACCATTAGCAAGCAGTCTCTTGCTAAGGCAGACTCTTGGTTGTGTGCCTCTTTGCTGCTGCCTACAGGTGTGCTGAATTGGCAATATGTGCTTTCTTAAAGTCGGAGTTTATTGACAGTGTCGGGAGAAGTACTAGAGCGATCTTTGTACTCGTGTCCATCTTATTCCTTTGTTTATTTATTGGATTTGACAGCCGTGGCTAGTGTGCACTTTGGCAGATCCATTCTGCCATTCCGATCTCTGATTTCCCTCGTACTGATCAATACACAGTGTCACATCTCCAGTGGAATGTGGAAGAAGAGAGATTGCCAACCTCACAAGGTTGCCTTCATTCTTTAAATGAAGGCAACCTTCACACACCTCACACCCCCACTCTACATTTGCCTGTATCTGCGGAAGGTGATGTCAAATAAAGCTTGTCTCTTTTGTGATGAATGTACCATTTATGTTGAATCTAATGACATGCTGTCCATGTACAATTGTATGTTATTGACCTTCTGTTCATTGTTGGGCTCAAAATTGTCGTGTTGAAAAAAGCAGTTCTGTCAGTGTGTCATGCTGCACCGATATGTATTCAAACTTCAAGAGAGGGAAAGTCAGAAAGAATCCAGTTGCTGGCAGCTCAATTTTTGTTAGCCACTCAACCCGAGATAGAATATTATATAGTTTGCTTATATTTCTGTATCTAGGAACATAGGAAGATAGGAATTAGGAGCAGGAGTAGGCCATTTGGCCCCTCGAGCCTGCACCGCATTCAATAAGATTGTGATTGATCTTCTCATCTAACTCCATCTACCCGCCTTATCCCCATATCCCTTAATCACTTTATCCATCAGAAATCTATCAATCCCAGTCTTGAATATGTTCAAGGACTGAGCATCCACAGCCTTCTGGGGTAGAGAATTCCATCAATTCACAACCATCTGAGTGAAGAAGTATTTCCTCAAATCTGTTCAAAAAGGCTGACCCTTAATCTTAAGACTGTGATCTCTAGTTATAGATTCTCTAACCAGGGAAAACAGTCTCCTTCTGTCTACTCTATCATGCCCCTTAAGAGTCTTATAGGTTTCTATAAGATCAGCCCTAATTCTTCTATATTCTAGAGAATATGGGCTTAGTTTACTCAACCTATCCTCATAGCTCAACCCCCTCATCCCAGGAACCAACCTAGTGAATCTACGCTACAACTCCTCTAAGGCGAGCACGTCCTTTCTTAAATTAGGAGACCAAAACGGCACACAATATTCTCTGTTCTGTGCTATTGAAAAAACACGTGAAGCGATCTAGTTTACAAATCATGTAGCAACCATGAACAGATTAATTTATCCATTGCTGGCTCACAGAGACTCGAATGACAGCAGAGTAACAAACGAGGAGGTGATTTTCCCTAGGAATCTTGCAAGGGCATTTGAAAGATTCATGACAGAGGAGAAAACAGCTGAGGGAGTGGAGGAGGGAGAAAGCACACAAGAGGGTAAGGTGGTGTTCTGGGGAGGTCTAAGGGATGAGAAGGCACCAGCGTATAAGAAAGAAAGCAGAATTATCTGGAGATCCACTGATTGAGAAATGTACAACATTTTACAGCACAGAAAGGGGTCATGCTACCAACTATGGCTACCAACTATTTTCCCCAGTCGAATAAATACCTTTTAATATTATTTCTTAAGTAATTTAGCAAACGTAATTTGTTCCACTTTAACAAACACACTGGCGCATAGGTATTAAACCATCTTTGAGATTCACTCTGCTTCGACGAATGCTTAATGGTGGGTAGAAGCACTGAAGAGAGGAAACAAGATTTGCATTGTTTCATGGATCACTCATCGTCTTTTACAAGAAACCCCAGAAGAATGCTTGAGCGGAAAATATTAGGTCAAACTCCACCAATGATGGCCGAAGTCAGAGAAAGATGAGCGAAAAAGACATACCCCCAACTGCCTATACTGATTAACTTGGTGTTTTCAATTCTTTGGCAATTACTTCAATGTCTTTTACCTGCAGGTTCTTGGCCTTTGATGTCTCCCATCACTGCGCAGCATGGAAATTGAAGAGACTGTCGAAGTATTGGAAACTCTGAATATAAAAAATATTCAATTGTACATCATCTCCAAGATACAATCCCAGATACTGTCCTTTAGGGCCTAAGTAAATTCCTCCTCCAACATCCAATTCAAAATGAATTAAATGCTGTTGAGCTACAGATAAATGACATTATTGAAGGGGAAGTGAAAATATGCCAAAGGGTTGGGTGGCTTACATATTTCTTGATGTCCTGATTTGAATTATTTTCCATGCCGCATTGTTCCAGAATGTAGCTGGTTCTATTTATACCGTACGGATTGCGATATTTTTTACGATGGTCTGCAGAGAACCTTTTCTGTATTTCATGGAGACGATGTCGCAAAAGAGAATTGATGGCACTGCAAAAAGTACCACGATTGATTTTTCTACATACAAATTCGAATCGTTGCCACCCATGGAAGCGCTTGCCTCTGAGTCACAATGTTATGGGTTCAAGTCCCATGTTAGGAGTTGGAACACCTATAATCTAAGGTGCTGGCACTTTAGCATAGTTCTGAAGTGCTGTTCTTTAGGTGACATGTTGAACTGAGGTTTGTCTGCCTATTTAAGTGGACGTTAAAGGTCTCACTATATAAAAAGAGAAGATGTTTCTGTCTTCTAGAGTCTTGGTCAACAATCCTCCCCCAATAAAGCATGGGTCGTTCACTCCATGGCTGCTGGCGTACTTTGCTGTACGAAAATTGGCTACATTATTTGAAACAAACATATTAAGTTTCATTTAGATTTTGTTTCAGGCCTTTAATACCTAATAAATGAATACGTAATAGTATTAATAGCTTGATTTCCAGGCAGGGCGAAATGTTGGGCAAGTTTCCTTACTCCACACGCCTCTGTTTACCTGTAAGTAGAAACCTGGTTGTTAGTCGATTGACGAATCGCTTTTCTGGGAGTAATAGTCCCTTCAAAATGCATGAATAGTAATACAGTACTGTAATCTTGTCACTCAATATGGGACACTGCTTTCACAATTGGCTGCCGCGATTCGCCCACAAAATATACAGTCAATTCACTTTACAGTATATTCTGAGAAGCGCTTTGAGACCTCGAACACACGATAAGGCGCTATATCAAATGCAAGGAATATTATTATATTTTATGCAATAACAACAACCACAACAACTACTTGGATTTATATAGCGCCTTCCACGCCAGATAGCATCTCAGAGCGCTTCACAATAGCGGAGCGCGGGGCCGAACCTGTGAGAGGGGGAAGGTGATAGTTTATGGTTTGCGGATAATACATTTGAAAATAGGATCTGAAGCAGTCGTTGCTTGTGGAGTAATACTGACTGGGTTTACTGTCCATTAATTGGAGAATGAGAAATTGCTGGAATTGAAATTCAAGTGACCTGGAACTGTCGCAGTGCTCATCGGTGGCCTTTTCACAGCACTACTCGAGATTTAAGTTAGCTATCATTTAACAACTTAAGAACCTCAGCGACTCCCATTTTCTCAGTGGGATCGTGAGTGGTTTTGACAGAATCATAGGAAAAAGGTGAAGGTTAATGTTGAGTTGTTCACATGTTATAATGCTTTGTGTACTTGAAAAAGCAGCTTATTTTTCACACCATTTTGTCGGCAAGGTTATCCTAGAGGAGTGAATGAAGGAAATTCCGATGCTGCCAGTGAATCTGTTTTTGATTGTCTGAATTTGTCTCAAGTATTTTCACGTGGCTCATGATCTGAAATAAAACGCATGTGAAGATGGTTGAGATATTCCTTCATAGGCATATATCACAACTTTTAGTGTCATGTCAGATACGCCATGCTTGCTTTCTAAGAGAAGATGAGCTTCCCCTCCCCACTGGGCACAGAGTAGAGATGGTAAAGTAGGATCTAATCATTGATCTCATATAACAACAACAACAAAATGACACTTGTATAGCGCCTTTCACGTCAGGAAGACATCCCAAGGCGCTGGACAGTCACTGCTTCAGACCCGAGCTGAGGACGGGGGGGAGGGAAGGAGGGGGATTAGGATGGGTCCATCGAAGAGGAGAGTCTTGAGGCGAGACTTGAAGGGCATCTCTGATGTAGGGACAGTATATGTATCTGCCCAGACTCATTTTTGCCAATTACTGTATGTATTGGGAGTGTGGATTTGTCAATTTGGAATGGAGATGGCCTTCCCTGTGTATCTGAGTTGTTTGTTTGTACAGACGTTTGAGAACGTTCCATTGGAGTTTCTCAACAAAAGGAGATCACAAGTGGTTTGGACGAAGAAGGCTTTTTTTCTTTGACCCATTGATCTTCTTGCAATTCCCGCATCAAGATGATTCTTAAATCAAATGGTGTATTCTTAATTACCTGTCATATTTTATTTGGTCAGCTGGGTGTTTGATATTGTGGGAATCCATCACCATGCTTAAGAGGATCAAAACCAGATGAAGAAGGTTTTGTGTTTGACAAACTAGATGTATGTCATCTACAAATGGAAATTCCTCTGTGTCGGGAATGGAATCTGCTCTCTCTCTCTCTTCTCTCTCTGGAACGGTATACTCTGTTTACCTAAGAGATAATAATAATAATCCTTGCATTTGATACAGCGCTTTTCACATCTTATCGATGTCTCAAAGTGCTTCACAGAATATACTGTAAAGTGAATTGACTGTGTATTTGTAGGAAAAACGCCGCAGCCAATTGCACACAGCAGCGTCCCCACAAACAGTCATGGATTGAAATGACCAATTTTTATTATTGTGGTTTTTTTTGACCGATTATTATTATACAGGTATCCCTCCCCTCCCCGCGGGGGATACGTTCCTGCGGTTGGTAAAATCGCGGTTGGAAAATACAAGGCCCTATGGGAAACATGGGGATAGGGGGAGTACGTGCGCATTTAGTAAAACTAAACACAAAAAAACCACATACAGTTCTAACATACATGGGGATAGGGGAGTAAGTTTGGGCGCATTGGCTGCAAGGATCTGCAGAAATCTGCGAGGCTGTCTGACTGACTTACACAGAGAGAGAGAGAGAGACACGGAGGGTGTGGGGGGGTGGGGTGACACAGAGGGCTGTGGGGGGGGTTGTCTGATCTACAGAGAGAGAGAAATCAATGGAGAAGGTGTGGTGGGTGACACGGAGGGCTGGGGGGGCGTGTCTGACTGAATGACTGACAGACAGAGAGAGAGAGAAGGTAGGGGATGTGGGGGGAAAGAGAAGGTGAAATAGAGAGAAGGTGAGAGAGAAGGGGGAGTGGGGGAAAGAGTGTGTGGGGGGAAGAGAAGGTGAGTCAGAGAGAGAAGGTGAGTCAGAGAGAGATACACTTACACACAGAGAAAGAGGATGCAGATCCTGATGGCAGCCAATGCTCCCAAACTTACCAGCTAGGCTGCTGAGAAGCGACAATAAATTCATGTTGCAGGTATAGGGGGAGAAAGTTTGCGTTTAGTAAAACTAAACACAAAAAAACCAGACCCAGCTAGACCACGTGGGGTAGTAAAGATGCTGATAGGCGGGAACCAGGGAGCGGGTGAATACACACCAATACGCGGATGAATGCGGTCCCTTGTTTGGAAGAGTGAAACTTGAAAATTTAAACCCGCGCAAAACGCATTGCCGCGATTTGCGAGGGTTGCTGCATTTAGCAAACCGTGGATGCATGAGTTTCATGGTTGACTAGGCCGCGGTTGGGGCCGGGGAACCTGTATTATATTATTATAATTAGACACAAGTTGACAAGATCAAGGCTCAGGAATATTGTGGCAAGCTTCCCACTGCTGCTCCAGCTACCACCGTACCTTTACAAGATTTAAATATCTTTCATGGTAACTAGATTACCCTCTCTGCAAATAAATACTTTCTAAACCTGCCCTTCAGAAACACTGACTTTACATCCACTTAACCTACTCCACACATGTGAATTGACCTATGCGGCCCAATGTTGGTCATATACTTACAAAAAATAATCCTTGCATTTGATATAGCGCCTTATCTCATTGTTGACACGTCTCAAAGCACTTCTCAGAATTTACTGTAAAGTGAATTGTGTGGGTAAAATGAAGCAATCACTTGCGCCAGGTAGTGTCCCACAAACAAGCATGGATTGAGAGATCATATTTCCAAAACAATATTTATAACATCGTAGCATTCATTCTCCTAGGACCATAGGGATGTATAGGACTGGAAAAGACCATTAGATCCACCTGCCCAGCTCCAAAGTAGCATCTTTTCTCAGTTGAATGATAAAGGAACTCTGGCTCCTTTATCTAAAATGCAAACAAATTGACAGCTTTTCAAACCAAGAGTTTTGTCCCCAATATTGACTATTTCTGTCATTGTCATTTTTTTGTCTTTGTATAATAAATGTTAGCATTTGAATTCATAATCATTTTTTGCGGCCGACAATCCTGTTGTTTTTTATTTTTCAATACATTTGTCAAAGGTAATGTGGTTGAGAAGACAGATGACACTTTTCATGAGTGTTGTCAGATTAAATAGTTTAGCTGTTCTGTTCGTCAAATGTCATAACAAAGCATTTGTGGGGTTTACCTCTGTACGTCCTCTAGGAATGAAAATAAATGCAGCCATGGCTGAGAATGTTTTCATCCCTTTTTCCCCCTCTTGTCTGTTAGATATTTTAATTTCCAAATTCCGGCAGAAATTGTGCCTACTTAAGATGCCAAATGATTAGTGAGCAAAATCATTTTAGAATTAGAAATGTAAATTTAATTGGTTATAAAATTTGGCTTCATTTCAGAGTCATCTTAAGCTCGCCTAGTTATTTTACTTGTGCTCTTTTTGCCTTCAGCACATTTAATGGAGCTGAATTAAGAGAATAGCCTCTATAACTACGTTTTATAGCAGCTCCTTAAACTAGCAGAATTTATTTATACTTTTACCGTCGTGAGCCAAAAAACCCACTGCGTTTAAGTGCTTATCGGAAGAATGTCAAATGATTTATAAAATGTTTTGTTGTCTGGGAATACAATGCATTTAAAGCCCTTGGAGTTTTCAATAACTAAGAGGTTGTTACCATAGAAATGGGTCATCGTCTAATTGGCCGTACAATGAACGTTTGCGAAATGCTAATACAAGTCAATATACAGGAGGTTGATGAATACCTCTGAGCTGAAGATTCATTTTTCCAAAAACATCTTGTGTAAATTTTAAAGCGTTTTGTTGTCAATTTATAGTTTGGTAAATTGTTTGTGGCGCTGGTAGCGTGGTTCAGTTGTCAGCACTCTCGCCTTGAAGAATCAGACGTTTGTGGGTTAAAGCCCCATTTTGTAAATAAACACTTTGAGATATCCTCCCGACATGAAAGGCACGGGTGAAATGCAAGAATTATCATTATTAACAATTGTTATTTGGCTTTTCGTAATTTATTTTTCTCTTCCTCCATTCTTACCTCTCCCTTCCTTTTTTTAAAAAACATTTTCTCAGACTTTTCTCTTTGTGTTTTCGATCCCACCATCGTGACTCTTATTTTCTAAAAAAAACAATGCCAGATGATTATATGATAGAATAAGAATAATAATCCTTGCATTAGATATAGCGCTTTCCACATCTTACCGACGTCCCAAAGCACCTCACAGAATATACTGTAAAATGAATTGACTGGATATTTGTAGGCGCAACGCCGCAGCCAATTCCACACAGCAGTGTCGTGTCCCACAAACAGTTGTGGGTTGAAATGACCAATTTTTATTATTTTTTTGAGGGATTATTATTAGGCGTGTGTGTGGAGTAAGGAAACTTGCCCAAGGTTTCGCCCTGATCTGCCTGGATTTGAACACAGTTCTCATGCTTGTAAGGCGAGCGCTCTAACCACTGAGCTACAGGAACACAAAATCATTTGGTTATTTGATTCCCAGTGTCGGTAGGAGCTAAAGGAATCTCCCAGGCTTACCATTCAGGCTCTGCATGGCATTTGATTTGTTTAGTATAGAAACAGTTATTCCAGTTATGTTTCTGTAGTCGTTGGGTGAATTAATGCCCAACATTACCACTGCAGCTTATCCTGCTCACAAATATGGACTCCTCTGCTGTAGTGGAGATATGGTTTACCCCACTGTACAGCTTACAGAGTCCTGCCTAGTATGAATTGGGTATGTAAGCACATTTTCTAAGGAAGCGACAGATGTTATCAGTTACATCGCCCCTTTAAGACAACTGGATTCTAGTCCTACAGGACAAGATTGAGTATAGCGACATCAATGGATTGAGCCAGGAGTACATTAAGACAATTTTTCTCGCTTTAGTGTGTTTTCCTCCCTTCTCCTTTTGTTGAGAAGAGTCTGTTTGGCACAGATAACTACTTGGACACTAATGCTGAGGCATTTCTTTGGCCAGAATCTGCATGGTCCATTTCTTTAGCCTTCTATTTTTGTGCTGCCACCATTTAAATGCAACCATGCGACACTGACTAAACTGTTTCACAACCACAGAGCCATCACGTAGCAAGGACTGCCTATTATTTATTCAGTTGTTGAAAAATGGTGCGTATTTTTTTAACCGCTTGCAGTCACAAATATTTTTTGGCACCTATAAAATGTGATGTTTAATATGTTACTCGGGGATTCTGTGGTTAAACAAATGCACCAGCGGCTCAGTGACATTATTTCATTTTGGCAAATATTAAAGTTTTGAGAACAAATACTTCCAGTTAGGACAATACATCTGTGTGGATGTACAAACTGTTAAAATTGTACTGCATGCGACCCAAGCCTCCGACATATAGTGTCAGATGGGGATTGCCTTCGGCTGAAGACGAACCACTTCTACCCTATGTGAACTGTGACTTGCACATAGAAAGAAAGGTTTATTTTAAGAAGAAAGTACTACATCCTTTGTACATCCAGCTTCTCCAGACTCTCCCTTTGCGCTCCCCAACCTCAAGCTTTATATTGGTACTCAATTATCCCTTAGTCTGATTAGTCTCTATGGTAGCTCTAATTAGCTCATTTTACACGTAGGTTGATAGTCAATAACACTAAAAGACAGTGACATGGTTTATCCCCCTCTCACATCAACTTTCACACAGGAGTAGACTGATGATTCTAAGTACAATTAAGATTGTAATAAAGATAAGTGGGGAAAATGGAATTGGTTAGTCATATAGGCTACTGTAACCTGGTGTCACTTTCTGTTCTAAGGTTCTCACCTCAGACATAGAGAAGAGAGAGGGGCAACAACTGAAGATGTTGGAGCAGTTGAAAGAAATGCAAAGCCGTTACGAAGATGGCATGAAAGACCGAAAATCGATCGTTCAGCAGGTTGCAGATCTCACCCGTCAGCTGAAGGAGTCCAACACGGAAGCTGGCAAGTACCAGAACCAGCTAAAGGAAGTGGAGCTCCTCAGACTGGAGTGCGAAAAGAAGAAGGATGAGTTGAAGCTGAAAGCTCAAGAGTCCATCAGGCAGTGGAAAGTCAAGTGTAAGAAACTGGAACACAACTTGGAGAAGCAGAAGGAGGTTGTGAGACAGGCGACGGAGAGGAATGGTCGTGTGTGTAAAGAGAAGGAGCAACTACAGGGCCAGCATGCTACAGCCATGCGTCAACTCGAGATACTCCGGAAAGAGCTGAATGACGTGATCCTAAAGCGAGTGCAGCAGGAGGAGGATCTACACCGCAAAGACGTGGCACTACAAGAGCTGAAAGCCCAGAAGATGGACCTCAATCAAGAGCTCCAAGGGGTTCGGGGATATTCAAGCAAATTAGAGACAGACTTGCATAAACAGGATGCTCTGTACACACACACCAAGGAGGAGAACCAACGTCTAGAAGATAAGGTCATGGCCTTGAACTGCCAACGTGAGACAGACCACGAGAAGCTGTTGGAAAGGCAACGGTCCATCAAAGAACTGAGTAGCTTACGGGCTGAGCTCACCGACCGACTAGCCGAAGAAGAGCAGCGGCAAAAGGAGATGGGTAAAGCCACCACAGACGCCAAGGCCCGTCAGGACTTAGCCCACGAGGAGCTTTCTTCCCTCGGCAAACAGTTGGAGTTAGAGCGAGATGTCCACCAACGAGAACTGGCGGATGTTAAATCCGAGGTACAGACGTTAAACGTGAAACATGAGAAGTACGTGCAGGAGATGATGAGGATATTTCACAGCGAACGGGAGGAAATGGAGACTCGGATACGAACACTCACGGTAAGGATCGTTAATTGATACTGTAGTGTCTTCTCTCATTTTTTCCTGGAGTGGTTTGTAGACTTCATCTTCACATCTCTCTGGAGTTGCGACAATTGAGAGGGCACCTGATTGACGGGTTCAAGATTATGAAATGTTAATGAGCCGTTTTCACTTAATGGTAAGTCCTTGACGAACAGGATCTGTCCAGGATAAATTGAGAATGTGTGAATAATTCTTTCATTTACTGCTGGGTTGTGAATATGCTGTTCCTGGAAGGGAGGGAGAACTAAATTAATAATCTGTTCAGCGATGCCAGATATGTTCAAATGCTATATTATGTTAAACCATTGTTACATAATAATACTAATAATCCTTGCATTTGATATAGCGCCTTATCATGTCTTCGAGACGTCTCAAGGCGTTTTACAGAATATACTGTAAAGTGGATTGACTATATTTTTTGTGGACAAAATGCGGCAGCCAATTGTCCACAGCAAATTTCCTTACTCTACGCGCCTATTAATAATCCCTTGAAAAAAGACAATAATAAATTGGTTATTTCATTCCATGACTTGTTTGTGGGACACTGCTGTGCGCATTTGGCTGCCAAATTTTGCCCACAGTATACAATCAATTCATTTTACAGTATATTCTGTGAAATACTTTGAGATGCCGAGAAGACATCAGGTAAGAACTCACAAGTTAAATCAATCCTTTCTGATCCCTCCCCTTCATCCCCTTTATAGTTGTCTCTTGGCTCAACATCGAGGCTGGGTCTTGAAATTGCGAAACGAAGGCGTTATTGACATTTATTATGGCATATTTTGACCTTCTGCTTCATAATTTTGTAATTCTATTCTTCTATTCCTAGTTACTCTCCCATCATCAGATACCCTCTTCTAGTGTCTATTAAAATGAAAGTGCATATATTAAACCATACCCCTCCACCTTTCTGTAACCCAGGATAACATAGCATCAGTTGTTTCTGAGTGTTGAATAGGTGGAGTCCGCTCAGATGTGGAGTCAGGAGTAGCTAAGTGTTGAAAAATGATTCTTTCCCGTTAGTTGTTTAGGTTCAGTTGCAAGGACTGTGAGTCCAAGTTGACACGCCAGTCCAATATTGTTAGAGCGCTGTGTTGTTAGAAGTGTGCAAAATGGCCTAAAATGTTGAAATTATTACTCCCATTGAGTCCCTCTGTAGTGGCCATGCCATAAGAAAAATTAATCCACTCAATCCACGACTGTTTGTGGAACACTGCCATGAACAATTGGCTGTCGCGTTTCTCCCACCATCAGTATAGTGTCAATTCACTTTACTGTCAATATATTCTGCGATGTGCTTTGGGACATTCAACAAAGTAACAGCGATGCTATATCTTCAGTTATGGGGAGATAGGCTAGGTTTATTCTCTTTGGAACAGAGAAGGTTGAGAGGAGACCTAATAGAGGTTTATAAAATCGTGAGGGGATTCGACAGGTGAATAAGGAAAAAACTGTTTCCACTGGTGGGTGAATCTGTGACTCGTGGTCACGGATTTAAAATAGTTTCAAAACGAAGCAGAGGGGAGCTGAGGAGAAATGTTTTCACTCTGCGGGTTGTTCGAATCTGGAATGCATTGCCTGAAAAGGTGGTAGAGGCCGATTCGATAACAGCTTTTAAAAGAGAATTAGATCTTTATTTAGGGAGAACAGGTCTGTTAGGTTATGGGGAGAGGGAGAGCGGGACAGTGGGATTGAGTTGCTCTTTTCAAAGAGCCGGCATAGACTAGATGGGCCGAATGGCCTCCTTTTGTGCCGTAAAATTCTATGATTCTATGATATCAAAAGCTAGGGTAATTAGCCATTTATATAATGTGATTCAGGGGGAAGCCAATAAGAGCCACGCAGCTGTCATCTGTCATAGGGCTTTGTGTTGTAGGTGGAAAAACCATCGATCAGTCCTCGTATAACGAACCCAGTGAGATTTTCTGTTGCTTACCAAAGGAGTGTTTGTTGGTGTTTGATTTTGCAGTGCTGTTCTGTGCTGCAGTGTGTCCCTAATGTTTGGCAGCAGCAGAACCAATTCACCAGTACTATCCACTTTGCAATACATTTTCAGCTAAAATTCACTCTAATTGCTTGTTTGTGATTTATGACCCGATGATAAATTCAGTACAAATTGGGGAAACGAGCTGTATGGGATGTGTTCATTTACTATCAGATATCTGTACCACTGCACCTCAAGAGAGCACTAACCCCAAAGTAATTTACGTTTTTATAAAGATTAGATAGCGGTGAGAATGGCGAAGGGAGTAGAACTTGAGAACTAACTGTTATCAGCTGAAGACATTTTATTACGCATGCTTTGACCTTCTGGTTCGTACTTTTCTCTTTAATTCCATTCTTGCAATCCCAGTTACTCTCCCGTCGTCACAAAACCTCTTCTGGTTTCTGTCATAACTGCAGAACTACAAACATTGTCTGAATTCACAACCCCCTTTTCTTCCATTCTCTAATCGAAGAGATGAAAACCAATTGCGCTGTAGTCCCTACCCAACCAATTTCAGGTGAGTAACTCAGTGCAAACCTGGATCCTCTCTCCCCAGTATGGCTGAATATAAACCAGCTAGCCATTAGGGAAGGTCTGACTCCTGTGCGTGTTTGCATGGTTGAATACTTTTTAAAAATAATAGCGTAGCTTCCACTGAGAGGGCTATGATTGAAGCAGATTTTAGGGGGAATGTTAGAATAAATTTTCATAGAAGCAGGTTATCAGAATAAGGAATGCTCCGCTGTAAGTAGTGTTGCGGGTAACATTTAAGAGAGGTACAGGTGAAGAGCAGGAAATTGGGATCAGACTCATCGGTTCTAGTGGATGAACGAGCACCATTTTAGGCTTAACGGGCCAAATGTCATTTTCCTATGATGTAAATTCCTATAATTCTAGGTAGAAAAAAAAATGTAGCCTTGAAAACAATCCTCAAGAAGAGAGGGCTGTGACTTGAATTGGCGAAAGCCTTTTATTACTGACAATCTTCCATGTCTTGAGAGTGTTAACACTTCTCTACACGATACCACATCATGCAAGACCCCGAATGTTGTGAGCTTCCAGATTATGCCATTATCGAAGAGAAGGAAGTTAATGGTTTTATTACTTCATCTAAACCCCAAAGTGTGTTACGATTCCTGATGGAGTTTGGATGAAATTGGAGCTGAACAAATTGGATTTCCAATTTGCATGGTTAGTTTACGATTCAAGTTGAAGTGCTGCAACGTGGCTCGAACAAGCGCCAGATATGTTGGTTCTTGCCTGGATGTAATGTGTTTTTTATCTCCTGCACGTTTTGTGACAGCGCTGAACTGGCTGACATGGGAATCATTGGTATAGACTTTTTAAAACCACTACAATGCCAACTGAAAAGTTCAATTTCCCTTTTTCATGAGCGTAAATTAGATTCATACTGGGTGTAAATTACCTATGTCCTGCTAATACCAGATTTTGAATAATGTCAGATTGATGCATTGATAGTCGAGACTACTTTAATTACATTCAACTATATTTTGTGGGTAGAGGAATAAACATTCCTGTTACCCCCTTCTGTTTGTAATATGCTATTCTCTGTTTACCTTGCAGTAAGTAGAAACCCGGTTGATTTGCTTGATTTGACTTTTAAAAAATAAATTATAAGTTGGTCACTCAACTCACGACTGTTCGTGGGACACTGCTGTATGCAATTGGCTGCTGCGTTTCACCCACAAAATATACAGTAAATTCGCTTTACGGTGCATCCTTAGAAGCACTTTGAGAGGGCTCGAATATGTGATAAGGCGCTATATCAAATACAAGTATTATTATTCCGATGATGAACAATGTACCATGTTAGGCGTATAATTTCAGTGTGTAGAGAATCTGTCAGAGGAGGATGATTTTGTTGGTTGACGTTCATCAGTGCTGCTTCGCTGTGTGTACCTCCAGGCAGAACTGGAAGACGACAAGAATTTGGCAAAAGCACAGCGGCGCCAGGTGGAAAAGATGAAAAGTGAATGTGACAAGCTGGCGAGGCAACTAACCCTGAGCGCAGAGGAGAACTCCAAGTTCAGGAGGAGATGTCAGTCCCTCAAACAAAACCTGGAGGAAAAGGTGAGGGGATTTTGTGGGTTGAAGGCGTTGACAGCGGTCATTAAACTGAACTGTGAAACGAAACCATAACTTGTTTTCATCAGTTTAGCACTTGGTTGTTCACAAATTGATGATTCACTAATGATTTCAGCAAGCGGTTGCTTAAGGCTGAATCCTTGGTGCTGAGTTAATGTAATAGAAGGAATGGTATTGGAGCAAATGCCAAGTAAGGTAATAGAGGTAGAGTTCATTATGGGTTTCAAGAGGGAAGTAGATGGTATGTGAAAGATACATGCTCGAACAAGGAATTACATTTACACAGCAGTTTTCACATCTGGAAGATATCCCAATCAGGGATTTGCACCTGAGAAGGGGGTTGTGATTGGGTGGGCAAGGAGGGTAAAGATAGGAAGGTGTCTAAAGGCGCGGTTGAACAGGGGGATCTTGAGACATGCCTTTAAGGAGACAAGGGAGGGAACGAGGTGAAGAGTTCCAGAGGGTGGGTGCAGAGAGGCTGAAGCTCCGATCACCGATGATGTGCCCCACCAGGGCGGGTGAGGAAGGGGGCTTGGAGCAGACTGGAGCCTGCTGAGTGGAGGGAGTGGATGGCTTGAAGCTCTATGATCAGGGCGGGGAAGTGGAATTGAATGAACATTCTGAGAACTGGTGTAGACTCAATGAACCAAATGGCCCCTTTCTTCATTGTGAATGTCTATGGTATACATGTAGGTGTAGGCTGCTGAACAAACGTGGGTTCACATCTCAGTTGGGGGAGGGGGGAGTGTGGGGGAAGAGCGTAGTCTACGGCTAGGTTTGAACAGATAAAGAATTGCAAATGGATAAATATCATGCTTTGCTTTCCCTACAAAATGGAATGATTTGGGCGGATGTTTGTGTAAAGAGTACGAGTTACACAGTGTGTGGAGGGAGCTTTAGGGTTTGATGAGCCAACGGTCATTTCTTATGCTTGCTTTCTTATGTTTATTAGATGCAAACCAATTCACAATACCGCTACACGAATGTCTGTTTAAATTCGACGCAGCATGTCTCAGATATATGTGGCCACTTTATCATGGCTCCAGGGGCTTCCTGATTATGATCGTGTTTGTTATGAAACGGATCAGAAACCCCTGTGAAAGGTCTGATTTTGACAACCATATTAACATCTTGGGGGTGGGAACCGGGAGAGGATGAGCAGCTTTAATTTAATCATATCACAGGAAAGGTAAACCGTCGAAGAGCACCATCACAAGGCGTGTCGCCTCTCCAAAGAGGATTTCATCCTTTGAGCACCAAATTTAATGATCCACAGTGAATACAGAGGCATAAAGGAGACCAGACTAAACCTGAGCTGGGCTACAAATGAGCTTTTGTTACACAAAGTGCATCCTCAGGTTTGCCCTTGTACAAAAAAAAACTGCATTTCCTGGTAAATAATAACCAATCCTTGCATCTGATGCAGTGCCTGTAAAGCCAAAATGTCTCAGAGCACGAGACACGTAATTTCTGTGAAATGAAATGACCGTGTGTTTTATAGGCAAACCCTGCAGCCAATTTGTACTCAGCCACGTCCCACGAACAGTCATGAAGTGAATGACCAGAATGTCTGGCGCCATTGTTTTCAGAATCAACTCAGCTTGCATTGTGGCCTCTAAAGTGATCCAAATTTACGCACAACAGTAGAGACAATTAACTAAATTGTTACCCACTCACCAATAGTTAAACCGTTCCTGGTTGAAAGGTTCAGAAATATTTTCGTAGCACCTCAATCCCATGGAAACAACTTGGATCTCATCTGTGTAATTACTGTCAAATATAGTTTTGCAGCAGTCACTTGTGATGGCAGGATTCCACAAACAGTAATCCCACAGATACTGTATCTGCAGGATTGTTGACGTCAGGAGAAATTCCTTCTGAATAGTGCCATGGTGGGACACACCTGAAGAACAGGCAGACAAGACCCCAGTTTAAAATCTTGTGCAACAGACGGCACATCCGACGTAATGCCCTCCCCCGTACTGCATTGCAGTGTCACTCTAGACTATAAAAACCCTCGCAGATATGTTTAACGAAACTTTGCTGCTGGCTATCTGCGTGAGAGCAGACTCAGAAATTCTCTTGTTGTTTGCTTCTAATAAAATCCTTGTAAATTGTGTCTGCCTGAACACAGTAATCATAGCGCTTAGCACATTGAGTTGCTATTAAAGTGCGTTTTTTGTCACATTAGGCACGATAAAACACCTCAATTAGAATTTGTGTTAAATGGCCCATTATAATGTACCTGAGCTATTTCACAGCCAGATTGCTGCGCAGATATCTCAGTTTGGATAAAATATTTTATTACTACAGGCAGTTTATTTATCATCTCTACCACATATATGCAGATTTACAGTAAGGCTGGATTACTATGACATAATGTTATTGCTACATTTTTGGATAAACACTCAAAGCAGTAATTAGGTTTTAGTGTGTGAAAATTACTTCATTTCAATTATATAGTAATCAGCCCGGGTTTCCTGTTCCTCATCGCACATGGGTGATTGCTACTGTTTTGATCTTGAGAAGAGTGGCATCAGTCTGATGATGACATGAAAGTGTAGGTGAAGAAGTCTCTTTGGCCCTTTGTATCTCATCTTTGTAGAATATCTGCCCCAACCTCTTAAAAGTAATACTTACATTTGATATCATGCTGATAATGCACCCAAAGTGCATCACAGATATTCGCTGTCAAACACAGTGTTGGATGCTGTATGGGCTTGATGCTTCCTAATACACCATTAATCTTCTGCCTTTGATGCCCTCCTTGATGACTGCCTTTGATGCCCTCCTTGATGATTCTCCGTTTAAGAATTGTGCCATGGAATGAGGCCCCGAAGGGCGAGGGCATATGCGCTATAATAATAATAATAATAATCCTTGTATTTGATATAGCACTTTTCACATTCAGACGTCTCAAAGCGCTTCACAGAATATACTGTAAAGTGAAATTACTGTATATTTGTGGGCGAGATGCGGCAGCCAATTGTGCACAGCAGCGTCCCCACAAACAGTCAAGGATTGAAATGACCAATTTATTATTGTTTCCTTTTGGACGGATTATTATAAGGCATGTGGAGTAAGGAAACTTGCCCAAGGTTTCGCCCTGCTGGGAATTGAACCCAGGCCGCTTGCTCGTAAGGTGAGTGCTCTAACCACTGAGCTTCAGGACTCAGGACTGAGCGTTTCCTCAGCTCAAGTCAGAGTCTCCTTCAGGCTTGAATTCTGTGTGCGCATAAAGAGGCAACAGTGGGGGTGGGGGAGGTGGTGGTTAGATGTTAATTTCAGCAGGAATCTATCTCTTCAGCAAGGTTCTGGAATTGATGTTTCCTTGGCTGTGGGAGGGGAGAAACAATATAGACTTCTGATGTGATTTAGTATGCAGCACTTGTGCTCGAATCATTCTGGAGATCAGGCTGCCTTGTAACCTCTGGTCATTCTTCACTAAAGCAAGCCCTTATGGACACTTCCAACACATAATTAAGTAAGCCTGTGTGCGCTGCTTCGACTGTAATAAATTAATCCAGAACTAATTGCAATTTTCTTCAGTTCTTTTGCAGAGATGCTGACATTTAAACTCAGCAATACTTCACATGTTCACTTTAAGTGAGGACTTAATGTTTTTTTATAGTTGGGAGTATTACACTGTTAAACATTAACAGTTTAATAGCATTAGTATAAATCACATTTTTAATAGGACTGTTGCACTATTACAGTCACTAATTTCTGTAAATACACTGCCGTATAACTAGTTTATAAATAGGTCACCTTATTCTGTGTGTCGATGTGTTTCCCTTCATAGGGAATGATGGATATTTGGGAGTCTTTACAGATCAGAGTCGAGTGGGATCAAATTAGGTCAAACCTATGGGAGTGAACAAACGTTTGATCTGTGACAAAATTATGCTCTTAAAACCACTAGCTTATGTTCAAGACTATAATATGCTTCCGACCGCCGTTGCTTCTTTGTGTAATAAACCTTAAGACAGACACCTCTGCAAAGAGGAAGGGGGTGGGAAGTGAGTGGAGCGCAGTCCATCCCTCAGTCCGTTTGCCTTGCCTCCTTCAAGGCACATCTCAAGACCCTCCTATTCAACCGTCCATTTGGTTCCTCTCCTACTCCTACCCTCCCTGCCCTCCTCTCTTCCTGACCCCAAACCCCCCCACCACCAACAAGCTCAGATGTAGATCCTGACTGTCCAACACCTTGGGATGTCGATAAGACCATAAGACCATAAGAATTAGGAGCAGGAGTAGGCCATTTGGCCCTTTGAGCCTGCCCCGCCATTCAATAAGATCATGGCTGATCTTCTGACGTAACTCTAATTACCTGCCCCATCCCCATATCCCCTAATCCCTCTATTAAAAAAAAAAATCTAGCAGTCTCCAGTCTCAGTCTTGAAAATGTTCAGGGACTGAGCATCCACAGCCTTCTGGGGCAGTGAATTCCATAAATTCACTACCCCCTGAATGAAGAAATGGATTTCTTCACTCCTCCTATACACGTGTAATTGTTGTTATTGGATGGTCTGGGTGGTATGGAGGCTGGATGACACTGTGTGTATGAGGGGGTGGGGGGCTGGCTGGTATGGGTTGGGTGGGGCACTGAAGATGAGTGGATTGGCACAGCAGGAGATTGGTGGGTTTTAGTAGCATTACGTGGGCAAAGCTGGCAGTGCCTCTTCAGCTGTTAAACGCTGACTCGCTTGTGTCCGTGCTGGAGGTTTGCTGGAGTAGAGGCTGGTGGACAGACTGGTTGGTTCTTGTGCACCTCCTGCCAGCTGGCTACACAGCAGACTGAGAATACATGGCAATCGAGATCCTCTAAGCGAACAGAAGGATACTCATGTTAATCATTGTTTGTAGTTACTTGCATTGATGGTGACATCCACTGTTTAAAATGGGATATTTTAGTATTAACTGAAGGGAACATCTCTTTTTAAGGACACAATAAGCTTAGCCCCTCTTTTTGAAATACATTTATTAGTTCTTTGAAAAGCCTGCGTTCAATTTCCTCTCTCCTTTAAACCACGGCAGACTAGATATTGATTTCAGGCTTGTTAATCATACGGAACGCTACCTAATGGAATCGTGATTACAGCAGGAGGTTTGAAAGGTCAGATTTTTTTTTGCAGCCGCTGTTTTCATTTTCAGCTGATTAAAGGGGTCACCACAGCATCGCAACAGTAAGCTGCAGGACTTCATTGATATTAAAATGCCTGTGAAATATCTGGCTCTGGTTTGCACGTCGCTGTTGTTTTCAGCAACAGTAATGCAAAAAGCTAAGTGAAACCAGGTCAAAAGCTTCCATCAGGTAATTGATCATGGACAGGACAGGGTGGAGCAATAACGCTAATTCAATTTTTCAGGTAAATTGAGGATGAATCTTGCGGCGCTCCTTATTTCATTGCCAGAACACTGTCCAGAATTCGGACATTTTTATTTTGGGGGAGTTGTAATAATCTAATAATCCTTGCGTTTGATATCGCGCTTCATCATGGCTTCAAGACGTCTCAAAGTGCTTCACACAATAGACTGTAAAGTGAATATGTACATATGTGACTGTATATTTTGTGGGCAAAATTATGCAACGCGTCGCTCCAGGGAGAGAGAGCGCATTCCATTCCAACAATCTCTCTCTTGGATTTCCACATGCGGGTGGTGATGCCTGGAATTCGCAGTTTGGTTTGGAGACTCTTAAGCAACAGTGATGGATTTCCGCAAGTGTCAAGACACTCGGTTGACCAAACAAAAAAAATGATTTCTATGTTGCCCTGAATAGTACCTTTGCAGATAGATTCCTTTGCAGCCCCTACACTTCCAGTTCCATATATTTTTCACTTAAAGGCATCATTGCCCCACAATTTTAGTCTCGTAGCTCAGCTGTTAGAACATTCACCTTGCAAGCGAGAGACCTAGGTTTGATACCCGGCAGGGCCAAATGTTGGGCAAGTTTCCTTACTCCACACGCCTCCACTTAATCTTAGCAGTAAGTAGGAACCCAGTAGTTAGTCAATGAGCAGATTGCTTTTCTGGGGATAATAATTCCTTCAAAAAATAATAATAATAAATTGGTCACTTCAATCCATGACTGTTTGTGGGGCACTGCTGATCGCAATTGGCTGCTGTGTTTCGCCTACAAAATATACAGTCAATTTACTTTATAGAATATCCTGGGAAGTGTTTTTGGACTTCTCAAAGACATGATAAGACTACAGAAATGCAAGGATTATTATTATTATTATTAAATCAGTGCTAATAACATTGAACTGTCTCCAAGCTGTTCATAGATGATTCACAAGACCCACAAGTGAGGTTTGGATGAAGAAGGCCATTAGGCCTGTTTTATCTCGTTCCACCCGAACTTTTTTAGTCTACCGCAGCATCAAGCTGGTTTTTTTTTAATGGATCCAGTTGTCAAGTACAGTAACTGATTATTTGTAGGCAAGTATGGCAGCCCAGTTTGCACTTGAAAAGATCCCACAAACAGCCATGAACCATCAATTTACTTAGAGGGCTATGGCAGTGGGAAAAGTGGAATGTGTATCCTAGGGTATTTGGGGTGAAGTTAACAACAACAAGATTACATTTGTGTACTGCCTTTCACGACGGGAGGACATCCCAAGGAGTTGGACAGTCAATGTTTTGGACCCGAGCTGGGGTCAGGATCGGGGTGGGTGGAGGGAAGGTAGGGGAAGAGGGGTGATTGATGGCCTGGTCGAAGAGTACAGTCTTGAGGCGGGATTTGAAGGAGGCTAGGGAGCCAGAGGGATTGGGGGATGGAATTCCAAATCTTGGGGACTGAGGGCTTGCTTGCAGATAGTGGGCCAGGTGGGGGGGGGGGTCGTGGAGCAGGAAGGAGCCCATTGAGTGGAGGGAATGAACAGGTTGATAAAGGGGTTAGGAGATCACAGAGGTAGTGGGGGGCAAGGCCATAAAGTGTTTTGAACTTGAGTACCAGGATCTTGAATTGAATCCTCTTGTGTGATGGGAAGTCAGTGGAGTTGGGCAGTAATGGGAGTGATGGGTTCGCAGAGCCTGGTGTGGAAGAGGGTACGGGCTACTGAGTTCTGGATGATCTGCACAACTGAGAAGCATTAACCCGGAGACTGATGGCAGCTCATTCCACATACCTGCCTCTGTGGGCAACAATCACAGTTCATTTACTCACCGAGACACTGAAAAATACTAATGATACAAACCTATCAGGATTGTATAATGACTAGCTTTAATTTCTTACCCAATAAAATCAATGCAAGAAGCATAATTTGTTTTAAGAAGACTATCTTCACCTTGTCTGACTTCTGTTGTTTCTATTTTCTATTCTCTTTTTTCTTCTAGATTTATTATTTTCAACTTTCAATCAATCAATCAATCAATCAAAACTTACATTTATATAGCTCCTTTCATGTCGCGAGGACGTCCCAAGGCGCTGTACAGTTAGATAGGGGCAAGAGCAGCGGGGGAGGGGCAGGGGCAAGATGAAGAAGAGTAGGAAAATTGACTGTATATTTGTGGGTGAAACGCGGCAGCCAAATTGCGCACAGCAGTGTCCCGCAAACAGTCACGGAAGTGGGATTAAGGGAAAGGGGGGGGGGAAATATCAAAGGGTAGGGTCGAGGCAGGGGGAAGGAGAACAGGAAAGCCGACTGTACACTTGTGGGCGTAATACGGCAGTCAAAGTGCGCACAGCAGTGACCCACAAACAGTCGCAGAAATGGGGTCAGGGGAGAAAAGGGGAAAAGAGGGCAAGGGGGGAGAGGGAGGGAAAGATGGTGCAGAGCAAGGTCAGGGAAGAAGAGGGGGGAGAAAGGGGAGGAATAGGAGAGAGGGAAGGAAAGGTGGGTGGGGGGACAAAATCAGGGAGAAAGGGGGTTAAGAGGGAAGAGGGAGAAAATGGGAAAAGGGGGAAGAGAAAGTGGGGAAAGGGAGTGAGGGAAGAAGAAGGAGTGGGGGGAAGGGCAAGTGGGGGGGGTTATCAAACAACCACAATAAATAACTTTACTATTTTAACTCAAAATATACGTTTTTTTTAAAAAAAATTACCGGTAGTTCTTTCTGATAATCTTGAAATCTTTTTACTCTCACTAATCAAGGTGCTGCAGGACTCCCATTATCTTGACTATTCAAGAAAGGAGCTTGACATTTAACTGGAAATTATCTACCTCCTAAGCTTAACCTGCTCGGGAAACACTACAACAAGGATTACTTTGAGGATTTAACTGAGGAAGTGTAGTTGAGACTAGGTTGCTGCTGCTGTCGTGAGTGGATAGCAGGCTAGGTATTCTGGAAAGATGAAATCAAATGAGTCAAAGGGCCTTCTTCATTGCCCCTGTGAAGCTGGTAGATGAAGGCATTGCAGCAGATGCAATTTATTTTGGAATTTGAGTAATTTGGGTAAAGAATTTTAGTTAAATCCCACACGCGAGGCTTTCAACAAGGGTAAAAGCTCAGTGGAACGCTGGACTGGATATAAAACTGACTTGGCAATAGGTAGCACGAGATGACCAATTGGAAATAAAAGGTCTTGTTAAGGAGTGAAGACCATGACCTACTTTTTGCACTGTTTACAACATTTGCTGGTGACATTTATACAGTTTGACAACACGATAGGGCGCAACATCAAATGCAAGGATTATTATTATACATGCAAGTGAAATGTATCGAGAGAACAACCACACTGAAATTTGCCTGGAGCAATAAATCTAACTTAAGTGATTTTAATGTGAACAAATGTGAGCTAATGTATATTGAAACAGGAAATGTACATGATGGAATATTCATTAGGAAAGGTGGAGAAGGAATTGGGTGCGAATATTGATCATTCGCGGAGAGCATCCAGCCAATGTGACATTGTTATCAGCCGATGTCGTACCGGGATGAAACTTGGAACGCTCTTGATATAGTAAATTGAACAAGCCATCCTAATCTGGTGAAGCCACATTTTACAACTACGTCTGCAATTCTAGGCAACCAGCCTTTGATAGGATGTTGATTCATTGTAGACCGTACAGAGAATATCTGTAAGTTACAAAGAAGGGCTTTCAGAATTTAATTGCTTTTTATAGGGTAGACAAAGATGATTGAGAGCAGACATGATCCAGTTCTTTTACAATTCTGAGAGGCATCGATAATTTAAATGTAAGCGTGATAATAACCTAGAACTGTGAGAAGGAACTGGGAACCACAGCTCTAATATCAACAGCCTCCTATAGGGATTAAATTTTTTTTTGTTACTATATTACCCTCTCCACGGACTGGCCATATAATAATAATAATGCTTACATTTGATCTAGAGCCTCATCATGGCGTTGAGATCTCACAGCGCTTCACAGAATACAGTAAACCTCACATATATTGTGTCAGTTAGTATGGATTATTCAAAGTATGAGTTATGTCAAACTCTTGAACGGAACTTGGGCACATGCATGACTTAGGTGATTATGCAATGTACACAGATCATACTTGTGCAAATGTTACTGTATATTGTAAATTGGATTGACTGTATTTTGTGTGGAAATATGACAGCTAATTACATACGGCAATATATGGAATTAATAGAGGCATCTAATACTGATTGTGTCAACAGCACTGTAAAATGCACTCACATCCTAGCATTTGGTATAAAATGTGCTTGCCACTATTTGTCACATACCAATATCCCCATGATATCATAAGCCCTTCCCTGCTTAACTGAAAATCATTTGGAGCACTAGAATGGATGGAACAGAAGAAAAATATTTTTTGATCATAATTTGTACTAGTATTAATGGTGAGGTTTTTTCCCCCCTCATTACTGGATGTTGTTGAAGTCTAGTGACCTTGGCTCCGGAGCCCTGATAACTTTTTTTCAATAACTTTCAAGGTAGACTCTCTTCATCAGGATGCATTTGTTTGAAAGTTCTTTTATGCTTGAACTCTTTCTGCAATAATGAATTTCAGTAGCAGTTTATTGCTTCAAATCCACACCTGTATGAGGGAAAATCTATTTTTTGTTTCAAAAGCCTTTTTTAATGCTTGGGGTAAGTGTGGAATGCTTTTAATTGTAGCCTGAATCCATTTTATGAGTTTTTTTTAGGTTATTACGTAGCTTGCAGTTAAATTTTGCTCACAAAGCTATGAATTAAAACTTGCATTCTTAATTAACTGATGTGCAATTTAAAATATTTGCATGAATCTGCTTGAAGGGATATAGTTTAGAAACTTTCGTTTAGAACGTGACCTAATATAAAAAAAATTCCCCCACCCCTCCTGGAAGACTATTATTTTTCATTGCTTTATACAGTATATTGCTAAATTAACTGCCTCCTGGTTTTGTGTCAATCGAGACTTTAGAATGGAGGGAAATTAATGTTTTAATACTACAGTATTATAAGAATAATCCTTGCATTTGATTTAGTGCCTTATCATTGTTGTCAAGGTGTCTCAAAGTGCTTCTCAGAATATGCTGTAACGTGGAGTGACTCTGCATTTTGTTGATGAAACATGGCAGTCCATTGCACTCAGCAGTCTTCCTCAAACAGTCTGAATGTTGGAAAGATTTTAATTGAAATTTTAGAAACTGAACACAACAACAACTATACACTTGTATAGCTCCTTTCACGTCAGGAGGAATAGTTAATAGCTGATGAAAATCTAATTTCCAACCATTCAGTTTGTAAATCACGTAAGTTCCCTCCATCCAGCGCCATTAATATGTTGTTGAATTTTGACGGTGATCTAGGAGTGCTCAAATATTGTGTCAAACCTAATGTTTTGGGTATGGGATGGGTTTGGGAGAGAAAGTTACTCACTGTGTTTTCCTTATTCCATCGCCATTCTTTTTGTTTCTTCGTGTTTTGGAATCTCAACCTTGCCAACTTGCCCCTCACTCATTTATGCTACAGAGGAGCTCAATCTCTTTATAATTAATTTTTTTTCTGGTAAAAAATTCAGTGAATTGTTCTTATCAAGTTTAAAAGTAATAATCCTCGCATTCGATATAATTCCTTCTTAGCGAATGGCGATGTATCGGTATTTCGGTTAAACCCGATATGATTTTCAGATCGGTATGCCGATATGGTGATTCTAAAAAAAACGTTATATTGAGAAATTCGATTTAAAAAATATATATCGTTATATTTTTAATATCGTTCCTGGCAATATATCAATATTGTTGGTATTATCAGTGTAATGCGATCTTTTCCAGCTTACCTTGTCGCCGGCATTGCAACCTCCTAGACCTAGAGCATGCAATGCGCGTACATTCGGTGCGCGCGCACAATTAACGCGCACGCACATCCGATGCGCGCGCACACTTTACTGTGTATACTCGACGTGAGTCGTGGCGTCTTAACAAAGTCGTATCGCTGAAAATTGTAGTTTGAAAATTTACCTGTCTCATCATGGGGAAAAGAAGCCCCGTATGGGACTACTTTGAAAACAATGCAGTCAGTAATGGTGTGTATAGATGTACAGTTTGCAAGGTCTTGGTTAAGACATCTGATTCGAGCACGAGCAACCTGCGACAACACATTAAGCAGCACCACCCCGCCCAGCACGCTGCCCTCAGAGCGAAATCATTGTCGACAACAGCAGGAAGTCGAACCAGCGCTTCGGAGAAAGCGACAGGTAGTGGGGCCAGTGCAGCTCAAACAATTCCTGCTTTATTTAAGAGGAGAACATTGTACCAGAGAGGGGACAAAAAGTGGCAAAGTATCACGAACGCTGTCACTTTTTGCATAGCAAAGGAGAGCTTGCCAATGGCGATTGTTGAGACGCTTGGGTTTAAACAACTCCTAAACGAACTGGACCCCAGGTACAAACCACATAGCAAAGGACATTAATTCAGACTTCAGACTACATAAAAATAAGTGGCATTTTGTGGCTGTAAGTGTTATTTTTGTATGTGAGAGAGTTAGAAGCCAGATTATCACTGCTTCTATGTGTGTGTCTAGTCAGACACACACATAGAAGCAGTGATAAACTGGCTTCTAACTCTAACAGTCAGACTGTCTGTCTCTCTCTTTTCTATTGTAATAGATCTCATTTACACGTGGACATTACATGCTAGTTTCAAGCAAGAAATGGAGGAGAATAAATCTCTAGATTTTGTTTTTGGTATGTGTGTGTTCTATTTTGTGTTTAGAGATGGAGGGAGAGAAGGAAAGTTGGGAGAGAAGGAGAGAGGAAGAGAGGAGAGGGAGGGAGAGAATGAGAGGGGGAAAGGAGGGAGAGAAGGAGCGAGGGGAAAGGAGGGAGAGAAGGAGAGATGGGAGGGAGGGAGGGAGAGAAGGAGAGGGGGAACGTTGGGAGAGAAGGAGAGAGGAAGAGAGAAGAGGGAGGGAGAGAAGGAGAGGGTGAAAGGAGGGAGAGAAGGAGCGAGGGGAAAGGAGGGAGAGAAGGAGAGAGGAAGAGAGGAGAGGGAGGGAGGGAGGGAGGGAGAGAAGGAGAGGGGGAAAGGAGGGAGAGAAGGAGCGAGGGGAGGGAGAAAGTTGGGAGAGAAGGAGAGAGGAAGAGAGGAGAGGGAGAGAAGGAGAGGGGGAAAGGAGGGAGAGAAGGAGCGAGGGGAAAGGAGGGAGAGAAGGAGAGAGGGGAGGGAGGGAGAGAAGGAGAGGGGGAAAGGAGGGAGAGAAGGAGAGAGGAGAGGAGGGAGAGAAGGAGAGGGGGGGAGGTAGGGAGAAGGAAGGAGAGAGGGAATGAGAAGGGAAGGGACAGTGACTGGGATATCTTAACCTAGCAAACAACATTGTATAATTCAACAGACCTTGACACCAACATTACAAACTTTCTGGGCCTAGAGCACGCATTTCGAAATGTGCGTGCACCGCAACTGCGCGCGCATCGTCAGTGCGGACGCACTGTCAATGCGCGCGCACCGCGACTGAGCGCGCACCATAAATGCGCGCGCACCATCAATGCACGCGCACTTCGAATGCACGCGCTTGCGCAGTATAAAAAACTCGATAGATCGGTTTAAGTGGGTATGAGCAAACCGATATATCCATATCCGGAAAAATCCCATATCGCCGTTCCCTATTCCTTATCACATCAAAACATTTGTATTTAATGTTTTGTGGTGACTGTATTTTGTCGACAAACTTGGCAGCCTATTTGCACACAGCAGTGTTCCATAAACCTCCACGAACAACAACAATTTGGATTTATATAGCACCCTCCACGCCAGACAGTGTCTCAGAGCACTTCACAAAGCGGAGCTGGGGCTGAGCCAGGGGGAGGGGGTAAAAGTGACCAAAGGCGCGGTCAAACAAAAAAGAATGAGGAAGGGAGTTCCGGAGCCTCGGGGAGTAGTGGCTGGAAAAGATGATTCGAGGGACAAGGAGGAGGCCGAACCCAGTAGAGTGGAGGCAACAGGTACTGCTGTGAGGAGCGAGGAGGTTAGAGAGGTTGGGTGGTGCAGAGGAGTGGAGGGATTTGAACACAAGAGTGAGGATCTAGAAGTCAATCCGCTCTGAGACAGGGAGCCAGTGAACTCTGGCAAGGACTGGGGTAATCGGGGAGCGAAGTTTGGTTCGGATAAGAATGTGGCGGCAGAATTTTGAATGAGCTGGATTTTGTGAATGGTGCGACCAGACCGTTCAGTGCTTTGGGACGTCCTCCCGACGTGAAAGGCGCTATATAAGTGCAATTTTGTTATTGTTGTTGGTGGCGGAGGGGAGACCGGTGAGGAGGGCATTGGAGTAGTCCAGCCGACCGGTGACAAAGGCATGGACCAGGGTTTCGGCAGCTTTAGGGTGAGATATTGGCGGAGACTGGCAAAGTGGTGGAGATGGAAGAAGGTGGTGCTGGTGAGAGACTGGATGTGGTGGAGGAAGGATAATTGGGAGTCAAACCTGACACCTATATTGGCTTCAGAGAGTTCTAGGGGCAGGAAGGATAGATGGAAGAGGTGAGAGCCATGGGACTGAAGATGTCGACAAGAGCCAAAGAGTATGGCTTCTGTCTTGTCAACATTTAAATGCAGAAAATTTCCGCTCATCCAGCTCTTGATGTCTGACAGACAGGCTAACAGAACATCAGGGGATTGGGGCTCGCAATTTGAGGTGGAAAAAAGTGGATTTGGGTGTCATCCTCATACATGTGGAAGTGTAATCCATGTCTGCGAATGACATCACCAAGAGGAAGCATGTAGATAAGGAAAAGAAGGGGGTACCCCACAGTAACTGGGTGGGAGCAAGAGGAAAAGCTGTTTATTGAGATGTACTGCTGGCAGTTTGTGAGGTAGGACTTGCACCAAGCGAGTGCGGTCCCACTGAGGTGGATGACGGAGGACAGGCTGTGGAGGAGGGTGGTGTGATCGACTGTGTCGAAGGCGGCATAGAGGCCCAGGGGGACAAGGAGGCAGAGGGAGCCCTTGTCACAGATAGAGAGGACATCGTTTGTGACTTTCAAAAGTAAGTAAATGACCAATTAAAAAAAAATCCGAGCAGTCCAAATCTCTGACTGTCCAGTGCCCGGGGACGTCCTCCTGACACGATAGGCGCTGTGCAAATGTAATTTTTATGTTGTATTGTAAGGACACTAGAAGAAACTCCCTTTTTTCAATTAGTCCCATAGGATCTTTAATGTCCTCCCAAACAAGCAGGCAGTACCTCAGTTTAATGCCTTATCTGAAGGATGTTAATTGAAATTTATTTCTCAATTGTCTCAAATAATTAACGCAATCATCCAAATAGTAGAGGGTAATCTCTTGTCTGATAATACGTCCTAAACACAAGACAGAAAATAGGTCAGCCCCAATGCAAAACCACTTTAAGGCCAAGTAAAGAACACACAAGCTGAAATGATAAAAAATCTGGCTTGCTGTTCCACAGTAGAGCTCAATACTCATTTGAATTCTGAAATCCTATTTTTTTTGGAAATAAATCAAAATTTGTTTGGAATTCGATGTCTATTTTGCAATTGGTTTCCTAGGCCATCGCGTACATTATCTGTCACAACACTTAGCCGGAACAAGAATATGCATCTTCTGAAGTTTTCTAATGGAAATTGCTTGCTAGATTATCACTGCTGAGTGCTAGCTAGAAACTAAAGTAATGTGAACCTCATTAAGTATTCCATCCATACGCTTCTGTAATGCATTTGGCCTGAGATCATATCATCTTTTTCTGCATGCATGACACCCACATAACTGGTTGTAGATTGCCTTTATTCTAGTGAATTTATGCCCTTTCAGCCTCAATGATGTATCACGCAGACAGGTTTGCTGAAGAGCTGTGGATTGGGAATTGTTCACAGAAAAAAATTGAGCGTATGGCTCTGAATAGTCTGTAATTGGAAACATTCAACTTGTTTTTTTAACTAATACATTGCTAAGATATTGCTTAGAAGTTTTATTATTGAATGATCATTAAAAGATGGATTATTCTGAGCACTGCAAGAACCTGCTGTGCGCAATTGTGCCGCATCTCGCCCACAAAATACACAGTCAACAACTATAACTTGAATTTATATAGCGCCCTCCACACAGAGTAGTGTCTCTGAGAGCTGAGCAGTGGCGAAGCCTGACTTCTAGCTGGGGAGAGGGGGAAGATGGACGTAAGAATGACAGAAGAGGAAAGTTTTCAGACGGGACATGGATTTGAACACGTGATACCGTGAATGCATTTTACAGTATAGTCCGTGAAGTGCTTTGAGAATTCTCGAAAAACGTGATAAAGCGCTGTATCAAATGCAAGGATTTGTTTTGCTTCGCCCCATCCCTTACCTTTTTCAAGACCCTCCTCCTCAATCGTGCCTTCGGTCACCCTCCTACCCCTACCTTTCCTGCCTTCCACCTTTCCTGATCTCAATTCCCAGTTTAGGTCATAATCCATGATTGCCCAAGGCTTTAGGATCCTATCCTGATGTGAAAGGCCCTACTCACAGGTACCTTTTTTTGGTATAGTTGTTAGGGGGAGTAGAAATGGAAGGTAAAGCTGACTTCTGTATAAACGCTGCCTATTCATAGATTCATAGATTATAGATTCATAGAATTTTACGGCACAAAAGGAGGCCATTCGGCCCATCTAGTCTGTGCCGGCTCTTTGAAAAGAGCGATTCAATCCCACTGCCCTGCCCGCTCCCCATAGCCTAATAGACCTGTTCTCCCTAAATAAAGATCTAATTCCCTTTTAAAAGTTGTTATCGAATCAGCCTCCACCACCTTTTCAGGCAATGCATTCCAGATTTGAACAACTCGCTGAGTGAAAAAAATTCTCCTCAGCTCCCCTCTACTTCGCCTTGAAACTATTTTAAATCTGTGACCACGAGTCACAGATTCACCCACGAGTGGAAATAGTTTTTCTCTATTTGCCCTGTCAAAACCCCTCATGATCTTATAAACCTCTATTAGGTCTCCCCTCAATCTTCTCTGCTCCAGAGAGAATAACCCTAGCCTATCTAGCCTCTCCTCATAGCTGAAGTCCCTCAATCCTGTCACCATCCTAGTAAATCTTCGTTGTACCCTTTCCAATGCCTTCACATCCTTTCTGTAGTGTGGTGACCAGAATTGAACACAGTATTCCAGCTGAGGCCTCACCAAAGTCTTATAGAGGTTAGTCAGCACTTCCTGACTTTTGTACTCTATACCCCTATTTATAAAGCCTAGTATCCCATATGCCTTCTTAACAGCCTTGTCTACCTGTCCTGCCACCTTCAACGAGTCACTAACACAAATCCCCAGGTCTCTCTGTTCCTTCACACCATTTAAAATTGTACTATCTAGCCTATATTGCCTCCCTTCATTTCTTCTCCCAAAATGCATCACCTCACACTTCTCTGCATTAAACTTCATCTGCCATGTGTCTGCCCACTTTACCAATTTGTCTATATCCTCGTGCAGATGGCTACTATCCTCCTCACTATTTACTATTCTCCCTAACTTAGTGTCATCTGCAAACTTGGAAACTGTACTCCGTACACCCAAGTCCAGATCATTGATGTAGATTACAAACAGCAATGGTCCCAAAACTGATCCCTGTGGCACACCACTGCTCACTTCCCTCCAATCTGAAAAACAGCCGCTCACTACAACTCTCTGCTTTCTGTCTCGCAGCCAGTTGTGGATCCACGCTGCCACTGTCCCTTTTACGCCATAGGCCTTTAATTTCATAATAAGTCTCTCATGTGGCACTTTGTCAAATGCCTTTTGAAAGTCCATGTAAACTACATCAACTGCGCTACCATTATCTACCCATTCTGTTACTATTGTCCTGAAAGCGTGCTGTATCTGTGCTGAGATTGGCGGGCACAGAGCCGTCATCACTAATATTGTTTAATTAGGGTCAGAAAACGTAATTTGGACACAATTTATATTTTACAAGCTTGCCTTTTTTTTACTGAGACACTAATGCAGACTCGTTTGGGACACTGCTTAATTAATGCTGTCACAGGAAGGCAGTGCGGATTTGGTTTACAGTTTACAGTACAATCGATTCACTTTAACAGTAAATTCTGTGAAGCACTTTGAGACATCTCAAGGATGTGATAAGTAGCTGTATCAAACGCAAGGATCATTATGATTATCAACTGTGATCTCGGAAGGAGGCGCATCGTGTCTACTGGAAGGATGCGATCACATGGGTCAAAGCACGTTCTTCATCAGAATCTCCCTTTGTGGGTATAAATGTTATAAAAAGCCGCAGAATAGAAAAAACCCATTGTATGCCTTTCCTAACCACGGTAAGCTTGGGAACTGCGCAGAAGGTCAATCAGCACCTGAAAGAGAGATGTGTTTCAGTATAATTGCTTTTGTTGTGCGTGTCTTTTTTAATGTAGAAAATGTTACCAACTGGAAAGCGTTACAGCGCCTAGATCTTTACGAGCAGAACTTCTGAATCTGATGGAAGGCAAGCTGTTTTAATAATAATAATAATAATCTTTGCATTTAATATAACGACTCATCACATTTTTGAGTCGTCTCAAAGCGCTTCACAGAATATACTATAAAGTAAATTGACTGTGTATTATATGGACAGAATACAGTCGACAGCAGTATCCCCCAAATAAGTTGCATTGAGTGACCTAATTTATTTATTGAAGAGATTATTACCCCACGGATAGCAATCTGCCAATCGACTAACAACCGGGTTTCTGCTTCCTGTTAGTGGCATGTGGAGGAAGGAAACTTGCCTGAGGTTTAGCCCTGCCTGGGAATCGAACCCGGTGAGCATTGTGAGGTGAGCGTTCCTACCAATATGCTGCAGGACTCCACATTCCTCAGGCTTGCAAGATATATTTAGCCAAGCACAGCCAACCCGGACTGCTCCATCCAAGACGTACTAAGTAATACAGTATCAAATGCAAGGATTATTATAGAATAACTGTTTCATGCAATTGAAACATCTCAAAGCGCTTTACAGAATATACTGTAAAGTCAATTGACTGTGTATTTTGTGGTGAATTTACTCAGAGAGAAATGCATTGGAGGTGCAGCATCCTTTCTTGTACGTTCCACACAGAGACATATGAATAACTGAGGTGGAAACAAAACCAATAAAAGTGCTATTATGGAACTGACACTGTGGAAGCTCTCCTGACAGACCCCCAACTGTACACAGGAGAGGAGATGCTGGCAGTTGTGTACAGTATTTGCTCTATAGAACGTTACAGGATAGAAGGAGGCCATTCGGCCTATCATGCCTATGCCGGCTGTATGATCTCATCATCTCCTGTCCTCCACTGTAGTTTTTCCTTTGTCTTTCTTTCTCGCCCCCTTCTCTGCTTTTCCTTAAAAACTACTCCCTTCCAACATCCCCCAGTTCTGACAAAGGTCATCGACCTGAAACGTTAACCCACTTTCCTCTCTCCTGACCTGCTGACTTTTCCCGGCGACAGTGGTTGTTATTTGCACTATGTATTGATTCTGAGCTGTTGGATGCATAAGTGGAGTGTTCAAAGCTTTAATATTCACTCCTGGTTTGCATAATCATGCGGCAAACTGGCATACGTAAGAGGGCAAGAGGTGTCATTCTAAATTGACAATGGTCTTATGTTTTTTTTTAAAAAAATCATCTGTGGTTTAACCGTAGCCCTTTCCAAAGCAGCAAATTAAGTAGGGTGGATTTCTACATGGATTTCTTAACCTAATCAGGGTTTTGGGAATTAAGTTTTAATTGACCCCCTTGATTAATTCTGATCCTAATGAAGCCTGTGTGTTGGGGGCAAAGCTGCAGATTACCTCTCTTGCTTGTTCCAATTGTATCGTCTATCACCGTGATTCTAGTTTCTAATCATTAGAAGTTCCGTAGCATGGTGGTTAGTGTGTTTGCCGCGCAAGCGAGAGGACCAGTATTTAATTCCCAGGCACGGCGAAACTTTAGGCAAGATTCCTTACTCCATATGCCTCTGTTTGCCTAACTTTCAGATGTCTCAACCACGTGATTAGGTGCTAATATCGAAATCTTTGGAGCACAGGATTGTAAGGGCTGCCTGTGGAATTCCATCCCTCGCAAACGGACAGTGGCGGGATACGCCAACGGGGAGAAAATCGGCCATAGATTGGACACAATTTCTCTATCAAGGCAATATTTAGCGAAAAGCTAAAGCGTTGTTGCCTTGCTAGCCATCTATTTTGGATCCTTATGCTGCCTACTGTGTCCCTCCAGCCTGCCTTCCTAACCCCAGTGACATATGGTGAATGTTAGCACGGCTAGTATACCACAATGTACCCTCGAGGGCATTGAAACACGAGTGGGCCATGTTGCCTGTCGAGTCTACTCTGCAACACAGTGGGAAGTGAGGTGCACCGGGCTACCGTTATGCAATCCTAAACCTATCGCGCCCGAGTGTGGCTTTTCGTTTCCCGGTTGGATTTGACACCAAGCATTTTGCACGTTTCTGTAATGTATTTTTATTTCCAGTCGTGTGAGCAGCTGCTTTTCACGCCATTTCTTCTTAAGATTGCATACAGATGGAAATGTAATTTAGCATGCAACCTAGGTAGGGAATATTACAAGCACCCCTGTGAGCTTCCCTGCCCTTGAGGTGTCGGTTTCCTTTTCTCTCTCTATCTGTGTGTGTGTGTGGTTGGGGGGTGGTGGTGGGGGGGCTGAAGGAGTCTTTAAAAAAAACACCTGCTAGCCCGCTCATTTCAATTGATATATTTTCAGCATAATTCAGTCCTTTTTGCTCAGTTATTCCATCTGCCAGCATGTGCGCATCATAGTTTGATTGTACCATTAGACATTCAGGCAGTTGCTGTTAAATCATTTGTAGTATACCTACGGGGTAACTTTAACTCTCGTCACAAGGCTTTTGGTGCCATTTTGTGACCTTGTTTCAAAATCCTGGTTAATGGAGTCTGTTAAGCACCCGTGTGTGCTGTGCGGACGTGTGATCAAATGTGGTCGGCCTTAATTATGAAATGCACAGCCAATCGAAAGATGATAACTTATCTTCATTGGGTAATTTCATAATTCAGGGCTCCAACCATGTGTTTGTTTACCAAGGACCTAGAGGGAACCTTGAAAAGAATTGTAAGGTGGAAGTGTCTTCATTAATTCTCTCAAGATGGTCCCCATTGCTCGCGGTGTTGCAATGTAAAATAGGGTAATTGTTGTTAAATAGTGGTTGGAGAGACACAGAGCAAAGAAGCAATGGAGTATGTAGAATTTATGGATGGGTTTTGGACTAATGTAGATTAATGTGATCCTCGAAAGAAATCAGAAATAATTGCGGGAGTGGTGGAGAAAAAGACGGTACATAAGGGAGAGCTATCAGAAGTGTGAACAGAGTAAGAATTCGTGATGAAGGAGCGTTAGAAAAGGAACTGAAACTGAATGATCAATTTGTTAGAGTGATAGTATGGGGATAAGGTGGCTTAATGATTGTGTCTGATGAGAAGTCTGGATGTGTTATATTTGGGATATCAGAGCCCAGGTTTAAACCAGAGGCTAGTGTCAAATGTTGTGTAGCGCTGCTTAAAATGTTTCTAAGGGGAAATGGTTGGCAGGTGTGGAGGGAATAATGTGCAGGATGGCATTGAGAATAAGAGAAGGTTTGGCAGGTCAATGATCCAAGATGTGTGGTAAACCTTTGCCCCAAGGTGCTGGATAATCAAGGATTTGGATCATGACCTGGGTGTTGGGATCAGAAATGCTGGAGGACAGGTGGGTGACCAAAGGAGTGGTCGAAGAGAAGTGTCCTGAGATGGGACTTGAAGGAGGTAAGGGCGGGAGCAAAAAAAACCACAATATTAAAATTGGTCATTTTCAATCTACGACTGTTTGTGGGGACACTGCTGTGCGCAATTGGCTGCCGCGTTTCTCCCACAAATATACAGTCAATTCACTTTACAGTATATTCTGTGAAGCGCTTTGAGACGTCAATAAGATGTGAAAAGCACTATATCAAATGCAAGGGTTAGTATTATTATAATAAACTCCATCAACCAGAATCTTAACTTTGTTAAAAAAGCATGTGTGTGCTCTGAGATTCACAAAGCTGTAGATTGATAGATCTGACGCCTCTGGACATTGGCTTTGGGACGTCCTCCCATTATAGAAAGGCGCTCTATCAATGTAATTTTGTTGTTGTTGCTGTTGTTGCTCAGGAGAGGCTGGCGACGAGTGGGGAAGACCGTGCCAGGCGGCTGGAGGAGATGGCGTTCCACCTTAAGGAGCAGGTCTGCAGGCTGGAAACCGAAAGCGAGGCGATACTTCACTCCGCAGGCAGTGAAATCGAGGCTGTGTGTAAATGTGTCGTGAAGGACGCTGATGAAAAGTTCACGGTAATCTATACAATTACACAACAAAACATTTTAAAAAAATGTTTTTAACAAGTCCCCTTCCCACAATATTTTGTTTTAGTTTGCTACTTACTCGTGTCCTCATCCTCCTCAACCCAACATCTAATTTCCGCCAAGGATAAGAGAAAAGAACAGAGGCTAAGATTGCGTCTGTATCGCTCTGTAGCGGGCTGCTTGGGGGAATGTTAAGAGCACGATGGATTGACTCTTTCTACAAACACTCCCTTGCCGTCTCATTGTAGACGCATTGGACTGCGCTTGATAGTTCCTCATAGTGAACAGGCTGTGAATGGAAACTCTCTGTGGTGAGGAATCTCGCCATCTCCTCCATTCCTCTGTGGTGTGGAATCGGAATGGTCGGTCATAAGCCAGTGTCCTGCCTCACTTTGGTAAACCAGCCTGTTCCAATAGCAGTTACTGACAGGAAAGCGCACAGCTCGTGTTTGCCTCGCACTGTTAGAAAGTCTTTCCATGTAATTTGGGTGATCCTTTGTTTCATTATGGAAAGGTGCAGGCGAACAGATTATTGTGGGTAGATCAGCAATACAAACCGAAAGTCACAACCAACTCCTGTATTATGGACAGAATGGTGCAAAATGATGCTTTTGTTTTACTCTCTCCCAACATCTCACCATCATGGCCAATTGGGTATATATGACAACCAATGCATAACTTGATATTCCATATATTTTGACGTGCTTGTCCTGTATGGTTTAATGAGATTGGTGCCAATTAACAGTTGAGGACAATTGTATGAATGCCAAAGGCAGTGCAATTGCTTCTGTGCATCTGGCAGAATTTCCTTCCGCTATGGTTTTCTACATAGATTCATTCTTTGCGAATTTTCACTGATGCTTGGTGAAGTCCTCCCACAAGAGGGTGCCAGGTCGTTTCTTATTGCAAGACTTTGGGGGCAACAAATTGCCAACCTTAAATGTAGTAAATTTGATCGTATCCACCAACACTCCTCTCTGTGCTTGATGAATCGTTATGCTATGTAAATGCAAGTTGTTGTCGTCATAAAGGCATCAGTGGCTGATTGTCGGTGTTCTCGGGGGCCCTCTTTGACTCTTTGTGTACCGAAGAGTACACAAGGCCAATCTGGGTGGAAAGTCCTTCCACGTGAACTGACATGGTCTGTATCGATAGCAGAGCTCTCATGGTCTACGCGTTTTTTAATGAAAAGCAATGTAGGAAATTAGTCGATTTGTCGATGTTATTATACTCAGCAGTGAGAGAAATGACTTGTCCTTGGTCTTACAATTGCTCTTAATTATGACATCTGTAAGGCCAAAGCTTAATCTGCTGCTGTTCTTCTCCTGGCCTGAAGGAAGATATACATATTCTTTTATTTGGTTGATTATGGAGGATTCCTTAATATTGATGTGATTGACTGAATAGATCATTTCTCCCTAATCGTCTGCTGATCAACTTGGTGGACGAGATGTGAGGCCAACGTATGTTTTTCGAGAATTCTGTAGCTCGTAGGAGGCTGAGGAAGCGCAATGCATATACACTGTGGTCAGAGAGGAACCTGTGTTTGAATCCAGGCAGGTCAGGACGAAACCGTGGGCAAGTTGCCTTACTCCATACGCCTAATAATAATCACTCAAAAAAAATAGTAAAAATTGGTCATTTCAATCCACGACTGTTCGTGGGAGACTATTCGTGGGACACTGCAGTTGGCTGCCGCATTTTCCCCACAAATATACAGTCGGTTCAATTTACAGTATATTCTGTGAAGCACTTTGAGACGCCTAGAAGATGTGAAAAGCACTCTAACAAATGTAAGGATTATTATTATTTAGATTGCTATGAACAGATCTTTAATGGATGGCAGCATCTTCAGTGCCAAACTGTGTTGAACAGAGTTCTAGATGTGTGAGCATAATAAAGCCACCATGGTAGGTGGTGCTGTGCTGGAAACCCACACAGGTGATGGTGGACTGAGGACCGGACTGAGTACTGGACCAGGACTGAGAATATTGAACATTCTTAGAGGCTTGCCTAACTTCAGGAAGCATTGGGGACATTAGGGTAGTCATTTGCAGGCACGACGGAGAGGTCGGTACAAGCAAATTTCCAAGGAGTAACAAAAATTGATTTAAGACCAAGGAGATTGTTGAATAAAGATATGGGTTTAGTTACGACAACAACAACAACTTTGATTTGTATAGCGCCCTCCACGCCAGACAGCGTCTCAGAGCGCTTCACAACAACGGATCCCGGGACCGAGCCAGGGACAGGGGTGGAAAGGTGACCAAAGGCGCGGTTGAAGAGAAAGATTAGTGACAGGTTGGAATAAAACTTGAGCCGTTTATGTCATGTACCTTTAATTGATTTTTGATAACTTTCTGCCGTGTCTCGTGACTGCAGCCAAGTCGGGTGCACGCAACCTGCAGCCATAAGAGAGCATGCAACAGATTTAGAGCTAAATTGTTCAAGTGAGCAGTTTAAACCAGGACAAGCAGCTGACAGTGAATTTAAGGTAATAATTCTATCGGGGCTTCTGCTGATGTTCCCAAACTGTTAAGGCCAGCTTTTCTGCTTTGTTGTGTCATCAGAAGTTCCAGATTGAATTGTTGCTTGTAACTCATTGCTAATCATCCATTATTCCATGCGCTAGTGATTACGTTTTGGACTGGATGTTGAGTATTCCTGTATAAGTGGAACAGTCCTGTCGGCTAGTAGGGATATTGGTATAACTCGCAAGACCTGAAGACACAAGGTCCTGTGGAGTCCTGTAGCTCAGTGATTAGAGCACTCACCTCACAAGCGAGAGACCAGGGTTTGATTCCCGGCAGGGTGAAATGTTGGGCAAGTTTGTTTACTCTCCATGCCTCTGTTTACCTCTCAGTAAATAGGAACGCAGTTGTTAATCGATCGGGTCATTGCTTTTCTGAGGATAATAATCCTTAAAAAAAACAAATGGTCACTTAATCCCTGTCTGTTTGTGGGACACTGCTGTGTGCAATTGGTGTTTTTCTTCAAACCCCCGCACAGTTTCCCACGGCGTCCCTCAGGGCTCTGTCCTCGGTCCCCTTCTTTTCACCCTTTACACGCTCCCCCTGGGCGACGTCATCCGCAGACATGGGGTAAATTTCCACATGTATGCGGATGACACCCAGTTGTACCTTTCTGCCTCATCCCTCAACCCCCAGACGATCGATGTTCTGACAGCATGTCTGTCCGACATCGAATCGTGGACGAGGGACAACTTTTTGCAATTGAACGTGAGTAAGACCGAGGCCCTCCTGATTGGCTCAAGCCAGCGCCTCCGCACATCGGGCGCTGCCAGCCTCAACATCCAAGGCTGTACTCTCCACCTCACAAAGCCAATCAGGAACCTCGGCATCATGTTCGATCAAAAACTTTCCTTCCTCCCCCAGATCCGCGCCTTGACCGGCACCGCCTATTTCCATCTGCGCAACATTGCCAGGCTCCGCAATTATCTCACCCCCCGCGCTGCCGAAACACTCATGCACGCGTACATCACCTCACGGCTGGACTACGGAAACTCTCTCCTAGTCGGCCTCCCCAGTTCCTCCATTCACAGGCTGCAGGCCATCCAAAACTCTGCAGCCCGTGTACTATCCCGCACCCGCCTCCGTGACCACATAACCCCCACCCTCGCCCGTCTCCACTGGCTCCCCATCCTCCAGAGGATCGTGTTTAAGATCCTCGTCCTCACCTACAAGGCCTTACACGGCCTTGCCCCATCCTACCTAACCGATCTACTCTCCCCCTACACGCCCACCCGGACCCTCTGTTCAACAGGACTTGGCCTGCTCCAAGCCCCCCGCCCGAACCGCTCCACCATCGGAGGCCAGGCCTTCAGTTTCTCCGCTCCCACCTTATGGAATGCCATCCCTCAATCCCTCCGTTTCGCCTCTTCCCTTTCCTCTTTCAAGGCCGATTTGAAGACTTTCCTCTTCGATCGTGCCTTTTGTTCCACCCCGAACTCTTTTACCTCCCCTTCGTGTTTCACCCCTTCCCAAACACTCCCCTCCCAGCTCGGGTCACACGCCTCTTGTGTAGCGCCTTGGGACGTCCTCCCGACGTGAAAGGCGCTATATAAATGTAAATTGTTGTTGTTGTTGTGCCTATAAATATGCAGTCAATTAATTTTACCGTACAGTATATTCTATGAAGTGCTCTGAGACGTCTCATTGACGTGAGAAGTACTATAGCAAACGCAAGGATTATTATTATGATGAGAATACAAAAGAATAAAATGTTACACAATTAACTCAGCTATGCTGCTACAGCTAGTCAGCACATAACTTGCTGTCACCTTGCAAATTGTCTGTTCGCCGCATAACAAACCTAGCTAAACGTGGGTGAGTGTCTGCGACGCAGTGCTGCACGACTTGAGCAGAAAATCAATCCTGTGCCCAACTTCACGTTCACGGCTCGAGATAATTTTGTGTTTAATGAAATTACACAATGCGATGACAGTGTTACCTCAAGAGTAATTTTTAGTAGTGATATTTCTGCTCCCAAATGATTTCTCCTGTTCATAAACAATAATTTTATTTGCTCCGCAGGCGATATCACTTACGCCCGGATTAGAGAACGATCCTCATCGCTGGCTGGCGGAAATAAAAGTATGTATTCGAGGTGTTGAGTACAGTAAAACCTTATTTATCCAGTACCCAACCAACCGGCATACTCAACCATCCGGTATCTCCCAATTGTATTGAGGGATCCGGGACACTTGCGGTATGCTCACTTTGCGTGTGTGCACTTATTAAACTTACCAATCGCTGGAATGCTTTTTTACCGATCATTTTACCGAGTGTGCTGAAGGCTTTATTGGTAAGTATCCATACAATATTCTGTTATTATTTAGTCTATCATTAATATGGTATGTTTTAAAATAAGTTAATTTTTTGTGTAGGATTTTCGGCAATATGCAGCTCGAATATCCGGTATGTTTGATTAATCGGCACCAGGCAGGTCCCGAGGGTGTCGGATAACAAAGGTTTTACTGTACAATGTATACTGTTCATGGTATTGCCCCGGAGAAAAAACAGGGCTCTGGTATATTGACAAGGAGAGCGTTAGAAGGATGGGATTCCTTTTTATGAAGTATCTCTGACGGTTTGGAATATTGGACTCCCTTCCACCCTATTCCCCACCCCCGCCAGGACTGCATCAGAAAGAAATCAGAAAGAGCCAGAATCATTTCTGGGACGTGAATGCCAGGGAGCTGTGCGCGCGATGAAAAGATTTGTTGTGTCCAGTCAGTTTTGCACTTGGTTTACTGAGAAATACAAGCTGACATTTGGCATCCTTTACCTTCTGGAAATGTAGATTACATCTTCTCCATTTTAACTTTGATGGTGTTTGGAGGCATTGCCTGTGTCCACCCGAAGCTGAGTTTGCTTGGCTGCCCACAATTAGAATTTGTTTCCATTTTCACTTTGGTGAGGGGTTGATCTGAGCAACACTGGTCTCTTCCAGTTCTGTGCCTTCTAGTGCTCTCATGTGGTAATCAACAATCCCCCAAGTCTGCAATAAATAACCTGGACAGTGAGGGTGTTCGGGGATATGGAAAATTGGCTGGAATTGTTAATAAAAGGCAAAGCTGGCTTCTTGCCTGACCCCAGTTCCAATGTTCTCCTTCAATTGCTGTTTAAATGCTGTGAAAGGAGTTCAGATTATTTATTTTGAAAAAGTTCTGTGGATTTGCAGTGGGGTGCGAGCTCTGTTCAGCATCGAGGTCTTAAAGCTAGAGGTGCAGCAGATTGCACGCAGGTCAGTTTTTGCTGTGTGCTAGTTTGGTAGAGATCAATTTATTTTCACCTACAAAACACACAGTTATTTGACTTTGCAGTATCCTCTGAGTATCCTCTGACACGCTTTGAGATGCCTGATGTGAAAGGCGCTGTGTGCTAAATGCGAGGATTATTTTTGTTTTAAAAATTGTTTTCAGTTTATGCATCAGCGTCTGGAAACGTTCACACAAAAATAAACCTACAGTCGAGTGATTACTGAGCAAAATGAAGCCACTGAAGGTGCTTTATGGTAATTTGAAAAACCTGAAACAAAATTAACAATAATATTCTGGTTACTCAATCTACCACTGTTTGTGGGACACTGCTGTGCACAATTAATTGGCTGCTGCATTTCGCCCACGAAATATACCGTCAATTCACTGTATACAGTACATCCCGTGAAGTGCTTTGAGACGCCTCGAAGATGTGATTAGGCACTATATCAAATACAAGGATTATTACAAGGATTATTATTGTCAGTAAAACATGGCTTCCTTCTGAAATCTGTATCTGGCGTGATTTGCAGAATAGAGACAATGATTCCCAGCTGGTTGCTCACTGCTGACCCTATTGGCCAGTTGAAAATAAATAATGTGCAGTCAGTCACCTCTGCCATTCACACGCTTCAAAGACCCATTGGTTTGTTGGAAAAGCATTGGGCCTTGCCACCTGGCAGCACACACTTTGCACACGTTATCTCAGAATAAACACGTAAGGGCCATGAGCCGCGCAGGCTCTGGGTGGATTTGGGATATTTTTAGAGGGAAAACAAAGTCTGCTCAGTACTCGGCTCAAGCCGACATAGACTGACGTCAGCCTTCGCATTGCCAGCTGGAAATTAAAAAACAATGTCCAGTTGTTTTAATGTTACATTTGGGCTTATCTGAAGCAAGCCACCTGACTCATCCAGGGGAGGCTTAGCCCTCTTTCACGGTATACCTCCAATTGTGTGACCTGGGTGGGCAGACGCATTTGTCTCGCGTAAATGAAGAGCCACAATACAAAGTACCGATGTACCTAACAAGGGCCCAGGGAAAATATTCCACTTACTGGAGCAAGCGTTCAACATCGCTGATTCATGGTGAGCAATGCCTTATTTTATCAGGCCGTGTGCTGTTACTTTATATCCTAACTATCAAAGCAACAATACGCGGCAATGAAACATGGAGGTCCTGTAGCTCAGTGGTTAGAGCGCTCGCCTTACAAGCGTGAGACCCATGTTTGAATCCAGGCAGGCCAGGGCGAAACCTTGGGCAAGTTTCCTTACTTCACACACACGCCTGATAATAATCCGTCCAAGAAACAACTATAATAAAAATTGGTCATTTCAATCCACAATAGTTTGTGGGGACACTGCTGTGCGCAATTGGCTGCTGCGTTTCACCCACAAATATACAAACAATTCACTTCACAGAATATTGTGTGAAGCGCTTTGAGACATCTAGAAGACATGAAAAGTGCTATATCAAATGCAAGGAATATTATTATTAGGGGCAAGTAATTTCAAGCAGATATCAATAGCATTAGTCAGTATTTGTTTAGACCCCTTTCTGCGCTGTTAGATGTTCAAACCTCTCGTCGTCTCATTTCTCCTCATCTCACTGTTCTGTACTCAGTCTTCGCAAGCCAACAGATGCGCAAATCTATGTTCTCTTATTTCTCTGCAGATGATTCTGCCGTGCCTTCTGAGCGCAGGCAACTGTAGCGTGTAACCTGCAGTGAATTCGGCATTGAAACCCAATGGAAGAAACATCACAACAGTCATGGGACAACCCAAATTAAAAACCGCGGAGTGTATGATAGTGTTTTGAGGGGAGCAGGTTGCCTTTCTGTTGGTTATTGGTGCATTGAACCCCTCGTGCTGTCTCAGATGCTGCTGCTTAGAGCTGCTGAATTGGTTGAAGAACCTACCACCCGCCACGCATGACCACTGCTGAACCACTTCAGTTGGATGTGCCGCTGCGGAGAGCAGCCCTGTTAGCAATTCGGGCCCAGGCTGCACAGCTCAGTCTGCATCTAAATAATAAATGTTCAAAAATATATATATATACCGTTCTAAATAAAAACTGGTGATTTAGCAAATTTATTTTCGACCTCCAAAAATTCACGTCTGATCATTTCCATGTGAAGTTACCCGTTTGCACATTGCGACGCACTGGAATGTATTGTAACGCACTCGCACTTTAGCAAAGTTTTATTGTGTTTTGGCAATTCTTTTAATTGGATTGCAGTGAGACTTTTCTATTTTAGCCACTCCATTCCCTTCATGGCTGTTTGTGGAACGTTGCTATGCTCAAATTGCCTGCCGCATTCACTGCCTATAAAATACACTTTACATCAAATGCTTTGAAAGCGCTGTGGGACTTCCTACTGACGTGAAAGGTGCTATATCAAATTCAATGATTATTATTTTATTACATTTGGAATAAAATATTCCGGCATTTCTTTATCCTGTACTTTTCCTTCTCAGGCCAGATAGATTTTCCTTCACAGTTTATACAGAGGATGCATGCCAATTTGGACTTTGTAGTTCTGCCTAATATGTGCTTTGAATGGTGTCTGGAATGGCTTCATACATAAGATCCTGTTTTATGCTGGGGGATCAGAATTGTTTTGCAGTTTGGTATTGGATAAACCTCACATTGTTCTTGAGACTATAGAGAGATTAAAATTCCTATCACGCTCCCCCCTCTTCATCCCTTCTGCCGTTGAATATCTTTTCTCTTCAAATATTTGATGGATAAACAAAATTGAGGAAGCATATACCGAAAATTGGCTCTTGTGTCTCTGTGTCTGACATTCTCTGTCTAAGTGTGGTCTAAGCAGAGTGAAGCACTGCATGTGGAAATATCAATGTGGTGATGAGGTTCAATAAATGTTGAATGTGAAGTAATGAAGATGTATTGAATATGTCTGAAAGAATATTGTATTGCATAAGCCATCAATTGTATGCATTATGTATTAAATGCAAGTGGTTTCTTCTCTGTTCTGGACGGGTTGAGGTCAGAGAGCTTTCTTCGTCCAAACCTGTCCTGCGACCTTTTACTCACGTAAACCCTTTTAAGATCATCTTGAATCAGATTAATTAACTGTTTACCATACAACGCAGCTGACCCCAGCACTTGTGGTTGTGCTTGAAACAATTATTGCTGTTTACAATTCTAAGCCTGCAGCTCAGAAGAACAATTTTAATGGGTTTACCGACTGAACCATTTCAGTGATTTGACCTTTGCTTGAGCACCAATGCAATAATTATCATTTTTATCACTCGAACAACGACTGTTTGTGTGACACTGCTGTGCACTATTGACTGCCGCGTTTCGCCGCCAAAATATACAGTCAATTCACTTTATGGTACATTCGATGAAGCTCTTTGAGACATCTAGAAGATATGATAAGGCACTAGATCAAATGCATCATTAATAATGTAGTCCTGTAAAGACCAAATATGTGCTCCAGTTTTTGTCTTCTTTACAGGCTTTGACAGACTTTTTTTTAGAGAAATTGGTTCTGATGGTGAACGGCAGTTGACAAATAGTATGACTTGTCTCACCAGACCAAGCTGCAGTGGCTGAGTGAGGAGGTAAAAGAGCGGGACAGGAGAGAGTCCAAGCTACGGCGCAAGCTTCACCTGTACCAAGGGCAACTCAAAGAGCTTGTTCGCAACAAGGACTGCGAGAACCAGGTTTACGTTGAGCAGATTACCAAACAAGAGAACCTCCTTCAGCAGATGCACCGAGAGAAAAGAGGTCAGTCCTGCAAACTTACTCTTACATAACCTTTCGAAATTTCAGTTGGAGGTGAGGTACAGATCAGCCATGATCTAATAAGAGTGGTGGAACCGGGACTGAATGGCCGACTCCTGTTCCTTTATAACCTGCAACAAATTGCATTTCTCTCGCTTTAGTCTCGAGATATTTTCAGGTTCGAGTAAATTTCACGCAGAAATTCATCCAATTCCCCCCAAAGATTCGGTTAACACCTCAAGTGCATCTTAAGATTAACCCGAATCTTAAGACTTGGAAGTTAATAGCAGTGGTGGAAAGTGCCTCGCATTCCAGAGTGAAGTATTTCTACTGCATTTTAAATAGTCTTACAGTGATAAGTCCCTAAAAAGTACTGCGCAGGGGAAGCTTATGTCAGTGCTGGCGTAATTTGCTAAGCAGTTTTTAGTAGAATGCAAATAAATTCTCTTTGTGGGCAGTTCCCTGTGTTCTCCAGATTACCCAGACCGAGGAGACGAACTCGAGAGAAGAAACAATTGGGTGTTTGACGTATCATATTAATCTTATAATACTAGGCATTTCTGAAACAGCCGTACTTTATGGAAAGCCTTTTAATTTGTTCTGGTTGGACATCCTGCGTCAATGTTCTGCAAATCACTTAATTAAGATCCCCCTGCTCCAACCTTGTAAATGTTCCCTCTCCTCCAATCGTCTCCCTTCATCTGCTATGTGTACTGTGGCATTGGTTCCATCTACTTGCCTTGGCAGCCAATCCCTTAGTTCATTCTAGTGAAGGTGTTGTAGGATAGTGGGAAACTGTGGTTGATATAGGGGAGATAGCGTATGGGCTTAATATCTTTTCGTTCTTCCGTTCCTCCTTTTCCTTTACGACCACACCACACCTGCTGTAGTTGTGTCTGCACATTTACAAGGTTGAAGTGGGAAGTAATTTATTTGTGCAGAAGTGTGGGAGTCATCTAGTTATGCTATGTATCTCCGAGATTATATTATACACCCAAGCTTATTAAGAACACTGATGTGCAGTATTGAACGCGGGCTGATAAACTGTGCACTTGTTAAACGTGTAACTGATTGGAAATGTTTTGTATATTTTGTCTGGATTGTACGTGATGAGACTATTTACAGCTCTGAATAGAGCAGCTTGAGATTGGTATGATCTGTTCACTAACTCATCTTGACAACTGAAATAAATAGCTGCCCGAGAGCCATCTATCATGAGTAGTGTTGGAATAAACAAAAGAGTTGATCAGTTTGTTTCAGGAGCGTTGTATGAAACCTCTAATTTACCTAACTGTAGATAGAACCCGGTTGTTGGTCGATCAGCGCCTTGGGACGTCCGCCTGACAAAAGTGTAATTTTGTTGTTGTTGTTGTTGATTACCTGATTGTTTTTCCAGGAGTAATAATCCCTTCAAAAAAAAAAAACAATTTGGTCATTCAATCCACGACTATTTGTGGAACACTGCTGCGTTTTTCGCCCTCAAAATATAATCAATTCACTTTGTCGTATATTGTGTGAAGCACTTTGCGATGTCTCAAAGACATGATAAGGCGCTGTATCAAATGCAGGGATTATCATTGGTATAACCTGTTCTTTGTTGCTGGTGTTTTTTCTATCAAAAGTGAACTTCGCAATGTTCTGTGAAATTACCCTAAGTACGAGACAATTGCAAGGCTTTCTCTTGACAGCACAGAAGGTTCTGAGCTCAAATCGTACAACTCGTTCTGGGTCAAGTGGAACATATCTCAGGAGCCTGGGGATTGTTTCATTTCCCAAGAACTCAGGAGTTGAAGGACTCGCAAGATGACAGATGACAGACTGGTTCAGATAAAGGAAGCTTTTCGGTCCATTTGATTTCATCTTTCCAGAACACCCGCTCTCCCGTCTTCCCGTCAGGTGGAACCATGGAGACAACTATTTAAGAAAGGAGCACACGTAGCCCCACTGTTCAGCTTAATCTCACGATTTTCTTCTAGAATCCCTCGGACTCTGATTTATGGAAGCGAAAGAAACTGCTAAGATTGTACCAGTAAAAGCAATTACGGCAACAACAACATCATATTTATAGAGCGTCTTTCACGTCCCAAGGAGGACGCCCCAAGGCGCGTGACGGTGGTGGAGCACCATGCTGAGCTGTGGGGAGGGAAAGATCTAAGCATTGACTGACTAAAACTATTGAGCCTGTCTCTGTCCAGTTGGTCACTCAATCATGGAATTATACAGCACAGAAAGAGGCCATTCAGCCCATCGGGTCTGTGCTGGCTCTTTGAAAAGAACTGTTCAAATCAATCCCACTCCCCCGCTCCAAAGCCTTGCAAACCCGTCCTCCAAAATAGCTTATCTACTTCTTTCTTAAAAGTTGTTATCGAATCGGCTTCCACCACCCTTTCAGGCAATGCATTCGACAGTGGGACACTACCGTGCTCAATTGGGTGCTGCATTTCACCCACAAAGTGTATAGTTAATTCACTTTACAGTTTGTGCTCTGTGAAGAGCTTTGAGATTTCTCGAATATGCGATAAAGTACTATATCAAATGCAAGGATGGTTATTATTATGACCATAATCAGTGTAATTTACTTTGTAAGATGTATATGTATAAAAAACACAGCATTCAGATATATATTTTTGAGAATAGGAGCTAAGGTGAAAGCTACAAATTTGCTCCCACCCCACCAAAAAGATTGAAAGATGGAGCAAAGGTTTTGTCAAGAGTTTATCTGGTTTTATCTGCGTGTAGTGTTAAAACACAAGCTTTACAATTTCCACAGAAACAGTGCTAAAGTTCACAGAAAGCGATTGAGACATCAGCTGCAATCGTGCTTGGCAGGTAACGTCTGAAATATGGGATTGCACTGTCAGCACAAGATTGCTTTATCTGCAGGAAATTATTGGCATTTGTTTGAGGGTGCATTGGATTGTATAACACCACGTTAAAACATTAACCTTGGTGTGTGTGTTTTTTAAAAAAGAATTCAGTAAAAGCCCGTTTATCAGGCACGCTCGGGGGGCGGGGGATGGCTGGGGGGCGTGGACTAATTGACTGTGCTGGATAAACGGGCGGCAAGTTACCGAAAACCCAACACAAAAAATTTACTTATTTTAAAACATACTATATTAATAATATACTAACTAGTAACTAGTATTGTATGGTTACTTACCAATAAAGATTTCAGCACACTTGGTAAAAAGATCTAAGTTCGTAAGTTTAATAAGTGCACATGCAATGTTAGTTGCAATGTTCTTTTTACTCAAATACCAGGACTATTAGATCAAATTGTAGAATGCTACAGTACAGTTACAGGCCATTGGGTCCATCAAGCTGGTAATTTTTCTCCAATATGAAACTTTTGATCTACTTGCTCAATGATGGTGGAGATGTGTTGTGTGTGCCGAAATGTCTTCGTCCAAGAGAGGTCTTGAAGACTTAGACTTCACAGGAGGAGTACATCGGTAACTACAGATGAAGAGTCAAAATCTCTTACCGACTAACCGCTATTGAAGTTAAATTCAATAATAACTTTCAAAGGGGAATTGGATGTACACTTGAAAGAAAATAGTTTGATAGGGTTTAGGGAAAGAGAGGTGAGTGGGGCTGATTCGGTAGCTCTTTCAAAGACCTTTTGTAAATATTTTGCAAGCAAGTGGCCAAATAGAATGGTTATTTTCTCAATACAATACACACCCTTTTTCAAAGCTTTTTATTTGTTAGCATTCTTGGTAAAACTTTACAAGGTTAGTAAACAAAAATGAAAACATTAGCGAATGTAAGAACGAACAGCTATCATTAATGTAGTACATTCCAGACATATCACCAAGCAATTGACAGGGATTTGAGTCTAAGTTGTGGAACTGACCTAGTGTTCGCAGACTTGGAAAGAAGGAAACTATAATAGAGCAATGTTTTGACTTTGTTGGCATTTGTTTGGATTTTAAAATGATCTGAGCTGACAGTGATGGGCAGGACATCGCCACCTGCCTGCTGAGGAGGAAGGAGACCTACATTTTGGTAGAGGAATATTTTGTGTTCTCAGATGTACAGTAATTGTAGATGATGTTTTAACTGAATGAAATGGAGAGCTGGGTACAGTCTGGCAGATGTACTTCTGCTCCAGCTGAACATTTTGGACTTGCAACTCATCTATATATTAGATTATGTATGTTGAGGCCCAGAGTGCCCAGATCCCACTTATTATTTATTTGTTTTCCTTCCCCGTACGCTCTGTTTTGATTTAAAAAAATGTTTTAATGATATTTTACTCCAAATGTTCGCTTCCTTTTGTCTATCGGAACATAGACAGGACTATAGGCCATTCAGCCCGCCGAGCCTATTATAATCGAATCCAGGCAGGTCAGGGCGAAACCTTGGGCAAGTTTCCTTACTCCACACGCCTAATAATAATCCGTCTAAAACAAACCCCCCCACAATAATAAAAAATAATTGGTCATTTCAATCCACGACTGTTTGTTTGGGGACGCTGCTGTGGGCCATTGGCTGCCGCATTTCACCCACAAAATATACAGTCAATTCACTTTACAGTATATTCTGTGAAGCGCTTTGAGACGTCGATAAGTTGTGAAAAGCGCTATATCAAATGCAAGGATTATTATTATTCTATTAGATGCTTTCTATTTGTTGATCTGTACCTCAACTCCAATCACTAGCCTTTGCAACATATCCCTTGATTCCCTGACCTAACGAACATCTATTCACCTCAGTCTGAAAAATGTGGATGAATCCAGCATCCGAAGCGTTTTGTGAGAGAGAATTCTGGATGTGCACCACTCTTTGTGTGATTGTGTGAGGTTCTGACCTCCTCCATGTCCCCCGCCTGCCCCTCCCCACCACCGTTGCTCGTGACTTCAACACATTTACCCCCATTTGGAACTCTATCCCATAGTCACTTTGCCTTGCTCCCCGCCTTGCCTCCTTCAACACACGTCTCAACGCCCTCCTCTTCAACCGTGCTTTCGGCCACCTACTCTCCCTGATCTCCACCCCACCTGATCCCAACCCCTTGCTCAGGTCCAAATCCCCGACTGTCCAGCGTCTTAGGATGTCCCCCCGACGTGAAAGGTGGTGCGTAAATGTAAATTGTTGTTGTCATTGTGGTTAAATGGCGTTTTTTGTGAGTGCCACAACCTTTAATTCTTGTGGGCCCAGCGCGTGAATCAATCTAAGGGCATTTTTCTTCTTTTCTGTGTTTGAATCTGTTTAGTTTGCGATTCAATAGTTACCCTGCGGATTATGATATGGATTTACTGAGCAGTATGTTCAGTAAATCGGGGAAGTGGAATCTTAGCTCTAAAACAACCAATTAATCTGTGTATTCTGTAGATTTGTGTCGCTCGGTTTTAAGGCAGGATGTGATCAATAGCCTTGGATTTAGGTGCTGATATTGGCTTACCATTCTAATCATTTTAATGTCACAAGCAATAGGAATGTTTACCTTTTTCTAATGAGGTGGCTGCTGGTGTGTTCAATCTTATTTCTTTCAATTTCCCCTCCACTTGTTAATTATAATAATAATCCTTGTATTTAATATGGGACCTTATCATGTCTTTGAGAAATCTCAAAATGTATCACAGTATGTACTGTACAGTGAATTAACCGTGCATTTTTTTTGGTAGAAAGCCAGTAGTCAATTGCGCAAAGCAAGTTCTACAAACAGTCATTTATTGAGTGATCAAATTATTATTATCTTTTTAAGGGATTATTAGCCCGGAAAAACGATCCATCTAATCGACTAACAACCGGGCTCCTACTTACTGTTAGGTAAACAGAAGCGTGCGGAATAATGAAACTTGTCTAAGGTTTCGCCCTGTCTGGGTATCGAACATAGGTACTCTCGCTTTGCTCCCGGAGGTGGTGATTCCTGTTAGTGCACAATTCCACACCTGTTGTGGCTGAGATCAGCTAACTGCTCACAGACCAGGAACTGAACTTGAGATATACCTAAACCAAGTTGTTTCCAGGACCTCAAAGCTGTGGAATCTCTTACCATTCTTAACCTTCCCCACAGGCTGTTAAAACTGAAGCTTGAAGTCAGCTAACCACTATGTCTTGATTGATTTAGTCTTTTCCCCAGCAGTGTCCTATGCTATGGGCATTGGCCCTTCACCTTGACTTCTCAGGAACGAATAATGAGTAGATCTTTCAAGTCATACTGACATCTTAATATACCTCTGAGCCCCAGTGTGCCATGAAGAGGTAAATAAGCCATCCGGTTCAGACTTATTAAGGGAAATGTCAAGCCTTAAAACAAGACTGCATCAAGAAATATTTCCAATTTTGTGAACATTTCTAGTATCCAATGACTCTCAGATTCACGGGCCTAATTGACAGAGGTACAGTGGAGCACATTATTCAGCTGGAGATCAGACAGATTAAATAGTCCAGAAACACTGGGGAATAACCTCTCTCCTCCCCCCCCCCCCCCCCCCCCCACTCTTACTCTTTCCAGAGTTCTTTAGGGGAAAAATATGATTCAGGCAGATTGTAATCCAGATTGTCATTGAATTCAACATGTAAAGCTTCGCCAGAAACCGCTTCAATAACTTCTCAGTTTATATCATTGCCTCATGTCTATGGAGGTGATTCAAAGGTTGAAACAGTTCATTCTGATGTTCATTTTTTTCCCCCCCCTTTATTTCTACGAGGCTGATATCCTGAAAGGTTCAAACCCTGAGATTTTCCTTCCAGTGCCAATGTTTTGCTGTGGTTTTTGCATTTCGGAATAAATCAATGATGATTCAGCCCAGGCACAAAGATTCTTTCTCAGCTGCACGTTTCATGCCATTCTCAGATGCTGGAGCGGGGCCAGTGTAAAGAAATTCCTGAGTTGCTTTGATATTAACTGTGCTGGCATGTTTGAGTTGTCTGGTTGCATGCAATGAAATGAAGGTAGCAAAACCTGACACAGCGTTCACCCCAGTAATTTAGATTACAGAAAGAGATAATCACTGAACGAGCAATGTTGTAAATTGGAAGCTGGCCCACTGGTCTCCACTCGAAGTGGGGTGGTTCTTGGCGGTTAAAAGGGTGCTAACAGCAGTAGTTTTGCGTTAACGTGCGATGTGGAGCGAATGGCTGGGAAAATGTTGCCGAGGGAGACAGAATGAGAACTTTCACTTATGCTTTCCCTTTAAGGTAGGGGAACGTTTTGTAACACTTTACAGGATAGTGTGGATACTGAGCAAGGTGGAAAGAGGGGTATGGAGAAGGTGATAAAAGCACAGTCAAGAGGTTATGTCAAGAAATGCTAGATGAAAAAAGACCAAGGTCCATCTCGGTGACCTGGCACCTTCCTGCCGGTCACACGCACATATGTCCTGAACTATCTAGGTACTATAGCCCATAATGTTATTGCTTAAAATAAAACTGATCTGATCTGTGTTTGAAAGAATCAACACTTCCAAGCCCGTACGCAGTGGGGGTGCGACGGGTGCGTACGCACCCCCCCAAATTATAAAAGGTCCACATTTTCCGGGGTAGAGAATTGTATTTTTTATCAAATTTAAATACAAAGTAAATTTATTGAACATTTGTGTAACAATCAGTTCTTCAAAACTATGTATAAAGTATAAACACACATCTTTGAATGATTTAGTATTAATATAAAATTATCGAGTCGCACACCAGAATCGGCGTCTACCCAAAACATACCGCGTCGATAGACCAGTCCATCACGCGGCGAGTCTGTGACTCGTGATTGGATAAACATAGGCACCAAGACTCAAATCCATCCTCGTTTGGAAATCATCCCGTAAACAGCCACAAGGGTAGCACCACTTCTGGAAGCTAAAATCATCTTTTCATCTGATCACCGTAAGTAAAAATAGCTCAAGTTTTGAGAGGTGTGACTGTAATGCTAGCAAACAATGACAACATATTTACAAGCTTCTGAGAAATTAAAGCTTTTGAGAACCCAACAAAAAAGTTATATGTGTCTGGACTGGAATGCCTATCTTTAAAAGAAATACTCATGGACGTAGGCCTATGCTTTAGCACCTATGTCTACGTGGTGTGCCAATCGGAAATCATCCCGTATACAGTCACTACATAAAAAGGTAGCACCACTTTGTGGAAGCTGAAATCGTATTTTAATCTGATAAATGTAAGTAAAAATGACTTAAGTTTTGATAGGCGTGTTTCTGAAATATAATGTTTCTTGTTTTGTCTTGATTATCACATTTGATTTATATTATTAAAAATGTATTCCTGTAATTAAAAATTGCTTTTAGAGACGTCCACTGGCATGCAAAAAACATATGACCGCAAAGATAAACACCTACAGCTACTTTATTTCACATTCAGTTTTGTACCCAGAGTGAAAAAACATCAATGTCGCACGAATTTGGATAGGATAGTAGGACTATGGACAGTTTCCTCCCGGCTTCTCCAGCTATGTCCGCTCAACCTAAGACGCCTCTGCGGTAATGTCTGTGATACCAGTGTAGTAGTGTACCATACAGCTCACTATTTGTCAGATGCTGTCGCCAGTAAACGTTCAGGGCGTCTCTTACAAGCCTGGTATATACCTCACGAGTCACCTAATCTCCTGGTCGAGGTTTGCCTTAGTGTCCAGCATTCTGCTCCGTATAGGAGCGACTTTCAGCCCTCGCGTTAATGCACATTCATTATAATATGGAAATCGATATTGGTAGAGCGGTTGACGTATTGGCTTCAAAGCGACCGAGGCGTCTCGAATATGGAACGCTATTAAAGAATTAATTTCCCCTCCCTTATTTTTTCAAGTATTTTTTTGTCAGGTCAGTATTGCTTGATGGGTCACTGCCTTTCATTTTGATTCTAAATAAATAAATAAAAACTAACTACACTATTGCTCACAGTTCAACGATATTTTCAGGATAATGCTGATAACAGGCTTGTAACACGTGTGAATTAACTGTTTGACACTGATTTTCAGTTTCTGTATATTTTCTTGTCTTTTATAAAATTTGCTTTGCTGGAATATCTGAGCACATCATTCATACTTTACTCTTACATTATTGTTCATTACAGTCCAAAATAAATTTAGTCTTAGGATAACAATGCAGAACAACTTATTAATTACCGTCAATCTGTAGTTTATGATCATTTTCTCGAAACGCATACATTTATCAAGCATTCGTCATTGTACTGTTTTAATTGGATTGTAATTTACTTTATCGTTCGCATTCCTTACATCATCGAGTCAACAATCGTGTTTGCTTTTATCGGCGAACACATTCGACCTTCCCAATTAGACACGGACTACCGGGGAATATAAAAACACTGAATAAATACTGATGCTCTTAAACACCAAGGGCATGAAACATTTACCGTTCATATTGGATCTTCTGAATCGATTAAATAAGACCTCAAACTGTGTAAAACGTCGGGGCCTCGAGGGGGCCTCGGGGGGCAGCCCGCAAGCCCCCGGCTATTGTTGGTCCCATCACTAGCAATTCGCACCCCCCCAAAAAAAATCCTGCGTACGGCCCTGACTTCCTACTTCAAACTGTCTCCCTAGGGAGCCTCTACCACAGGTTCACTATTCGCTCGCTGAAATAGTGTTTGCGCAGATTTGTTCTGAATTTACACCCCTGCAATTGCAGGCCGGGTCCTCTGGTTTAACAGTTCTGGACAAATTGAAGCAGCCTATCATGATCTAGCCCCTTTAGAATCTTAACGACAGCAATCATGTCACCTCTCAATCTACTCTTTTCAGGCGTGAATTTGCCCAATTTACTTAGTTGCTCCTCATCATACAGGAGTAGGTCATTCAGCCCATCAAACCTGTTCCGCCATTTAATTAGTTCATGGCTGATTTGTACTTAATCTAATCCATTCGATTCCACTTTCCTGCTTTCTTCCCATATTCTTTATTATTAATATTAATACTCTGACCTACCACAAATTTATCAACCTCACTCTTAAAGGTGTGGATGGATCCAGCATCCACAACCTTTTGGGGGAGAGAAATACAGTTTTCTATCACCTTTTGAGTAAAAAAAATGCTGCCTGATTTCAGTCTTAAACGGCCTGGTTCTAGTTTTAAGACTATTCCCCCTTGTTTTGGATTCCCTGCCAGAGGAAATAGCTTCTCCGTATCTACCCTATTAAATCCCTTTATCATCTTAAACCCCTCAATCAAATTTCCCCTCAACCTTCTAAACCCAAGGGAATTCAATCCAGGTTTACGCAGCCTTTCTTCGTAACTTAGCCCTTTTAGGCCTGGTTACATTCTGGTGAACCTGCACTCCACCCCCTCTAGGGCCAGCTTACCTTCCTTGAGGTGTTGTGTCCAAAATTGAATGCAGTCTCCAGGTGGTTTCTGACTAATGCCCTATATAGCTGAAGCATAATTTCTTCCCTTTTGTATTCCAGGCTCCTCCAAGATAAAAAGCCAACATCACATTCACAATCTACCACCTTCATTAGTTTGGTGTCATCTGTAAACTTAGTCACTGTGACACCTATTTCCAGATAATTTATACAAATATTAAACTAAAGAAGTCCCCAAATAGACCCTTGTGGTACTTCACTGGTAACATTGTCCCAGTCTGATGATATTCCCTGCACCACTATCCCCTGGTCAACCAGTTGTATATCCACTGTAATATATACTTCCACTGATTTCTTTACTTTCAGTACCAGCCTCTCAAGAGGAACTGTACCAAAGGCCTTACTGATATCCAAAGGCCTTACTGATACCTCAAGCTCTCTTGTTACACCATCAAAGAAAATCAGTCAATTCGATTGGCGACGATTTTTAAGATTGCGCCGGAGTGGGAGGAGCTAAGGCAGAGAACTTTAGGAAAAGCATTCCAAAGAGCAAGGGAAAAGAACCTGAAACCTTGGCTGCTGGTGGTGGAGTAGGGCATTCAGGGACACTATCCTGCATGAGGGGGATTATGTAATTACAAATTGCTAATGTTGTTATGGGGTGGGTGATGGACAGCAGCAAGGCTAAGACTGGAGTGGTTGGGAGGTAGGTTACGAAATTAATATAGGGGTACATCCAAGTGACTTTTAATGGTGTTGCTTCCCTTGTCCTGTCCCTTATGCTATAGTCTTGAGTCTCTTTATAGCTGAGTCTATGTGTTGGGGGGAGGGTAGATGGTTTGTGATAGCTTGAAGGCTCAGAAGTGTGAGTGGACACTAGGGAACGGCGATATGGGATTTTTCCGGATATGGATATATCGGTTTGCTCATACCTGCTTAAACCGATCTATCGAGTTTTTATACTGCGCATGCGCGTGCATTCGAAGTGCGCGTGCATTGATGGCGCGCGCGCATTTATGGTGCGCGCTCAGTCGCGGTGTGCGCGCATTGACGGTGCGTCCGCACTGACGATGCGCGCGCAGTCGCGGTGCACGCACATTTCGAAATGCGTGCTCTAGGTCCAGAAAGTTTGTAATGTTGGTGTCAAGGTCTGTTGAATTATACGATGTTGTTTGCTCCCTACCTCCCCCTCTCCTTTCTCCTTCTCTCCCTCCTTTCCCCTCTCCTTCTCTCCCTCCCCTTCCACTCTCCCTCTCTCCTCTCCCTCCTCCCTGTCTCCTCTCCCTCCTTTCCCCCTCTCCTTCACTCCCTCCCTCCCTCCCCTCTCTCCTTATCTCCCTCCCTCCCTCCCTCCCTCCCCTCGCTCCTTCTCTCCCTCCTTTCCCCTCGCTCCTTCTCTCCCTCCTTTCCCCCTCTCCTTCTCTCCCTCCCTCTCCTCTCTTCCTCTCTCCTTCTCTCCCAACTTTCCCCCTCTCCCTCCCTCCCCTCTCTCCCTCCTTTCCCCTCGCTCCTTCTCTCCCTCCTTTCCCCCTCTCCTTCTCTCCCTCCCTCCCTCTCCTCTCTTCCTCTCTCCTTCTCTCCCTCCTTTCCCCTCGCTCCTTCTCTCCCTCCTTTCACCCTCTCCTTCTCTCCCTCCTTCTTCTCTCTTCCTCTCTCCTTCTCTCCCAACTTTCCCCCTCTCCTTCTCTCCCTCCCTCGCCTCTCTCCTTCTCTCCCTCCTTTCCCCTCGCTCCTTCTCTCCCTCCTTTCCCCCTCTCATTCTCTCCCTCCCTCTCCTCTCTTCCTCTCTCCTTCTCTCCCAACTTTCCCCCTCTCCTTCTCTCCCTCCATCTCTAAACACAAAATAGAACACACACACACCAAAAACAAAATCTAGAGATTTATTCTCCTCCATTTCTTGCTTGAAAGTAGCATGTAATGTCCACGTGTAAATGAGATCTATTACAATAGAAAAGAGAGAGACAGGCAGTCTGACTGTTAGAGTTAGAAGCCAGATTATCACTGCTGTGTGTGTCTGACTAGACACACACATAGAAGCAGTGATAATCTGGCTTCTAACTCTCTCCCACACAAAAATAACACTTACAGCCACAAAATGCCACTTATTTTTATGTAGTCTGAAGTCTGAATTGATGTGCTTCGCCATTGGCAAGCTCTCCTTTGCTATGCAAAAAGTGACAGCGTTCGTGATACTTTGCCACTTTTTGTCCCCTCTCTGGTGCAATGTTCTCCTCTTAAATAAAGCAGGAATTGTTTGAGCTGCACTGGCCCCACTACCTGTCGCTTTCTCCGAAGCGCTGGTTCGACTTCCTGCTGTTGTCGACAATGATTTCGCTCTGAGGGCAGCGTGCTGGGCGGGGTGGTGCTGCTTAATGTGATGTCGCAGGTTGCTCGTGCTCGAATCAGATGTCTTAACCAAGACCTTGCAAACTGTACATCTATACACACCATTACTGACTGCATTGTTTTCAAAGTAGTCCCATACGGGGCTTCTTTTCCCCATGATGAGAAAGGTAAATTTGCAAACTACAATTTTCAGCAATGCGACTTTGTTAAGACGCCACGACTCACGTCGAGTATACACAGTAAAGTGTGTGCGCGCATCGGATGTGCGTGCGCGTTAATTGTGCGCGCGCACCGTATGTACGCGCATTCCATGCTCTAGACCTAGGAGGTTGCAATGCCGGCGACAAGGTAAGCTGGAAAAGATCGCATTACACTGATAATACCAACAATATTGATATATTGCCAGGAACGATATTAAAAATATATCGATGTATATTTTTAAAATCGAATCTCTCGATATAACAGTTTTTTTAGAATCACCATATCGGCATACCGATCTGAAAATCATATCGGGTTTAATCGAAAAACCGATTAATCGCCGTTCCCTAGTGGACACCATATATCTGTTTCTGTCCGCTAGCAATCGCAAATTGGAAGTGATAGCTCTTTGCTTCCAGCAGTATAAAGTCAGCATTAGATACAGCTTTGTTAGCCTGCCCAGTTTACCTTTTATCAGAAAACTACAACTGCGTTAACATGAGGATTCTCATATTCAGCTGCAGGATTAGCAACTCTTTTTCTGGTAAACCCTGAAGCATTTTGAGGGGACCATATAGGGAGCAGAGAGAGGAGGAAAGAGAATATAAATGCGTGTTGCCAAAAGAGATGTTTTTGAGGTTGGGGAGAGAAGGAGCTCAACAAAGGGATTTGGGATTACATCCGGGATTACCGAACACTTCTCATTGAATTGATAAGAGTGTTTCTCAAGTGGGAGACTTGCGCTGCCAGCCTAGGTGGGGTATTTTACTCACAGTCTGCATGTTGGTGCTCATTCACATTGGGCTGTTGCTAAAATCCAGCCATGGATAAGATCCAAACCAGACCGGGAGATCCAAGATCGCCACCAGCAGGAGGATTGGAATGCGCTTTCTCTTCCCAGAGGGACACATACTGCTTACTTCATTCCCAAGAGCATGAAGCGCAAATTTGGTAAGAGCAAAGGCTTGGGGAAATCACAGATTGCTCTTACCAAATTTGCGCTTCACGCTCTTGGAAATGAAGTAAGCAGGATGCGGCCCTCTGGGAAGAGAGAGCGCAATCCGTGTTGGGGTTGGGGGCATCTACTGGAGTTTAACCAGTTAAAAACGCATTTAAAAAAATGAATGATTCACATCACTGGATGCAATTAGTAGCGCTCTCGCCTCTAGGTCATAAGATTGGGGGTATATTTTGGGACTTTAAGGTCATAGTCTGTGCTGACACTCCAGTGCAGTGTTCGGGGAGTGCTGCATTGTCGGAGGTGCTGCCTTCCATGAGAGATGTTCAACAGGCCATATCTGTGCCCTATTCAGATGGATATTAAAGATCCCAGGGTATCAACAACAAAATTGCATTTGTACAGCGCCTTTCACGTCCCAAGGTGCTAGACAGTGAATGTTTTAGATCCAAGATGAGGTCAGAATCGGGGAGGGTGAAGGGAAGGGGGGTGACCAATGGCATGGTCGAAGAGGAGGGTCTTGAGGCAAGGAGGCTAGGGAGGGGGCAAGGCAAAGGGATTGCAGGATGGAATTCTAGAGGTTGGGGGCAGAGTGGCTGAAGGCTCGCCTACTGATGGTGGGGAGAGTGGGCCGTGGAACGTGGAGCTGGCGGGAGTCCACTGAGAAAAGGGAACAGATGCTGGGGTGGGGTGGGGGTGGGGGTGGGGGCGGGGTGTGTGTGTGGTGGTTACAAGGTCGCAAAGGTAGAGTGGGGCAAGGCCATGTAGAGTTTTGAAGGTGAGGACCAGGATCGTGAATTGAATCCTCTGAGTGAGTTGGGTGAGAATGGAGGTGATAGGTTTGCAGAGTCTGGTGTAGGAGAGGATACAAGCTGCAGAGTTCTGGCAGCCTATGGAGGGAGCAATTCAGGAGCAGGGTATCGAGCCTGAATGTAATGAAGGCACGAACAAGAGTTTCAGTAGCCTGAGGGGGTGAGATAGTAATATTTGAAAAGAGAAGGCAGATTTTCCTGGTGTTCTGGTTGAATCTCCCAGGTTAAAGAAAATCCATGCACTTTATGGCTATTTATGGGACATTTTTGTTTGGCACAAATACCCAGTCGCTATACTTCAGAGTTAAAAATCCTGCTAAGTGCTTTGAGAAGTGTTGATGATATGATGAGATGTTGCATCAATTGCCAGCATCTCATCATGTCATTGAAGGGTTAGTCCTACATTACATTATCGGCCTTTTCTTGGTACTGTGTGTTCTTGGCTACACATTGTCTGATCGATAATCTGAAATGCAGAACTTTGACCGATGTCATTTGTGATGTCACTTCTAGACTAGACAGCAGACAAGACAGGTGAAGTGTTTGTTCTTCCTAGGAACTGGCATGTTAAATGTCATGTCCCTTTTTTTCTGTGAAATTCACGATGGAGGATTCAGCACTTTTTTTATATATTAAAAAAAATGAAAATTCTATTTCACAGTTGCAGCAACAACAACAGTTACCTTGAATAAGTAAATGGAAGACACTGCAAGCGGGAAATTCTCAACAAAAAACTTTATTTTTTTAATACAACATATATTCATTAGCTGGAAGTAATAATAATATAATAATCCTCGCATTTGATATAGCGCTTTTCACGTCTTCTAGACGTCTCAAAGCGCTTCACTGAATATACTGTAAAGTGAACTGACTGTATATTTGTGGGCGAAACACGACAGCCAATTGCGGAAGTAAAGAGGCATTTGCATGTGAAATTAGAACTTTTCATAGAATCATAGAATTATACAGCAAAGCACAATAACAACAACATTACACTTGTAGGACACCTTTCACGTCAGGAGGATGTCCCAAGGCGCTTCAGAATTAGGCCATTCAGCCAATCTTGTCCATGCCAGCTATTTGAAAGAGCTGGTCAAATTAGTCCTATTCCCCCGCTGTAGAATTTTCAATATTCTTTACCCGTTCTGTTTGAATTGAGAATTATGATGTAAATTAACAGGCAATGTAAACATTTTTAATGTTTTATAAGAATTAGTTGAAATAGCGAATTAGATCCCGTTGAACTCTTGCACTGAGGAGCATAATATTTATCACAGATGAATTTGTTTAATTATTAACCTTTCAAAAAAAAAGCTATTAGTGGTTCATAGAAATTTTTACTCTCTTTTCCATGTAAAATATAAAGCCAATTGGAAATCATGTGGCTCACAAAGTAAATGTGTCCATCAGCCCCCTTTATATTGCAATAACTCAACTGGTTGCACATATTTTACGGACACCTTTGTTCGAGTGGAGATATAAATAGAACATGTTTGTCTTTCGGCAAAAGTTTGAAACATGGATTTAAGACATTATAATAATCCTTGCATTTTGATAGAGCTCTTTCCACATTTTCTAGACGTCTCAAAGCGCTTCACACAATATACTGTAAAGTGAATTGACTGTACATTTGTGGGAGAAACGTGGCAGCCAATTCCCCCCACCGTGATCCATAAACAGTCTTGGATTGAAATGACCAATTCATTATTTTTTTTTGAGGGATTATTATTAGGCATGTGAAGTAAGGAAACTTGCTCAAGGTTTCACCCTGCCTGGAATTGGAACCCAGGTTTTCCGCTTATAAAGCGAGAGCTCTAACCACTGAGCTACAAGACTCCACATTAATTGCCTCTTAAACCAAAATTTGTTTCCACACAACATTGCAGTCAAAGAGGAAGAGGGTCTACAGAGTGCCCTGAGCTAAGAGACCATGGGCTGGTTACCCATATTCAAATGCATACAGATGTCCCTAATCTTGAAGTCCCATAATGTACAGTGTTACTAATATACTGTAATGTAGCAATATAATGGTACCACCTACTGTCTCGACCGCCCCACCCAACTGCTGATCACTCAAATCCCCCACCTCATCCCCTTGCTGGCCGACACAGTCAACAGTCAAGTGTCTCTCCTCAGATTCTCTTCCACTCCCCCTTAAAACCACTATTATCACACAGCTCCTAAAAAAAACTACCCTCGATCCCTCTAATCTCTCATACTACTGTCCCATTTCCAATCTGCCCTTCCTTGCCAAAGTCTGGAATGCATAGATGTGGGTCGACGTGGGATACACCCCTCCCTCCACTCCCTCCCCGAGCCTCTGCAGTCTGGTTTTCGCCCTGACTGCCCATAACACAGTTAAAGCGCTTGTCAAAGTCACAAACAACATTCTCTCTATCTGTGCCCAGTACTCCCTCTTGTCCTTTCCGTCCTCTTGGATCTCTCTGCCTCGGTTGACACAGTCAACCATCCCATCCTCCTTCACCACCTCTCCTCTCTCATCCGCCTTAGTGGGACTACACTCGCCTGGTTTGAGTCTTACCCAACCAACCACCTCCACTTTGTGTCAGCAAATGGTTTCTCCTCCTGCCTAATGTAGGCGTCTAGTTCAATCCCCAGCTGTCCTTCATTGCCCGTATACTTACCCAGATCAAACTCCGTACCCTCATCTATACCAGTTCTGTTCAGGCTCCACTGGTTCCCCATCTCCGAACGGATCAACTTCAAGATCCTCACACTACACTTAGGTAGGAAAAATGATAGGAGGCAATATAGACTTGGTAGCTCAATCTTAAGGGGGGGTGAACATACAGAGAAATCTGGGTGTTCAAGTAAGCGAATCATTAAAGGTAGCAGGGCAGGTAGATAAGACAGTAAAAAAGGCATTTGGTGTACTGAGCTTTATTAGTAGGGGCATAGAGTATAAGAGTAGGGAGGTTATGGTTAATCTATACAAAACACTGGTTAGGCCTCAGCTGGAGTAGTGCATCCAGTTCTGGGCACCTTACTTCAGGAAGGACATTAAGGCCTTAATGGAAAGGGTGCAAAGGAGATTCACGAGAATGATACCAGGAATGGGGAACCTTAGCTATGAGGACAGACTAGAGAAGTTAGGACTCTTCCCATTAGAGCAGAGAAGGTTACGCGGGGACCTGATAGAGGTCTTCAAGATCATGAAAGGTTTCGACAGCTAGATAGGGAAAAGGTGTTTCCGCTGGTAGGTGTGTCTGTGACCCGTGGTCACAGTATTAAGAAGATATCTACCAAAAGAAGCAGAGGGGAGGTTACAATAATTTTTTTTACTCAGCGAGTTGTTTGAATTTAGAATGATCTGCCTGAAAGGGTAGTGAGGTCCGATTCGATAGCAGCTTTTAAGAGAGAACTAGATAGGTATCTGGGGAAGACGGGTTTGCAGGGTTATGGGGAGAAAGCTGGTGATTGGGGTTAATGAAAGTGACTTGCTCGGTCAGAGAGCCGGCACAGACTCGATGGGCCGAATGGCCTCCTTCTGTGCCATAACATTCTATGATTCTATGATTCATGTTCAAATCCTTTCACTCCCTACCTCTCCGACCTCCTCACTCCCCAATCCACCGCGCGACTGGCACCGGTCTCCTGATTGTCCCTCATGTCCTCCAGTCCACCATTGGAGATCATGCATTCAGCCATTACCCCCGAAAACTCTGGAACACTCTGCCTCAATCCCTCTGCCTTGCTCCCTCTCTCCCCTTTTTTAAGTCTCGCCAGTAAACCTTTCTTTTCGACCGTGTTTATGGTCACCTCCCCCTAACCCTTACCTGGCCAAGAATCAGGCTCCATCCCTGTTAAACACTCCGAGACACTCCCTGGATGAAGGGCGCTAAGTGCAAGTTGTTGTTGGTGTAGTGGTTGGAGCACTCGCCTTGCAAATGAGAGGGTTAGATTCCTGGGTAGGGTGAAAGCTTGAGAAGTTTGAGAAGCATGAGAAGTTACTAAGCTTCAGTGGAGGAAGCAAAGAAACAAGTTGTTATTCGGTTGGTGATGGGCTTTCCAAGGGGTAATAATCCCCTCAAAATAATTAATACATCCACCACTGTTTGGGAGACACTGCTGTGCTCAATTGGCTGCCACGTTTCGTCCACAAAATATTACAGTATATTCTGTGAAGCACTATATCAAAGGGTTACCGTTATCCGTATTCCCATGTATACAGCTGCGCTTAATTATGTACAGTAATTAACTGCCAACAAAATGATTGCAGAGGATTCTGTAAATCGTTATTGGCTAACTGCATTATCAGTGTGCATGTGTTTGACCACAGTTAGCCCTTGAGTGTATTAGCCCAGTCCGCATTTTGTACCCCAATGTATAAACAGTCTCAATTTTCTTTCATCCTTTAGGAAGCCGCAATGACTGTTCCCTTAGAGTACACCAGGGTAGCCCAGCCACCTGCATCAGTACAGTACAGGTTTGCTATCACATTCAAGATTGTGAAATGCAATTTGTTTATAACTGGCATGTATGCCACAATGAATCTTCAGTTGAGCAAACTGGGGCGCCATAAATTTCCCTAAAACAAATTATTGGAATTGAATTAGGAGAAATCCACCTCTATGTCCCCATAGATCTCGTCCCAGTGAAATGCTGGCTTCATACTCTGAATGAGCCTCGTTTAACTTTGAAATTAGTTTTTCTGATCTATGCGTTTCTCAGGCATCAGTCTGGTGACTCAGTATTATTACTGCATTGCTTGCTCCATTTACAAGGGTTGGGAGCTGCAGTGCGCAGAGTCTAGGCTGGACTGCAGACACACATATGTGCACTAAACTGTTCAAGGTTAATAGATTTGCAAACCCTTAACTGTCCACTAGTTTGGGACGTCCTTCTAATGTGAAAGGCACTATGTTCACGCAATTTGTTGTTGTTGACTTGGTTCATTGATTCAGCACTCTCTCTTTCGGTTGAAAAAGGCAGTGGATTCAAACTCTGCATCGTGATATGACCTCACAGTCTAGGCTTTCTACCTACCATTCTCAGCTTGTGTGTGGTTTCGGATAATAATAATAATCCTTGATAATCCGACATTTCGAAAGCCAACAACTCCCAAAACAGTATTAGATTTTTTTCCGATGTCCGGCAAATCTCCCGAACTTCAGAACAGCCACCTGTGGTCACTCTGCCACCTGGCGCTGTGGGTGGAGCTCGGCCATTGTTTGGCTTCAGCTCATGAGGTGTATGGGGCAGGGCTTCCGCAGCCGTTTCTAGGGTAGGTTCTAAATATCGGCCAACTCTGAAATCCGGGAGGTGATTGGGCCCCAACCGGGCAGGATTATCAAGGCTTTACTGAACTGCAGAAGGTTGAAGTTGCACTACAATAACAACAACAAAACTACACTTGTATAGTGGCTTTCACACTACTGTGCACTCTACATTACTTCCATTCCTGCCCATAAACGCTATTAAACATTCTATACTTTACATGTTATACCAGAGAACTGAGTCGATGCGCAGAGAATAAAACTAGGACAAGATTTTTTTTTACCAGATATGTGTCCAGTCCTCAGAGATACCCTTTCTGCGACACGTTTGATTTGTGACCACAACCCCCCTCGCCCCCTCTCTTCCTACTTTCAGGTCTCGGCTAAAGATCTTTTCCTTTTTGACCGCACTTTCGGTCACCTTCTTCCTCCTCCCACTGACTCGGCCCTAGGATCCATTATTGGAAAGCGCTCTGAGACGCCATCCGGTGTGGAGGGCGCTATATAAATCCAAGTTGTTGTTGTTCATTACTTGTCTAAACTCCAGTGCAATGTGAATCTCTCCCAGAGGGGAGATGGGAGTACTGCTTCAGCCAGTTATCCAGCCTGATGTTAAAAGCCTGAATGTTGAACAGTGTAGACGGCTAGCTTCTATTTTATCTGGCAAAAAATTGCATCGTTGACAGCGTTAGATTTTCCATAAACTTCAAATGTTATTAGTGGGGAGTTTGGGGTGGGGGGGGCGAGGTGGGAACATTTAACGTTCCTGGTTAAATGTGCCACCGTATCTATGGTATTTACAGCGCGTTGCTAGCTGTAAAATATTGACTGCAGGCATCTTGTTGGAAGGTTAAGAAACTGGTTCCATTTGTTACGATATCAGTGGTATTTAAAGCATTCCGCAATCTGTTGTATGTTGACTGCTGATCGCTCTACTGAAGGATAAGAAATCTATCCTTTTTCTGAAGAGATGCAGTGTGACGTGGTAGATTAAAACCTGCATTTTGCTGATGCAACTGGTGGTGTGATATTCCTTGTAGAAGTACAAGAGGTTTGGGCAGGATATACAGTATAGTATAGACACTACCCATGTGAAGGGTGCCATAAATATTGTTGTTACAGCAACTGCAGAACTCCACAATTAGTCACTAGTCACTCATTCTTTAATAACTTTACACAAAATCCCTAAAATAGCAGAGTATGGACCTTTGTAACATTTTGAACCCACTTTTTTTTGGAGTCAAGCCATTTAAAACAGTGTTGCTCTTTCCCCCAAAAAACTACATTACTGTGTAGAAAATAACTCCCAAGTCCCAATTGCAACCTTCAGTTGATATTTCCCCTTGAAAACTTTGGCACACACAGCAAGCCTGTTTGGATCTGTTGGGAATCTCAACGTGGAACGTTTGGTGTGTGTTATTTTAACTCGTATTTTATGAATTAACTTTTCACTAAATATTTTAGTGTTTATGTGTTTACGTAACCACATAGTGTCTAGGATAACCTTCCATTGCATTGCTGGTGGAGGGATTGCAGTCCCTACGCCTCGCTCCCTCCCTGTCTCGCCTGAAGACTCCTTCAAGTCTCGCCTGAGGACTCTCTTCTTCGATGGACCCATTGGCAACTCCTAATTCCCCCCCCCCCCCCGCCCCCCCACCCGTTCCCCCGCCTCAGCTCGTGTCTGAAACAGTGAGTGACTGTCCAACACCTTGGAACGTCCTCCTGACGTGAAAGGTGCTATACAGTGTAATTTTGCTGTTATGGAAGGTTAGTACCTCCGATAATACATCAAAATTGATTATTTGTGAGATGTTGCCTCCAAATACACAGTCACTACACATAATAACGAATCCTCTGAAGCACTTTCTGTATCTTCCAATACAAAAGCCGCTATTATTATTATTTGCGCCTATTATTATTATTCATCACCGAATCAAATAAGCTGCTTGTATGTGAAGCCTGGATTTGGTGATTTTGTTCAGCTTTCAGCGCCTGGACCAGGAATTCCCCCTCAGGTGTGCGTTTCAGAATTAAGAAAAATATAAATTCTTCTAATAAATTGTAATATAACAGCTCATCAAAAGTCATATATTTTTAGCAGATTTCCAGTCACCTTATTGTGCAGATTTGATGACATTTTAGAGCGAGTCAACCCCTGGGGCTTTCTCCATGTCTTTCTCTGTGACAGCAGTAGCAGTTTGAACTGAAGTGTTTCCCCCTCCCTCTCCCCCCCTCTCCTGAGCTGCCCGCAGTTTAATTAAAGATAGAAAGCTTTCACACATAATCCCACCAGGTTAACTTTTTCTTTAGTTTCTTTTCCCTGCAGTCTGCCAAAGGGGATCTAGTAATGATCCTTTCCACTTGTCTGTCCATCTCAAAATGACAAGCAAAATCATCTCACATGGGTCCAGATAGGATAACATTCTTTCTACTTGCAGATGGGTTTAGCTCGGATTTGAACAAAATAACTAAAGGATGGGATTTGAGGGTATTACAGGTATGTGGAGCGAGAGTGGATTTTGCTTGCAATTTTGTTCGTCGATGTATCATTTACTTACCATCTGTGCATTAACAGGGAGGCATTAACGTGACTAAGTTTGACAACTAAGATAAGAAACTGAGGGATTTCAAGGAAACCGATTCTACAAGATCTTCAGACCATTGGGCTGCAGTGGGAAATTAATTGGCGTTGTATCTGGAGGAGAAAACAAATAGCATCATAGAAGCTGCTCACCTTCTTTGCTATCGGTTTGCCTTCTTGTGTTGTGTTTGGTGATGTGCTTAATATACAATCCATGTTCAAATGGCAATGGAAGTCAGATCCGATATGAAGAAATACCTTGTGTAAAAAGCAACTTGTGAGGTGAATTTAAAAAGAGCGGAAAGCTAATTGTAATGTGATGATTCGTGGCTTCGGATCCACTCTCCTCCAGAAGAATAGACTGGGTGAGGGCACTCTGTCTTTGTTGAAGCGTTTAAGAATAAGGGCATGGACACACTGTAAATTTTGAATCAGAATGGGGAATGGAGGGTGACAAACTTTGCGACAAGATAAAATTCTCCAGAAGCAGGCTTGATGGAAGCCTTCCGGGATCACAGGGTGAGCTTAGTGGTCTTTTCGCCATTCCTCAATACCACGGCTCCCTCTGACCCCGTGGCTGTTGGGTCCCCTGCAGATTTCTGCAGTTGCCAGAATAGATAAGCAACGATGGCGTGTTCCGTTTGGTGATGATTTAAGCCGCTGCATTGAGCACAAGAGAGTTTAAATCATTCCCCAGAAGGTGCGTGATTAAAACATTCTACTCTGCAACCGTCATCCCAATGAGCTCAGCACACCTGAACCCAGCGAGGTGAGGCTGACTCGTGTAACTGCATTTCTCGCTTTTCCTGGTGGTCGATGATGAATAATGACAATCTAGATATTGTAATAAGCTGTATACATTACATTTTAGTGTTTCTGTGTTTGTGACTTACATTTTGTACTATCAGTGGTCTAATGAGGGTTTACGAAAGATTGAGGGACTTGGCTCTTGTTTTTTTAATAATTAGAAGGTACTATCAGCGCTGATTAATTAGCCAGGAATTGGGAAAACAATTGATTAATCGTGTTAATTAGTAAACGTGAACGTATCACAGTATCTCAGGAGAGGTTCAGGAGAAGACTGCTTGGATACTTAGAGGAGTTTTTTTTCTAACATAAGCGCAAAGTGAGCACCGTTGACCATTGCAGAAGGTCTACCAGCAAGGTGGATGATTGATAACTGGTTTGAACACCAGACAATACAGTACACTATGTGATCTGTCTGCTCTTATTGAGCTCTCTTCCAGGAACTCGCTCTGCGCCGTGCATTCATTGAGTATAGTATGATAAATAGATTCTGTTCACTGGAAATGTCAGGGTCAATGTACTGTGACATAACAGTCAAAGTCTGTGTTAGGATACATGGATAGTTGCCAGTACAAATATGTCTTATCTATTATTCCTGTGAATCCCTTTCAATTTACTAAGTATTTGTTCTAGTGGAATGGCATGAATCCATTTTGCAAGCAACCAATCTATTGTCTAATTTTAGAAGAGAACTGTTTTTCAAACAAAAAAAAGTCCTTTTTATATTTTGCTAAATTAATCACCAGTTTAAAAACACATATTTATCATTTCAACATTTTCTTCCTGGCGTGATTGGTGTAATTATTAGGCTCGTTGGTGACGCACTTCACACCACACATCACTGGTAATTTCACAGGCAGCAATCTGAGAAATATTCAGCTGAAACCTGTTGGAACAGAAGTACAAGAGGTAGAAGTGTTATTAAAGTGTGGAAGGAAATGCCACCCGAAGATTGTAGAAAGGATCCCGACTCCTACATTACATAGAGCGTTAAAGGCACTCTACAAATGTAATTTTGTTGTTATTGTAGGACTGCTCCACCCATTAGGGATTTGGCTTGCAGGGTTAACAGGGATGAAACCTTGTGAGGTGCTTTCAGATCTCTCGGCGACATAAGGGGCTATATCAATTGCAAGAATAAGTAATAACTATACTAATAAACGTGACTGAGGCCTACCAGTTCCCTAACCAGAGCCTCTGTTTTGGATAACTTAGAAAAAAAATAACTTCACATCTCTGCTCCCATCCAATTTGATCCACTCACCATTTCCACCATTCTGCTTTGGTACAAGTTATTCACATCAGTACAAATGCCCATATTTATGGCGTCTGACACGTTATTGCAAATGGGACCAGATTGATTTGTATGGAAAGGGTCCTTTAGAGAATCTGAATCCTTTAAGGCTTTTTAAGCAAAGTCGTGCTGCGTTTAATTTGGGGAAAAGGCTGATCATGATTTCGATCTCTGGCTGAGAGTTCTCAGACGTTTTTATGGTGGTTTGCAGCTTTGTTGAATCCCATTACATCCCAAACACCAGGTGTATCAAACAGGCTGCATTTGAGCTTTTGAGATTGACTGAGAGATGGCTGCGCAATTTTATTTTCTTCCTGTTACCTGGAACAATTTATTGAGCTGGAATGCACAGAAGATATCTCTCTTGCACATTACTTCTGATATAGTGTATCAGTCTGACTAATGGACTAGATACTATACTCAGCAATTTCCTGTGAAATATCTATTCATTACCACTGGGTTAAAAATGCTATTCTTTATATAAAATAAATGGCACTTAGGAGTTCAGGTGACATAAACATCTAGAAGTGGAGATTAGGTGTCCGAACCCCATTGCTTGCAAACCTCAGGTTGATCAGTTTGTTCAATTCTTGGTTGGTTTTGTAATAATAGGCTTCTGCCTCCAAGTGAGAACGGCTTATCATGCCTCTTGGAAAATTCACGGTTTCCACGTGCAATTTGCAGATGTAGCAGTTTCAGGAGAAGCTTCCTCTTATTGAGAGTGTTGTATGGGAGTACTCTGCACTTCATCGCGTTTCACACAAGAAGGGACATTAATTTTCCAAAAGCTGTCGTCTAAGTAACCAAAAACTACTTCAATTAACCTGCTTCATGTCTTAATTAGTTTCTCCCCAGTTTCTTTACAGTAAGTGCTCTCCAAATGTAAATCTGTCACAGCTGCCTCAAAACAGCAGTGTTCCTTATTCTGATTCTTCCCCCGTGAGCCCAACCCCCTTCTCCTCCTCCTCGCTCGGCTCCACTGACTCACACTCCCTCAGTGGATCAAATTGAACATTCTTGGCCATCACTGAACCCCCAGCCTACCACTGTGATCATACTACCCCTACCTCCAATTAACCAATATAGGCCTTCACATCCCTAATTTTGTTCACTTCACCATCGGAGGTCCAGCCACTCTTTGCAACCCCATCCCAGAGCTCATCCATCGCCACCTCAGCCTTTAAAATAGGCCTTAAGACTCTGTAAACAGTGCTTTTCAGCCACATTTCTCAGGCCCCTGTCAATTGTGTGGAACGTTTGAATTGTTCCCCAGGTGTGAAAGGCAAATATGTAAATTGTTAGGTTTATTTTGCTCAGCCGGGTGTTTGACGCACGCGGAGACCCCATCTCAATGCTTCGTCTTCAAACCAAACTGAGATATCCGTGCATCCCATCTGCACATGAAAACTCCAGATTTCCAATTGTTCTCAGCTGTATACAGATTGTGCAGAGTGACTTCAGAACCCAACATTGATCCTTTAAACTGCTCTTGTCATCTGGGCAGAAACCTACACGCTAAAGGAAGGAAGTTGCAAGTGAGGAAGAGCTAAGAGGTAGAATGAAAATGTTGTGTAAAGCAGTTTATCGACAAACTTCCCCAATCCATGCAGAAGCTCTCCCACCAACCCACTGATTCCAAGGATAGAAATTCCCACCAGACCTTCCATAGAGAGCGGTATTGGATGTGATTAAATACGTTTGTGGGGAGGCGGGGTGAGGAATGGAGAGAAAGAGAGTCGGGAGCTGAATTGATGGAGATTCAGTTTAATTTCTATACACAATGAAAGGAACGACAACCGAGTCTCCTGTTTCATTCAGCAGAAAACCCCTAAAAATTTGCTTCTATTTGTGTTTGTGAAGTGCTGTCGCGGTTTATTATCCTTCCTGTAGACTTGGTCGTTTCCACCGCATGATTAAGGAAAATAGATCTATTGTTGACGTGTACATTAATGGGGAAATAAAGGAGCTGTGAAGCACATCTGATATGGTTGATGTTTCATCTACATGTCCACACAGCGCGTAATGTATTTTCCTAGCAGACTGTCAGAAGCTATGTTGGAACAAAACCGAGAGCCACACAGCTGCTCACTGAAATCAGGAGAAGTCGCCAAAAAGCCTGGCTCCCGCGGCAATCCTTATTTACCCCCCTTTGGTCTGCCAGTTGTGATTACATAGCTCACCACACTATCGAGTTATTGATTTATGGTAAATATGCGAAGCTATATTTCCAATGCATTTCCATTCTAAGTTTATTTTTGGTTTCTTTGGTGATGAGTTGCTGCTTTTTAAAAAAAGAAACACATTGAATCTTGTTAATTTTACCATAGCGATAGCAGTCTCACAGTTTATTATTATATTATATTCTAAAGTGCTTCGCAGCTCATTGTAGTGACTGTGTATCAGCAAGCAAAGCCGAGGGCCAAGTTACGCACGGCAGGGTCCCGCAAACAGCCATAGCTATCCTCAAATCACCAACTCACCTGGAGGATTGTATGATGGATTAACGAGAAACTCTCTTCCCTATTTGAATTGGGTCATTCTTATCGTTCACCTGAACAGTCGATCACGATCTCTCTTATAAGTCTCATCCATACAATGGGACCTCGGTCAACACACTGCTCCCCACCAGCACTGCACTGGAGCCTTGTCTGTGAACTCAAGCCCTCCCCACCCCCTCCCCGCCTACCGACCAGCATCAGGCTTGAAGCCACAACCTTTTGAGCCGTAGGCAACGTGTGAGATTATCGTGGGGTGCTCTTGGGAATATCAACAGTCAGCGTAGCGGAAACAAAACCGAACGAGTGCCAAGGAATGAGGAGTTTGTTTACTGCTGATTATGTTGTGGAAATGCCCAACGAATTCATTTAATATTTCGAGATACCAAGTGTGCCGAGCTAGAATTTAAAAGCTTGGCGGATTTGATCACACTCCAGCAGCCTATTGATCACGAAAAGGCTCTCTGTACACTGGAAGATTAAAAGCAGGATTCATTAAGCGAGTCCTTTTTTTTAAGCAAAAAAATCATTACACATTGGCTCATTCTAGCTTTCGCTGTGTTAAACGCTTTGGTGAGCTTAAGTCAGGAGGTCCTCGATGGTGAGAAATAAATGCAGGCTACCTGGATAAAGATTTCATGAAAAAAGTGCTTTTGCAAAGCTATATATATATGTATATATATATGTGTATGGATATATATGTGTATATATAGATAACATATTTCTTTTTAGCAACATTCACAACCAAATATGCCATCAGAATCCAGCGTTAAAGTAATTTTCCCAGCTCAGGTAACTGCAAAAGTATTGCATTCTGACAAGATTCTGATGGATTCCTGAAAGTGTGCCTTCAGTTATGTTACTAGATTTATGCCTTTCCTTTCAGTGATGATAGAATGGGTCGAGCCTCAGTGGGCACTTTTGCATTGTCTGTTTGCCTGAAGATGTTATTCAGTGTCATCATTCTTACACAAATAGGAAATGGAGAGGCGCGGGTGGAGTTGGAGGAAGGGAGGGAGAGAGAGAGAAAGCTACAATTTGAGCATGTATTTTAAATTTCTTAATGGAACATTGAAGGTGTGGATTTCAGACTGAAGTTTTTGTTTAGGCTGGAGTGTAATGGAGGCTCAGGAGCTGTCAGAGTTGTGAAGTATGCCCCTTGCCTGGAGGTTTACTTTAAGCACTGGTCCGGTGATCCTTCATGTTTATCCTGATGGGTCAATTAGTTGCATTTGCCACTGGACGGACTTCTCTTAAATCTCTCCGCAACGTCTGCAAACCGCTTCCAGCTGGCACCCAATTCTTTAGTTAAAAACAACTCACAGCTCTCTGGCCTTGGGAGGGTACAGATTGACTATCCGCCAGTGTTTCCCTCCGTTTCCCCCCAAATAAGATCCCCGTCGGCTCGTCTTGCATCCTTTTGCCCGCTAGGTTTTGGCTTTTCTCCTGATGGATTGCGTTAAGATAACTTCCTGCAGCCCAATGATCATCTGTCTTGAATGGAAACGTCCCACAAGGGATCCCTGTGAGAGGTATATGGCTAACGGGAATTGAGAAAATAACTCAAGAACCATATATTCAAATATGCCACTAATAATAATAATAATAAACCCTGCATTCAGGATATTGCCTATTCGCGCCATTGAAACATCTACAAATGCTTCACAGGATTTCACTGCAAAAAAGTGCAGTGACGTTTGTGTGTTTCCTATTTGTAAACGCCAAAATACGCACAGCACTGTCACTGTCAAGTGAATGACCAATTTTATTTGGGGAATTATTGGTCAGGACTTCAGAGAAAGTCCCTTCTCTTTTCGAGTAACGCCACGGGGGCTTTTAATATTCACTTGAACAGGCACAGACGAGATCTCGGTTTAACATCTCATCCAAGCTCTGATATCAGTGTGGCCCCAGCATTGCATTGGAGTGTCAGCCTAGACATTGGGCTTGAACGCACAACCTTCTGACTCGGAGGCAAATGTGTTAGCAACTGAAGCTGGGCTGACAAAACTAGCAACACAAGGGGGCACAGGTTCAAGGCTACGAACATCCGTTTCAGAACTGACAACGCAATAGTATTTACTTATACCAAAGTGCCTCAGGAGTTGAGACTCGCATGAGAAAGTTGGGAACAGCAACCCCTTAAGATAAGATCAGGAAAGTTTGTCGAAACTTGAGTGTTGGAGTATCTGTGACCTGATATGGTTACATTGAAAAGGCATAAATGTTGCATGCTTATTTGCGACTGCGTATGCAGCATTTGTTGCTCAGTTATTATGCTGTGCCAGTTTTAAGACACAAACTTTCGTATGTTAATGGACCCCCCCCCCTCTTTGAAGTACCTGTTTGTTTTTCCCCCGTCTCCGAGGGTTGACTCACGTGTAGGGGCAGTGAGCGTCTTGTTAAGTCACATTAATGCACCAAGTTTATTCCTGAGCTGTAAGATCTCCCACATACAGTATATCTTTGTCCCTGCCCTGTTCCTGTCTGTGGTGGGTAACCTTCATTTAGTATCCAGGCAAGGTGTGTGGTACACGGCACTGTGACATGTTTGCAAATGACGGCTAGTATTCGCAAGGCACGTTGCACATTGCCCGAAATCGGGAGGTTTTAAATCCTGGCATCCAAAAGCTGACTTGGCCATCTCCATCATCACTTTCACTACAGTAAGCCTGATTGCAAGCCTGCACAAGATGCAGGTGGAGTCCCGTAGCTCAGCGGTTAGAGCGCTCGCCTTACAAGCGTGAGTCCTGTGTTCGAATCCAGACAGGTCAGGCCAAAATCTTGGGCAAGTTTCCTTACTCCACACACACACCTAATAATAATCCCTCCAAAAAAAACACAAAAATAAATTGGTCATTTCAACCCACGACTGTTTGTGGGGACACTGCTGTGCGCAATTGGCAATTAGCTGCCGCGTTTCGCCCACAAATATACAATCAATTCACTTTACAGTATACTCTGTGAAGAGCCCTGAGACATCTAGAAGACGTGAAAAGTGCTATATCATATGCAAGGATGATTATTATTATATTATAGATCTGTAGCATGTCTGTCACACAAACTGGGCAGTGTGGACCTGTCCTTGACCTTTCCATCCTGTCTGTCACAATGAGTGCTTGGACATGTTAATGGCTAATCCTGAGCATACAGAGCAGCACTGGAACTCCTAGTCAGCCTCCAAATTCAGAATTAATAACTCAGTAACCCATTGAGTTCTATTCAAGGTCTTTCCTTGGTGGATATAATTGAGCCAAAATAGCCCAGATTAAAAAATTTTTTATTTAGATGTCCAAATCAATATCTAAAGTACAATCTGAACATACAGACAGAAGATCAGTTTAATGTCTCATCCGACGAGGGCACCTCCAAAACCTTCTAGACAATTTCACCTCCTTCTGCCTGTTCAGGTAGAGAGAAAGGCTGTGGACGATGCCATTAATCATTGCTGGAGGCATATTCGATAAACCTAATTTTAGACAGAAGCCAGTGTTTTTAAGATTTAAATAAAATATTGAGTTTATTTTTGAATTGAATTGTGTTGTTTGCAAAGCATGTCATCAATCCAGAAAGCAATGTCTCCACCCTCCATTCTCCTCTAGGGTGAGAGCACAGAGATAGACGGCACAGATATCGCAGAATGTAAAGAAGTCATTCAGCCCATCAAGCTTGTTGCTGGTCGATTTTCAGCTGGTGCTATGTACTCTAACCCCCAACTCCTTGCTCTTTTCCTGTTTATTCTCTTGTATATGCTGTGGGTTGGAGTGACTGTTGTTCCCATCTGTCATTCTGCGAGAATCAGCCTGGCTCAGTGGGTAGCACTCTTACCCCTGAGTCAGAAGGTTGAGGGTTGTGGTTCCATGTTGGAGACTTGGCTGACACTCCAAAAACAGTGGTGGGGATGTGCTGCGTTGCTGGAGGTGCCATCTTTTGGCTGAGAGGGGAAACTGAGGAACCTGTCCGCCTGTTCAGGTGAACTTAGGGGATTTCTGATGGGGTAACATTCAGCACACTGTACAGGTAGAACCCACTTAACGTTGTAGTTTGGATCTTGCAAAGTGAGACTTTAAGCAAAACGACATTGAGCGAATACATTTTTCCCATACGAATGAATGTAAAAACTGGAGTTAGGTTCGTTTGGAGATTTTTCGTCGAGTGTTTTTAAAAAAATCATTATACAGTACTCGTTCCCTGACTACCTGCCCGGCTCACTCACTTGCTCCCTGACTGCCTGCCCACCTCACTTACTCGCTGCCGGTCTCACTCACTGCCAGCTTTGCTGGTTTCACTCGCTGCAGGTTCCATTCACTGCCGGCTGGCTCTCTCTCTCGTTGCCGGCCTGGTTCACTCCCTGGTCCGAGCGCCGTCGTAGTCCCCTTTTCACCCGCTGGCGAATGACGTAATAGCAAACATCGCAACGTTAAGTGAACATATGTTCCCTGTGTATCAGCAACGTAATAACGAAAAAACGTTAACCGAGGCGACATTAAGTGGGGTCTACCTGTACTACGTTTGCCTCTGACACTGAAATATCTCAAAACGTTAACGATCCCATGCCACCATTCGAAAGGAGAAGGGAGTTTCTCCTGATGTCTTGACCAATAATCCTCCGGATAAAATTGGTCATTCACTTCATGCTTATTTGCTGGGCATTGCTAAGCACAACAAATCGGCCAATGCATTTGCCCACAAAACACACAGCTTCTTTGAAGCATTTCGCGATGTACTTCCAATGTGAAAGGCGCTGTATCAAATGTAGAAGTAAAGGTTGTTATGTTAGAAAGGGAGCTACAGAATGGGACACACAGCTGTAGATCTCTGAGCCTAACCAGTAGCTCCAGATGAATTAATCACTCACCCTAAGGCTGTTTGTGGGAACTCTTTGGCTCAAACTGCTGCTGCGATTTGCATCCAAGAAGCAGTCACCACAGTTGAGACATTTTGATGCAATAAGACATTAGAAGAATGCAAATTCTTTCTCCTTTCTCTCTAAGTCTTAAAATATCACTGCATGCACGTTTAGAGCATCGTTGTGATCTTTGTACCCTTATACTGTGGATGATTTGGGGGTAAACGTTCATAGGTTATGCTGTTTTTCAGTAGATGTTTAATATGAGCTATTTTTGCATTAACCCTCAAAATAAGACAGTGTATCTCAAAATAAATACAGTGTTTATGAAACCGTATGTAATTTAACTGTCCAGTTTGAATCCATCAAAGTAATTACTTACTGATTCATCAAAAGAGTTTTAATTAAAATGTATCCCTACAAGGCCACATTATCAATTATTTTTTCCAAGAATGGATATGAGAAGAATCAAGCAGTCCGATTCACTGGTTTCGGTAATTCTAATGATGGCTTGAATATTTGTTTTTCAATTACTTGCCAATTCAAGAACCATTTTTGTGTATTAAATGTGTCCCCTGTGATTTGCCACATCAGGGCTGACATATAAACAGATCAGTCTGTCTGCTGCACAGGAACTCTAACCGTTCTTTGGAAGAAAAACCACTGGGATGGCATTGTGGAGTCCTGTAGCATAGTAATTAGAGCATTAAAACCACAGGCAAAGTTCCATACTCCATACATCTCTGTTTGCCCAGCAGCAAGTAGGAACCCAGTTGTTAGTCGATTGGCAGATCACTTTTCTGGGGGTGATAATCCCTTTAGAAACTTTAAAAAAATAATAATAATTTGGTCACTCAATCCAAGATTATTTGTGGGACACTACTATGCGCTGCATTTCGATCACAAACGATACAGTCAATTCACTTTACAATATATTCTGTGAAGTGCTTTCAGGTGCCTCAACAACATAAGGTGCTATATCAAATGCAAGGATTATTATTATTATTACTACATTGTTTGCTGTAAATTGCTTTTAAGTGCCTCGACCACAATTACACCCAGAGAATGTCTTAAAACACCTTGTCTCTGTATATATATTTATAAAAATCCTCATTACACATGCAAGCTCTCAAAGGACCTTATATTGAGCGACTTTTGCAATTACAAAATATTCAATTTAACAACACCCAGCCTGAATAGCTTTAGGTGAGGAATACTCTCATTTTATCTTCAATTTATTCCATTTAGATTTCCTTTGCGCCCCCTCAAAGGTTGAATTAATTTTTTTTAAGAAACCAAATGTTTAAAGGAGATTTGTCCCTTCATTCTGGTAGCTCAGTGGTTAGAATGCTCACCTCACAAATGAGAGGACCTGGATTCGAAGGCTGGCAGGGCGAAATGTTGAGCAAGTCTCCTTACGCCACATGCCTCTGTTTACCTAGCAGTAAGTTGGAACTCAGATGTTAGTCGATTGGCAGATTGCTTTTCCATGCATAAGGATTCCTTCTAAAAAGAATAAATAATAAATTGGTCAGTCAATCCACGACTAATTATGGGAGACTGTTGTGTGCAGTTGGCTGCCGTGTTTCGCCCACAATATATACAGTCGATTCACTTTGAATTATATTTTGTGAAGCGCTTTTGAGATGTCTCGAAGATGTGATAAGGCAGTATATCAAATACTGTACAATGATAAAAAAAAATTCGGCATTGCTTCCAAAGGTAATTCAAGAGTGTAAATCCCCATCTCTCTCCTTACCTCCCAGCTCCAGCTCCTGGCTCCTTTCCTAACCGATATCATCAACAACAACAACAATTTACATTTATAGAGCGCCTTTCACGTCGGGAGGACGTCCCAAGGCGCTGAACAGGAGGCGTGTGACCCGAGCTGGGAGGGGAGTGTTTGGGAAGGGGTGAAACACGAAGGGGAGGTAAAAGAGTTCGGGGTGGAACAAAAGGCATGATCGAAGAGGAAAGTCTTCAGACCGGCCTTGAAAGAGGAAAGGGAAGAGACGAAATGGAGGGATTGAGGGATGGCGTTCCATAGGGTGGGAGCAGAAAAACTGAAGGCCCGGCCTCCGATGGTGGGGCGGTTCGGGCGGGGGGCTTGGAGCAGGCCAAGTCCTGTTGAACGGAGGGTCCGGGTGGGCATGTAGGGGGAGAGTAGATCAGTTAAGTAGGATGGGGTAAGGCCGTGTAAGGCCTTGTAGGTGAGGACGAGGATCTTAAACACGATCCTCTGGAGGATGGGGAGCCAGTGGAGACGGACGAGGGTGGGGGTTATGTGGTCGCGGAGGCGGGTGCGGGATAGTACACGGGCTGCAGAGTTTTGGATGGCCTGCAGCCTGTGAATGGAGGAGAGTGCAGCCTTGGATGTTGAGGCTGGATATTATCAGCCTCTCCTTATCCACTGGCAGTGTTCCCAGATTCTTAAAAATAGTTGTCATCACCCCCATCCTTAAAAGAACTTTCCTTGGACCCATCCTTACACTCCAGCCACATCCCCATCTCTAACCTTCCATTCCCCTCCAAGGCCTTGGAACGAGTCATCACGTCCCAGCTTCGCTCTTTCCTTTCCCGCCATTCCCTCTATGAACTCCCCTTCAATCCGAGCCAGCTCTGGTCAAAGGACTCTGGATTCATTTAAAAGAGCAGCTTGATGGGGGACGGTCGGTTGGTGTGTTCTGCGAGGGTGAGATCAAATGGACTGAAGGACCTTCTTCATCCAAACCAATCTTATTGTCTCGTGGAGCTCTGCAGAGCTTTCTTCAATCCAACACGGTCCAGGACTGATCAAGAGAATCCCATGCTCGGTGTCCTATCTCCGCTCTGGTAGGGGGTTTCTGATGGGGTAACATTCAGTGCATTGGAGTTCTGTCTCCATGCCTCATGACACTGAATCATTTGTAGTCCTGTAACCATGGACTTGGGGAGTATAAATGCGGACACATTAGTAGGGCTGAATGCCCTGTTTCCATGCTATCATCTCTGTGAACTGCGCAGCACCAATATGCCATTAATAGCAAAGAATGTAACCTAAGAATAATGATCCTTGTATTCTATATAGCGCCCTATCGCGTCTTCTGGATGTCTCAACGCGCTTTACACAATATACTGTGTATTTTGCTGGTGAGACGCAGTAACCAACAGCACACAGGAATGTCCCACAAGCAGTCGCAGATTGAGTGATCAGTTTTTTTGGGGATGGGAGTATTATCCCTTGAAGTGATCCTGATCTACCAATCGAAACACGAGTGCAAGATAAACAGAGGAGTGTGGAGTAAGGAAATTGCAGAAGATTTGAATGTATTCATGAATAAGATATTTCTGGTGAATTTGGCTGAGTGAGGAACTTATTGAATGCTCGCTAGCTAACCTCTACATGCCAGCTAAAATGAAAGCTGCCGCACTCCCAATACAAGGAATCCATTTTGTTGATTGGAAGATTACTCTATAATTAATAAACTCAGCAAAATGTTTGGGTTTCCTTGGCTTTCTGTACCAGGGGCAATTAAAAGTAAATCGGATTATCAATCAATAGTTACCCGCTAGCTGTTGTAAGTGGTTGTATTGATAAAGAAGTACGTTTATTTCACGACTGCTTTCCAATGCACAAACATAAATTCAAGTGTGACTTACATTGAGTCCTGTAGCCCAGAGCGCTCGCCTCACAAGCGAGAGGACCTGGGTTCGATTCACGGGCAGGGTTGAAATATTAGACAAGTTTCCTTACGCCACACGGCCTCTGTCTACCTAGCAGTAAGTAGGAACCCGTTTGTTAGCCGATTGGCGGATCGCTTTTCCGAGGATAATAAAAAATAATTTTAAAAAATAACTGTTCACCTAATCCACGACTGTTCGTGAGACACTGCTGTGTTTCGCCCACAACATACACAAAAGTCAATTTACTTTACAGGGTATTCGATGAAGTGCTCTGAGACGTCTCAAAGACACGATAAGGTGCTAGATCAAATGCAAGAATTGGTATTATTATGAAAGTGCACACAGATAATAAGCAATCCAGATAATCAGCAGTCCGCCAGTGATAAGCACCCTGAGACGTCGCCCGGCGTGGAGGGCGCTGTATGAATGCAAGTTGTTGTTGTTGCTCGGGTTTGAGTCTTTTGTGCATCCATTAGATTTGATTCTTCCCACAGGGTACGGCTGCAAATTAGCTTTCACTCAACTTGACGGCACTTCTGATAGGTATAAAACAAACAAGTAATACAATCAACCCCGCTTATAAATCAGTTCCAATTAGAAAGGAAAGTGTCTGTCTCTTTAATAGTGCAATATGTTTGGAAGATTTCATTAGTCGCTGTACAGTGCTCTGTTAGTTATTCACCCCCATACTGTGGAACTCCACCCCTCCGCCTCGCTTCTTCCCTTTCCTCCTTCAAGACCTTCCTCTTTGACCGCGCCTTCAGCTCCCCCACTAACTCTTCCCCTTCTCCTTCCCCCTTACCCCGAACCTCCCCCCCCCCCCCCCCCCCCCCACCCCAGCTCGGGTCTCGACCTGACTGTTCAGTGCTTCGGGATGTCCTCCCGATGTGAATTGCACTATATGAGTGCAATTTTGTTGTTGTTGTTGTTATTGATGGCACAAAACCTCTTTTTACTTGGCTACTGCTATATCATGGCTTATAGCTGTGCATTGCAAAATAAATAGCAAATGTCGCGGAGCAAAATATACCGTGATACACCATGTGTGAATGTGTGTGTGTGTGTGTGAATGTGCACACTGTTGCTTGGAGACAGCAGTGCACACAAACACACATACACATTCACACGTACATGGACAGCGAGCGCTGTGCAAAAATGAGGCAGTGGTTATTTTAAGGCAGTGAGGAAGGAAGGAGGGTTTTTGATTGACAATAAAGGTCTGCAGTGCAATACGCCCACAATCCCAGTAACAGGAGCCGGATGATCTAGACTAGAAATAATAATTATAGAAATGTATCCAGGGTAATGCGTGCAATTAAACATACATCTGTATACCGGTATGTAGATCTGTGTGTGTGTGTGTGTGTGTGAGAATGTGTGCAAAGCCCTCTGAGATGCTGCCCTGCGTGGAGGGTGCTGCATAAGTGCAAGTTGTGCGTATATATATGCGCACACAAATTGTGTGCACAATTCCCTATTGTGGTGTATGTCTAGGCGCTATACAAGTGTAATTTTGTTGTTGTTGTCTATGCCTGTGTGTGCAGATTTGTGTGTGTAAATGCTCAGAGTGAAGGGCTGTATGTAAATATAGGTTTGTGGTGGTGGTGTGTTTGTGTAACTGCCTATTAAATATATATATAGAGTATATCTATATATATGTGTGTCAGTGTGTGCGCATAAACTATGTGTGTCTCAATGTGTACATTTATGTGTGTCAATCTGTGCATGTATACTGTGTATATGTGTGTTACATGTCTGTCTGTATGTTTGTATGTCTGTCTGTCTGTCTGTCTCCGTCCCTACCTGTCTGTCTATCCCTATAGTATCCCTGCTATCTTGGAGACCTTCTCCCTCCCTTTTGACTCGCATTTAATGCATATTTGGGGACAGCAGTGACGAGAGTTGCCCCACTTGCCCCAGATGAATGCTGTGAGTTGAGGGACTCGCGACCAGTGTGTGTGGAGGATTGTCGAAGGGGCAGAGGGACAAACTCGCTTCCTTTTCGAACAGCGGGGTGGGATTTTGTCAATTCCCGGTTGACGTTGAGTCAGCTGATTTCAGTTGGGCCGACAGTTAAGAGTATTCATGCCTCTGGACGCGGGAGGGGAACCTGCCCTCCAATTTGTCCTGGAATGTGTACGCGTATAAACCAGGGAACTAAGCCAATCAGTCGTGAATGCTGTCCCAGTTATGTTCTGTTAGCTCAGCAATTTTCCCGTCCATTGCTTAATAATAATAATAATACTTGCATTTTGAAATCGCACTTTTCACATCTTCTAGACGTCTCAAAGCTCTTCACAGAATATACTGTAAAGTGAATTGACTGTATATTTGTGGACGAAAGACAGAAAGAGACTGCACTTTCATCGCACCTTGTCAAGCCAAAACATTATCAAAGTGATTCAGTCACAGTCATCGTCAAGTGCAGTGACTGCTAGTGCTTTGTTTGTCTGTAGGGGCCCCTGATAGTCGCCACCTGAGAAGTGCTTTGAGATGCTCCTGTGTTATCAGTTGGGATTAAAATACTGTACAAGTTCTTTTTTTCTTACCACATCTTATCATATCCAGGCTTTACTGCACTAACTCACAGCGCCTTGGGACGTCCTCCCAACGTGAAAGACGCTCTTTAAATGTAATTTTGTTGTTGTATTTTATTGTCCCTACTCACTGGAGTACCCAGCTCTTCTGCACACAGAATTCAGACTATCCAGATCTTTGCAGCCCTGGCCAACTCCCACTCCCCCAAGTTTTGTGAGTTTCTCTTTTTAATCCATCCCCACGAGAAAACCACAATAATTAAAATCGTTCATTTCAATCCGTGTTTCGCCCACAAATATACAGTCAATTCACTTTACAGTATATTCTGTGAAGCGCTTCGAGACATCGATAAGATATGAAAAGCTCTATACCAAATGCAAGGATTATTATTATTATTCTCTCCTCCTGTCCTCACTCAGCCTCAATGTGTCCCCGTCTCCCAGCAGATTGAATTTAGTTAGGATCCTCGCTTTCAAAACCAGTCACAGTCTCGCTCTGTCCTACTTTGTTCAACCTGATCAACTTGGACATTCCCTTCGCTCAGCGAATACTAGCCTCCTGCTCTCCCTTATCTGCCTTATCTGCCTCACCCTCATTCAAAATACATCTCAGGGTGTATATCTCTTAGACCAGTGGTTCCCAACCTTGGGTCCCTGCCCAAATCAGGGTCGTGGGGGTCCTCAGTAGGGTTGCGAAGGGTCATCAGAAATTTTTTTCTTCTATTTTTTAATGCTGAAAAGTGCCCGAGGCGAAAGAGAAGGAGATATCGTCTTGGCTGAGCTTTGCTTCAGTCGCCCCCTAAGGGTTGGGAGGACCTGTTGGTGGCCAATTTAGGGTCGCAGCAAAAAAAGTTGGAAACCACTGTCTTAGACCATGCTTTTGTCCTTCGCACCTGCTTTGGCACACAGCCCCCAGCTCGGAGCCGAGCCAGGACTGTTAAGTGCTTTGAGATGTCCTGCTGACTTGCCCCATTTCCGCGACTGTCGGTGGGACACTGCTGTGCGCAATTTGGCTGCCGCGTTTCGCCCACAAATATACAGTCGGCTTTCCTGCTCTCCTTCCCCCTACCCCGACTCCTTCCCTTGCCATCTTTCCCCCCCTTTTTCGCTTAATCCCACCTCCATGACTGTTTGTGGGACACTTCTGTGCGCAATTTGGCTGCTGCGTTGCCCACAAATACACAGTCAATTTTCCTGCTCTTCTTCATCTTGCCCCGATCCCTCTCCCCCTCTCCTGTCTCTACCTGACTGTACAGCGCCTTGGGACGTCCTCTCAACGTGAAAGGCGCTATATAAATATAAGTTTTGATTGATTGATGGATGGATGGATCGATTCAATCCAATGTTGGATTGAATTGTACTATTGCTATTGAGACTCGGGAACTTCGAATGATATGACACATAATGGTGGGCCACCTTTGCGCAGGAGCCTGTGTGGATTCCTCTCATGCAATATTAATTTTATGTCTAATGCCTCATTAGGTTTCTGTCGATCTCGTTTAAGGGGGGGAAAACAGTATGCACAAGTGCATTGTGGCCATGATTTCAGGACATACTTGCGCTGAGAAAGCGTCCGTATTCAATGTCAGGCTGACAAGGTCTCACACCCACCCACATCCCTGGTGGAGATGAGGATCCCTGACGTAAATAGATGCACATTTTCCTAACCTTTTGTGCAAATGTCAAAACAAAAATGCGGTCATTCAACGCACGACTGTTTGTGGGGCACTGCTGTGTGCCATTAGCTGACGCGTTTCACCCACAAAGTACATTATACTCTGTGGCGAACTTTGAGAATTCTCAACAAGGTGATAAGGCACTATATATCAAATGCAAGAATTATGATTATGAAGTGGGAAATAAAGCAAAGAATCTCCATCCACGTAAGAATAAAACCCAGAACAAAACCTCTATCTTCTTTTCAGCCCCAAAGTAAAAAATTAGCTTATTCCCCCTCCCCCATGTACACGGTTTAGCCAGATTTTTTATTATATTCTATATGTAGTTTAATTAATAATCCTTGCTTTTTATATATCGTTTTTCACGTCTTCTAGACGTGTCAAAGCGCTTCACAGAATATACTGTAAAGTTAATTAACTTTACCAATTGTGCACAGCAGCGTCCCCACAAACAATTGTGGATTGAAATGACCAATTATTATTATTTCTTTGGGACGTACTGTATTATTAGTGGGCGCGTGGAGTAAGAAAACTTGCCCAAGGTTTCGCCCTGACCTGCCGGGAATCGAACACAGGTCTCACGCTTGTAAGGCGAGCAGACTAACCACTGAGCTACAGGACTCCACAAATTGAGTGGTTAATATACCCAGTTAAGAAAGGGATGGGTGGGGAATGAAATTTCTCCTGGAGGGTAGGGATGAAAATGAGCAAGATTTGTTCTTGAAAGCAAGCCAAAATTGTGATGTGAAACTGAGCTTTTCTTTTAGTAACATTTTCACGCAGAAGTGGGCCATTGGCACATCGCACTCCCCAAAGGATTCCATCCTTCCCAACTCCATCTCATCTTCTCATAACCCCAAAACCCTTTGAATTGTGCAGAAGCGTGCGGCATGTATTTTGGACAGCATTCCTCCTGTTCCGCCCCCTATGCTGGTTTCTGTTCCTACTCAGCAGAAGCAGAAGCCATGTTCTTACACAGCCTCTCAGTACATATTTGCTGTCTCTCGTTAACCCAGCGACTGGGTTCATCAACTGCATTCCAGTGGACTTTCGCTCGGTTTCTATAAGCCTGTCGCAGCTAGTTAGCAATCTCTTTAGAGAAGGTCTTATCTCACAGGATAATGAAAGTTCATTCAGCGCCTGAGCATCCACTGCATGTGGGGGGGGGGGTTTTGCTGCAGATTTAACCCTCTCATCCCCACTTTCGTCCAGTCTAAAAACCTTTCCTTCATTTTTCTGTGGAGCTTCTGTAGCTCGGTGGTTAGAGCTGTCGCTTTACAAGCCTGAGACCTGTGTTCGAAACCAGGCAGAGCAGGGCGGAAACTTGGGCAAGTTTCCTTACTCCACACACGCGCCTAATAATAATCCGTCCAAAAAACCACAATAATAAAATTGGTCATTTCAATCCACGACTGTTTGTGGGGACGCTGCTGTGCGCAATTGGCTGCCGCGTTTCGCCCACAAATATAGTCAATTCACTTTACAGTATATTCTGTGAAGCGCTTTGAGATGTCGATAAGATAAGAAACGCGCTATATCAATATGCAAGGATTATTATTATTATTCATGGCAGATTATTTCAGTGAAAGAAATAGTCTTGTAGGCAGAGAAAGGTTTTTTTTTGATGAATGCACTGTACAAAACAATAATAATTCTTACATTTGACACAGCCCTTTCACGTTGGGAGGATATAGGTGGCTCCATAAGGTAGAGTGACTGTATGTTTTGTAGGCAAATGCTATAACGCTAGTGTCCGGCGATATGGAATTTTTCCGATATCGGTGGGCTCATATCGATATATACCGATATATCAATATCACCAGGTTTTTTTATCCTGTGTATGCGTGCGCATTCCGATGTGCGTGCTCTACGCCCAGGAGGTTTGCAATGCCGGCGACAAGCTGTGTTGAAAAAGTTTGTATTATACCGATATATCGCCGTACACTATATACCGACGTTTTGCGATATACCGATTTTTTTTATGTACCGAATTTTTCGATATACCAATATATTCAAATTTCCAATATCGGCATATCGATATGAAAAATTATACCGATATAACCGATATATCAATATATCACCAGACACTATAAAACGCACTACCTGTAAACTGTTCGATCAGCGTTGGAAATGAAAGACGATTTAGCTTGTGGTATTTCAAAACCCTGAATGTGCCGAAGGTTCTGAGTCTGGCGAAAACCTTTTCATCTGATGCCTTTCACATAAAAGAAGCGTCTCAAAGTACATTGCAGAACAAGGTTGAATTTAAAAAAATAATCGCAATTAGGTCACTCAATCCAAGGCTGTTTGTTGAACATAGAGCTGTGTGCAATTGGCTGCTGTGTTTTACCCTCAAAATTTACAGCCTGAAGTAGGTCTGTGTCCTCATGTCCTGATAGCCTTTGTAAAGCCCCAAGCAGAGGAGAGGTGGGGGGAGGGGAAGAAGTGTTAGGGGAGGGATGAACAGGCAAAACACTTCTCAATCTTAACCCTCTCCCAGAATGGCTGATTTCAGGCTGTGTGAATTCCAGTCATAATGCTGACTCAAAACTGGTTTAGTTTTTGTTCTGAGCTATTTTGTGGGAGGGCATATGTGTCAGTGCACATCCTAGTGTGCACATACATGTGAATATCCTTGTGTTCACATGCACTTGTGAGTGAGTGAGTGAGTGTGAATTTTTCAACCGTGTAAGCAATTGCTTTTTACCTCCTTTGTTAACATGAGCTTGGACCCATCTTGCCACAGAGGCTTGAACTTTGAAGCTCCCGTCCCAATTGACTGTTGAAAAGCCTGACCTTTCTGCTGACCTCCCCTGAGCTGACTCTTCCATTCCCATCTACACTTACATCAGTCTTGACTGTCACTATTCTTCTACTCTCTCCCTCTGTTTCCTGGCCTGTCGATATACCGAATAGCTCTGTAGTCATCAGATCTCCACACAACAGCATTTGATGTACATGGTTATTCAGAATCCTAGAGTTTTAGAGCAGGCAAGGAGGCCATTCAGCCAGTTGTGCCTTTACCATCTCTCTCTACCCACAGTTGTATACTCACCCCTGACCTTTCTCCCTGTATGTTTTTCAATTACCACATATTTGTGGAGTTCTGCAGCTCAGTTGTTAGAGCATTCGCCTTACAAGCGAGAGACCTGGGTTCAATTCCAGGCAGGTCGGGGGCGAAACCTTGGGCATGTTTCCTTACTCCACACGCCTGATAATAATCCCTCAAAAAAATAATAAATTGGTCACTTCAGTCCACGACTGTTTGTGAAACATTGCTGTGTAATTGGCTGCCACATTTCGCTCATAAATATACAATCAATTCACTTCACAGTATATTCTGTGAAGTGCTTTGAGACGTCTAGAAGATGTGGAAAGCACTATATCAAAAGCAAGTTTTATTATATTATTAGATTTTTCCAATTTCCTATGAAATGTGAATCGAGACACAAAGGGCACTCTTTGATTTCAAGTAGTTGTGGTCAGAAGTTAGTATGACTTCTGCTTCAACCGGTGATTTTGCTAGCATATATACCGGTAATTAAAATCTGCTATACTTTCCCATCGATTTGCTTACATTTAATCCCATTATTTACCGATTTTGCACCTTCAAAGAATCCAAAGCTTCGCTCTACAGTGGAGAGATGACCAGTCGGCCGGCACTCTCATCTCTGGGTCAAACGGTTGTGGGTTCATGTTGGGAATTCACTTATCATTTTAGGCTTTCAGATTTGGGTGTGTGGGAGAGGCTGGGTTTGAGTGCACCCTTGTCAGAGATGCTGTGCTTTTGCTTTCGTCATCAAACCAGGGTCTGGTTCAGGAAGACGTTAAGATCCCGAGACACTAGTTTGCCCGAGAGAAGGTTTCTCCCCACGTCTAGGCCGATATTTGTGAATCTTCCCTTGTCCAAAATTTCACACACGACAGAAGGACAGTGGGCCTGGAAGGGGGAAATGGAGGGAGTGTTAGAGAAAAGACCTGTACACTGATCTTAAATCTTTAGGTTCCAAAATAACTGATGATACTGTATTGGCTGGAGCTTGTTTTATTGTTACCTATGCGAATACTGTACACTATAAGACATTACAAACATAAACAGAACAATACTACCAGGCGACTGTTGTCTTTGGTTCTTTCTCGCCCTGGCACACATTCTGGAGTGCGCTCCAACATTCACTACAAAAGATCCAAATAGGAATAAGGGGATTTGCAACTCATTAATTGGGGTTGTTATTCCTGTTCTCCCATCCGTACCTCATCATAACTAATTGATCACTTGGACATTGTCCCGAAGGGATATCGAGAACTAGACAATCTGAAGGCCAGGGTTGTAGGGGGTTGTTATTCAACTGCTCCCGTTATCTTATCCACCTCAACTTGTACATAAATCCACAATCCTTCAAGGCCACTTTAAACTAACTAAAGCTAAAGTAATTACTGAAATTCTCTCATCAGTGAGCAATTGGGGCGTGTGTGCAATAAGGGGGGATTCACCTGCAGAAATCTAACTGTTAATTGTGTGTGTATGTGTGTGTGTGTGTGTGTATACATACACACAACTACCTACATGATTGTCTTAATAATCATATTCCTTACTTCCTATAAATGAATCTGTTTTCTAATTATCGTATATTGCAAAGCATCTTATCACAACAATAGGAAGTCAGAGGGACTTTAGGATGGCGTTCCAAAGACTGATGGAAAATTAATAAAGACCCACCCACTGATGAGGCAACAATAACTTACATGTACAGTGCCCCTGACACAGCGTAGTGTCCCAGAATGCTTGACTGTGGAGGAACATGATGCCGGGCGGTGGGAGGAGGGTGGGGAGAGATTCCATAACCACAGTCAAAGAATAAGGTCTTCAGGTACAACCTAAAGATGGGGAGGAAAGGAAGGGACAAGGAGTAGGGGATAGAGGAAGAGTGTTCCAGAGGCAGGTAGGAACCACAACAAAATTACATTTATAGAGCGCCTTTCATGTAGGGAGGACGCCCCAAAGCGCTGAACAGTCAGGTCCGGGACCCAAGCAAGGGAGAGGGGCAGGGTACGAGGGAGTGGCGGGAGAGAGTTAGGAGGGGAGGGAGAGAGTTGGGAGGGCAGCAGAAGGCACAATCGAAGAGGAGGGTCTTGAGACCGGCCTTGAAGGAGGCGAGGGAGAGAGCGAGGCGAAGGGACTGAGCATTGGAGTTCCAGAGTGTGGGGGCAGAGAGGCTGAAAGCCTGTCCGCCAATGGTAGGAAGGGGGAATATGAAGCTGGCCGGTCGGTGTTTGCTGAGTAATGGGAGCAGCGGAATGGTGTGGTTGGTTGAGGTAATGCGTAGGTTAATCGCCTGTGTCTCCATCCATCAGAGCCCTGACACACCTGCAACCGCAGGCAGCTCAGAGCGGCTTCACAGCTGGGAACTCGTGCCGCTCTGGCCAGAGTGTTGCGCTGTTCAGGCAGCTGGGAGGCAGGTGTGTGAGATGCAACTGTGGGAAATATAATCTTTTCCAGATTCTAATCAGCAGCAACGCAAATTGATAACATCTTGTTGACGGGAAGTTCTGTGTTCAACATGAGCTTCCTAACCTTGGGATCAGCCAAACAAAGCTCATCTTCATTTTAGCCTTTGAATCCATAATTGAAATCAAGTCAGTGAGAATGTTATCAAAGCGAGCTGAGGCGGCTTGAATGGCTTTCAGGTGCCTGGGAAGCAACCTATCGATAGGAGCCAGCTCAATAGATGGGATAAGAATAGCTCTGCGTTAATCACCCGTGACGTTCTTCACAAAGATCCTTGCATCGTTTCGCATGTTTTTTCACCATAATTTTTTTGCATTGTGCAGTTCCTCACAATAGTCTGTGTGTTCGGCCGTGGTGCCTTATTGTTTCAGCACATCTCAAAGCTCTTCACAGCTTTCCCTAAATTGCAGAGACAGTGTATTTGTAGGTGAATGCCCTCGCCTTCCAAATACCAACATGGGACTGTCAGTGTTTAGCTGATCTGGCAGGCGAGACCTCAGTTTGTTGTCTCATCCAAAGGAAGACCCCTCCTATGATACGTTTCTGATGTTACAATGCTGGATGAAATATAAGGCAAGTTTCCTTACCCCACACTATTTACCTAGCAGTAAATAGGAACCTGGTTGTTAGTCATTTGGATGTCCTGCTGACGAGAAAGTCACTATACAAGTGTAATTGTGTTGTTGTTGTTGTTGGCAGTTCACTGCCTGGGGGAATAACCTCTTTAAACATTAAAAATTTTTAATAATTTGGACGCTGCTGTGCTCAGTCGGCTGCCGCGTTTCACCCGCAAGATATACAGTCAGTTGACTTTACCGTGTATTCTGGAGAAGCACTTTGTGACGTCTCGAAGACTTGATAAGGCTCCGTATGAAATGCCAGGATTATTCTTATTAAGGCACTTGCTCTAATCTCCACGTGAGAAAGACTTTAGTGGCAAAATCGTGGGGACAACGATAAAGAGGACCAATGATCTGTGCAGCCATGGAGGTAGGAAAGGACCCACAGAGTTTGGGACAGCGTGACAAGAAAATCATTGTCAAAATGGTGGGAGCTCAACAGTTATAAATTGATCTGTACAGGACAGTGTATTTGGGTGAAAATGTAACATAATATGCACAGTCTTTCACGTACAATAACATCTCCAAGTGTTAGAGAGCGGGAGTGGAAAGCCAAGAGATCAAAGATCACAGATTTACAAAGTGATCAATTCTTTGCTTGTCGAATGCAAGGATTATTATTATTATTGTTGTTGTTCTGTCGTTGGTTGTTTTTTGAACCCCTCTGAGGTTAGGCCATGCCCAGGGTAGCACAGTGTTCACAGTTTAACCTCAGTGACATATTACTGGTTTGTTTGCTGCTGTAAGGTATTGAACTCCATCTCTGACAATACATTTCGCTTTGATTTAGTGAAAATGTTTCCCGTGGGACCTCATCCACCGAATGACCTCTTCGACAATCGAATTGAGAGCCACAGAATTATGTTATGTAAAATACCCATGGTACGACCATGCTACACGCAAGCTATTTCCAAACCAGATGGAGAATTCCCTGCAGTCCACCCACATATAAACATTTGCGCGTATTGGAACAGTGTACTCACTTTGTTCCCCGGAGGGACACACTCTTGTATTGTGTGGTTCAAGTTCATGCGTTCCTCCCACAAATCTACAGTCCATTTACTTTACAGTAAGTATATTCTGTGAAGCGCTTAGAGATGTCGATAAGATGTGAAAAGCCGCTATATCAAATGGAGGGATTATTATCATTATTAATGGACTGTAGACACATTGTCTTTTAAGCAAAGTTGCTGAAACCCTTTATGTAATATCCTAAACGGCTATTGGCCCTGCATCAACCTGGAAAACCTCTTTGCCTGAGCCCATTAATTCACACATGTTTATTGGTCTCGTGCTTTAAACGCCTTTGGTACCTAGTGAGGTGTGACAGTACACAAAGAATTGCAGCATTAATAAGGGCAGGCGCGCACGAGTAGACTTTCGATCTTGTAAAAAAAAATCATTGCTCCCCTTTTTTGGTGACCTGTTTTCCCCCCCCCCCCCACCCCTCACCCCCCCCCCCTCACCACCCCCCCCCTCACCCCACCCCCCCCCCTCACCACCCCCAATTCTGTTTCCCAAAGCTGGAGTTTTGATAAACAAGTATCCTGAGCGCAGACTCAGCATAATGAGAACTGATTCTGCTGGCAGCAGCGTGCTGCACCCTGTAATTTAGCTCCCTGGCAGTTTAGAATCAAGTACTGCAGCCATTTTCCACCTTGCAGGCTCTTTGATCGATGAGCCTGTCAAAGGGAAGTCCCTTCTTCTCCCTCATCCTTTCACGGCCGGCTGCACGCTGACATTGACGCATCTTCCTCGGGCAGCTCTGCATTCCATCACCGCGCCACGCTTGTAATCACCTGCAAACAGCGTGCCCGAGGACCAGGAGGCTTTGGCGGTTTGGCTGCCGACCGAGGTGGGTAGAGTAGCCGCTGGGGCCCGCCGACAAACGTGTTCTGTGAAGGATGTTACAAATGAATGGCTCGGGGCCTGAACTTCCTAACTGTGACAAAGTACCATCGGCAGACAACGCGTTCAGAGGGCCAGGGTTCCGACGCTCTGTTGGTCATTAAAAAATGAGGCGTCTTTGATCTGAAGTTCACTTTTTTTGTGTTTGTTACCGGAGTGTATTGTCTCCTCATGAGCCATTCATCAACAACGGGCTTCAGAGACCCCAGCGTTTTAATGAGTACCTGAGGGGTGTGCAGTATGCCGGTGCAGTGGAAGTGGAGCTGAATGCTAAAGGGATCATTACCGCACTCGGGTGACCGGCTTGGGGTCAACCAGCGTCGGTGTGCAATGACTAAATCGTTCACTTTTACCTGGGATTCCTTTGGGCTGAGAAGTTAGGAGCACAGAGGGAGGCCGTTCAGCCCATTGAGCCTATTCTGCCGGTTTGTTGGATCATGGCAGATCACTTCCCAGCCTTTTCTCTATTATTACCCTTTCTTATACATCCCCAGGCTCAGTTGGCTGGTACTCTTAATAATCCTTGCATTTTGATATTGCGCTTTTCACACCTTATCGACGTCTCAAAGCGCTTCAGAATATACTGGAAAGTGAATTGATTGTATAGTTGTGGGTGAAACGCAGCAGCCAATAGCACAGAGCAGCGTCCCCACAAACAGTCGTAGATTGATGTGACCAATTTTTTTATTGTGAGTTTTTTGGGACAGATTATTATTAGGCGTGTGGAGTAAGGAAACTTGCCCAAGGTTTGGCCCTGACCTGCCTGGATTCGAACATAGGTCTAACGCTTGTAAGGCGAGTGCTCTAACCACTGAGCAGGAACTGACTGTGAGTCAGATGTTGTGTGTTCAAACCCTACTTGTCAGGACTTTGAGCTCACAATCCAGGTTGTCACTCCTGTGCAGTACTGGGGGAAGCTCTGTGATGTCAGTGGTGCCTTCTATTGGACAAGATAGTTAAATCGTAGTCCAGATACTTTGTATCTGTTCAGGGAGACATTAAAGATCCGGGAATAGAGCCCGGTGTTCTGGCCAACAATCTCCAGCTTTAAAACAAATTGGTTCTTGACTTTGTGGCTGTTTCTGGCACATTTGTGTGTTCAAATTGGTTGCTGTGTTCACTTACAAAACAAACAGGATCCTTGATGGAAAACTGCACTTTGCAAGAAAACTGTGAACGCTTTGTGACATTTCGACGTGATAAGGCGCTGGATCAAATGGGAGGCTGATTTATTTTTGTTCACAATTCTGGTAGCCTTTCCACGTTCTCACCTTCTGTGTGAAGAAATGTTCACGGAATTTCAGAGCCTAGCCTTCGCTGAACAGTCTGCATTCGAGGGAAGCTACAGCAAAGATAATGATAATAATATTTGATATAGCACCTTATCGCTCCATCTTGACATTTCCAAAACGCTTCACAGGATACACTGTAAAGTGCAATGACTGCTTTTTGTGGGCAAAAAGCGGAAACGACTTGTGCAGAGTAACAAACAACAACAACTTGCACTTATACCGTGCCCTCCACGCAGGGTAGCGTCTCAAAGCGCTTAACAGGGAGTGTGTACGGGATCTAGAAGTTGATCCGTTCGGTGACTGGTTTTATTTCGGGGATTTGTTAGACAGGCAGAAGGAGAATCCTGTAGTTGGCAGCCCATAAAGGTCCAGGTAATAATAATAAGAAGAATAACAACAACAACAACAATTTACATTTATATAGCGCCTTTCACGTCGGGAGGACGTCCCAAGGCGCTAAACAAGAGGCGTGTGACCCGAGCTGGGAGGGGAGTGTTTGGGAAGGGGTGAAACACGAAGGAGAGGTAAAAGAGTTCGGGGTGGAACAAAAGGCACGATCGAAGAGGAAAGTCTTCAAATCGGCCTTGAAAGAGGAAAGAGAAGAGGCGAAACGGAGGGATTGAGGGATTGCATTCCATAGGGTGGGAGCGGAGAAACTGAAGGCCTGGCCTCCGATGGTGGAGCGGTTCGGGCGGGGGGCTTGGAGCAGGCCAAGTCCTGTTGAACAGAGGGTGCGGGTGGGCGTGTAGGGGGAGAGTAGATCGGTTAAATAGGGTGGAGCAAGGCCGTGTAAGGCCTTGTAGGTGAGGACGAGGATCTTGAACTCGATCCTCTGGAGGATGGGGAGCCAGTGGAGACGGGCGAGGGTGGGGGTTATGTGGTCACGGAGGCGGGTGCGGGATAGTACACGGGCTGCAGAGTTTTGGATGGCCTGCAGCCTGTGAATGGAGGAACTGGGGAGGCCGACTAGGAGAGAGTTTCCGTAATCCAGCCGTGAGGTGATGTACGCGTGCACGAGTGTTTCGGCAGCGCGGGGGGTAATAATCATACTTGCATTTGAGATAGCGACTTATCATGTATTTGAGACGACTCAATGAGTAAATACTGTGTATTTTTGTGGGTGGAAAAACATCAGAAAAGAACGTCTACAACATTTTTTCTAGACATCTGTATACCATATTTGGTGGGCGAAACAAAACAGCCAATTCCACACAGCAGTGGCCCACAAATAATAATAATAATAATAGTTGCATTTGATATAGTGCTTTTCACATCTTCTAGACGTCTCAAAGCGCTTCACAGAATACACTGGAAAGTGACTGACTGCACATTTGTTGGCGAAACGCGGCAGCCAATTGCGCACAGCAGTGTCCCACAGGCAAATTATTATTGTTTTTCTTGAGGGATTATTATATTGGAGAACTTGTATTGAAACCTAGTAAATACTATCTGAAAAAAATCATCCTTGCACTTGATACAGCACTTTCAATGCGCTTGGATGGCACAGAATGAGGGTGGAGTTCTACAAGACGTGGCACACTGACCAGTGTTGTCTCTGTTTGTGTCACCAAGATAGGATTATGTATTCTGGGACTGATCTCCAGGCATCCCAAACAAACAACCAAACAAACAAACGAACAGTTGAGAATCTTTTAAAAAATATTTATCATATTTTCTAAAATATTTTTTTCTGAAGGGATTATTACCCCCTGGAAATGCGATCCGCCAATCTCAGGTGAGGGGCATGTTTCAACGCAAACGCACTGATAATTAAGATCTTTTGGGATTAGATTAATGCGTTATAACCACATCACCCACATGATTTTTCACTCCTGTATATGAAGCTCTATTTTGCTGGTTCGAAATCTGCAACTCATTTTGATTTCTTTCAAGGACGCTCGCTCGACATTTATTGGGGCCGAAACAGGGAGAGTGCGAAAATATATACAGAAAACTTGGCAACAGGACGCAAAAGCAATGTTCCCCACGGTTCAGACTGCAAATATTCTTTGGGGCTTGAGACTTGTGAGAGGTTGAGATATTAGAATGAGACCTGTATATCTCTTGTGCAGAAGTGGCAAAACATGTGTAAAAAGTGCAGCCTATTTGATCTCTCCGCTACATTAAATGTCAGCAGTGACAAGCTAAGGACACGAGTGCAGATTCAAGTTGAAGGGAAACGATACTGACACCGTGGGGAGCTGGGGGAGTGGTGGTGGGGGGGCAGGTGGGGGGTCGCGTGACAGGCTCACAGATGTATCTACTCTGCATGCGTAGCTATCAACTAGCGAAGGAAAGAATAGGGATAATGAAGAGGCTTCAGTTCAATAGTCTTTGAGGAGATGTTAACCCTCAAGGCACGCCGGGCAAGATAACCTATTTCTACTATGTCCCGTCGATTTATCCCAGTCAAGGAAACAGCGGGAAATAAGCCACTTTGATTTGAATTCACAACCTTAGCAATTCCTTAGCTTTGTGATCTTCCACCTCACTCCTCTGCTCGCCCCCTGTGTTTGACTGACTCGTGCCGTGCTCTATCACTGCCGCCATTGGAGGCCGAGACTTATTGGGAACCAACCGGAGGCACTTTAAAAGGACCGATGGCATTACTGAGCAAGGGGGAGACAAGAAAAGTGGTCAAAATGGGGGCGAGAGAGGACAACAACAACAGCAACTTGGATTTGTATAGCGCCTTCCATGCTGGGCGGTGTCTCAGAGCGCTTCCCAATAACGGATCCTGGGGCTGAGCCAGTGGGAGGGAGAATAAGGTGACCAAAGGAGGCGAGGTGTAGGAGTTTAGGGAGAGAGGAATTTCTACACTCAACGGTTGTTAGGCTATGGAATGCATTACAGTACTACCAATCGAGGGGTGAATCAATAGATGGAAGCATTCGAAAAGGGGGAAACTGAGGAGGGGGAAAAGATAAGGAATTAGAGAAAGGGAACAGTAACAGGCACAACGGGCTGAATAATCCCCAACTTCAATGATGAACATCTCAATGGTTTTGACAAAGCTACCGGGAGCGTTGGGGTTAAGGAAACTCAATCGTCTTAATAGGAAAAAGATCAATGCGCATTATATTCAAGGTTGCAGTGTGATGATAACAGCTGGTATATTTTTATGAAATAATTACCAGCTACAGACAGATACGGCCTTGAAGAATGAATATATTGTGGCCGGAGGGTGGAACGGGGAACTTGCTGATCTTAGAGGAAACTTGATGCTTACCTGAAGGAGGAGGGGAACAGAAGAGGAGTGGTGGAGGCTTGTGTGGAGTAAAAACACTGGCACGGACCAGTTGGACTGAATGACCTGTTTCACTGCCGTTTCATTCCATGTAGATTGTTTGTGGATTGGGGATGGTGGGTGGTGGGGTGGGGGGGGTGGAGACTGAACCTTCAAGTAAAGAAATAAAATCTTGTTGTATACTTCAGTAAGATGACTCCTTAAATGGCTACGCTGCTTCAGCAAGTTAGATTGTAGAAATGCTTCCTTAATCCTCATCTCATCGTCTGTGAAGTGCTTTGAGACGTCGATAAGACGTGGAAAGTGCTATATAAACGTAAGGATTATTATTATATTATTATCGTCGTCATAGCGGCCATGCATTTCAGCCAAAAACGCCTGGAAATTCTATAACTCAATCCATCCGCCTTGTCGCATCCCTCCCCACCTTCAAATCCCACCTAAAGACCTTCCCCTTTGATCATACTCACGGTCGCCTCCCCCCTTCCTCTCCCCCCCCCCCCCCCCCCAGCCCCCCGCCCTGGCTCAGCGTCCAAATCTGCCAATGTCAAGCGTTCCTGGATGCTACCATTCGTGAAGGACGCTATTTGGTGTTGGGGAGCGGGGCGGTGGAATGGAGGAAATGGAGGAGGTCAAATTTACAGGTGTTGCCAATGTTGTGGTCAGAAAGAGATAGAATCTGAATTATTCAGCACAGAAGGAGGCCATTCGGCCTATTTGTCTGTGACGGCTCTTTGAAAAGAGCTGTCCATATCAGTCCCACTCCCCCGCGCTCTCTCCCTAGCCGTGCACACTTGTCTTCCCCAAATAATTATCTGCTTCTCTCTTAAAAGTTGTGATTCCATCGGCTTCCAACACCCTTGCAGGCAATGCATTCCAGATCTTCCAGAGAGGGCTAGAGAGGCTAGGTTTATTCTCATTGGAGCAGAGAAGGTTATGAGGAAACCAAATAGAGGTTTTCAAGATCATGAGGGGATTCGATAGGGTAAACAGGGAAAAACTGTTTCCACTGGTGGGTGTATCAGTGACTCGAGGTCACAGATTTAAAATAGTTTCTAAAAGAAGCAGAGGGGAGAAATGTTCTCACCCAGCGAGTTGTTCGAATCTGGAATGCATTGCTTGAGAAGGTGGTGGAGGTTGATTCGATAACAACTTTTAAAAGAGAGGTAGACATTTATTTGGGGAGGACGGGTTTGCGCAGTTATGGGGAGAGAGCTGGGGTGTGGGATTGAGTTGCTCTTTTCAAAGAGCCGACACAGACTCGATGAGCCGAATGATCTCCCTTTGTGCCATAAGATTCTATGATGTGAACAACTCGGTCTTTAAGGGAGGGAGTTTGGAAGACGATTCCAGGGAATAGTAGTCGGAGGGAGGTTCCCATCTCCTGTAAACCTTTTCTTCAGTGGTTAGGAAGATAGGAATAGCTAAATGAAAAAAGACCACAATCCATCCAGCCCAATTTGAACCACCCAGATAGTCACGTTCTACAAGAACGGAGATAATAATAATATTTTGCATGGATTATTATTAGGGGTGTGAAGTAAGGAAACTTGCCCAAGGTTTCACCCTGATTTGCCTGGATTCGAACACAGGTCTCACGCTTGTAAGGCGAGTGCTCTAACCACTGAGCCACAGGAGTTCCATTGAAGGCTTTGGGAACCTTAGATCCAGAGTTGAACACAAAGGAAAGGTGAAATTATTTTGTGGTAGCTTAGCTCTTTCCCTTTCCTTCAATAAACCTGGTTCTTCCAAGCAGACTGTACACTTGTCAAGTCTCAATTTACTCACATACCATAACCCAAAATATTGATATACTAAAATATATTTTATCTAATTTGGTTAATTTTATGATTACTGCTACCTGTGGCCTAATAACTTTTCACCGACAAATATACAGTTAATTCAATTTAGAGTATATTCTGTAAAGCGCTTTGAGATGACTAGAAGACGTGAAAAGTGCTACATCAAATGCAAGGATGATTATTATTGAAACCCAATTTGTATATTACTACACTGAGGCTCTTGTTTGCTTTTCTTGTGATATTGTGAATGACTGTCCATCAATGTGTATGTGTATGCTATACGTACCGGCTCCCTTCCTGAATGTAACTTGTTTGTCCACATTTTTCCCTACGCAGATCTCATGGAGACGATGCAAAGGAAAGATGGAAAGATACGAGAGTTACAGGTAGGAAATTATGTGATTAATAGCGGGAGTGGGGTGGGGAGGGGGTCAAAAAACACCTTCAGGGAGAGGACAGAGAGTGGGAAGCGAAAGGAAAGTAAATCAATTCATGCCACATCTGTCTCCAATTGCTGAGGGGTTATGACAGGTCACAAGGTGAAATTATATGGTGTAACTTGGGCTCATTACACCACACCTGGTGGCTTCCGCTCTTTCACTTTCCTTCAATCTGCCCTCGGTAGCAATCGCACCCCGACCTCCCCTCCACACCCTTCCGGACTGCCTACACCAGGGTTCACAGAATATACCGCAAAGCAGATTGACTGTGTGTTTTGTGGGCGAAATCCGGCAGCCAATTGCGCACAGAATTGTCCCACAAACAGTCATGGATTGAGTGACCACACTTGTGTTTGTGGGAATTATGTTCCCATAAAAGTGTCCCCGCCAATCGACTAACAATGGCTGGGGTTCCTAATGGCTGCCGGGTACACAGCGGCATGTGGAGTAAGGAAACCTACCTCGGGTTTCGTCCTTACCCGGGAATCGAACCCGAGTCTCTCGCTTGCGAGTTGAGCGCACTGACCACTTACACTACAGGACTCCATTTAGCCATTGTCAATGGTAAAGTTAAATCTTACCAAATGCATGGATTTGGGCATCGTTTTAAGAAAAATTGTCAATGGTAAAGTTAAATCTTACCAAATGCATGGATTTGGGCATCGTTTTAAGAAAAATTATGTTTAGAAGGTTAGAAAATATGAAAGATAGAGGCATGGCAGTGGGGATGAGGCAAGGAAGAGGATTGAATGAACACGCTGTTCTGAGAGCCAGTGTAGACTGCTCCCGTGCTGTAAATGTCTATGATTCTTTCACCATTTTATAACTTTCTGTTTGAAAGTTTTCCGAACCAATCTTGTCTTTCTTTGTCTGACAGTCCATGCCTTTTGTTTTTCTTCTTTCCCTGCACATTTTCTGTGAGCTGTCTGTTACTGTAAGTGGGCTGTGCAGCTGGCTATCGATCGATTTTATTCATTGTTGAATTACAATACTTTTTGGGGTGGGTAGGTTTGATTGATTGGTTTATTCAGATTTATGGTGTATAGCTTGCCAATAACTATAATGATGATATTGGAACTCTATTTTCCTCCGTGAATTAATTTACCCATCTGATCCTTCAGACACTGGAAGATACACATGGCTTGTTCTTATCCCAGCTCAGGAAGGCTCCGTTTAGAAAATGGGCTTTTCTCTTCTAAAGCATGAAGGATCCTGTTGTTGGCTAGGTGTCCTCCTAACCTTGATGTCCACGATATCAACTACAGCTCAAGTCCTGTTCCTAAGATTATTCTCAAACGCAGGTCTTATTGAAATACTAAAGTGTCGGATAAATATTGAGACATCCAGTCTCCTCATGTATTTAATTTTAATAGAAGTTTAAAAAGGTTCTCTTTACCTGTTTATCACACTTGCTTTCTAGATCATCAGTAGTCAAATCGTAGGGTGGCCAAGTCCTCAGAGGGTAGGCTGTCATTATGATTTATTTGTGCCACTTGCAAGTCAGATATACACCATAAATCCGTACACTATTCAATCTGAGTTACCTGTGATCACTCCTACTCTCACCTGTGACTCTGTCTTTCACTCCTTCTCGCCCCCACAAACAGGCACACACTCATACACACAGAGAGGCAGCACTCTCTCACACACATATACACACACCGGCATGTATTCACACCCACACACACAGAAGTACACCCACAGACAGGCATGAACTCACATCCACACACAAAGGCATACCAGTACACACAGGCACACGCACTCACACACAGAAACAGAAGCACAAATAGAAGGCACGCATTCAAACCCACATAGACACATACTCACACCCCACACAAAGGCACACTCTCACACAAGCTTGCAAGCATACCCACAGAGGCACAGGCTCATACTCAGACACACAGGGATACAAGCACACCCACCCAGGTACACACTCCAACCATCAGGCATGCACTCACAGGCATGCCCTCACACCAGTGCACAACCACACAGGCACGCACATGCAAACACACACACAGTCTCACACACACATACATAGGCACACAACAACAAAATTACATCTATAGAGCGTCTTTCATGTCGAAAGGACGTCCCAAAGCGCTGAAACACACACAGGCACACACACGTATGCACACACTCACACAGGCAGGCACACACACACACAGGCACACACTCACACCCAGATACACAAGTATGCATTCATTCTAACCCACACAGGCACACCAGCAATACACCAGATACACACGAAGGTACACACTTTCACCCATACACAAATACACCACAATTTTCGCTCACCTTATTCCTGACTTCAAACTGTTAATTTTTCTGTGAGCTCACTACACCTCTAGGGACTGCAGCTTGTGATTGAAGGACCCGCCTTTGATTCCTTTACTTTGAAGGACACAATTACATTGAGTATGGAAATCTCCAGCTAATGAAGTGAAGGAGCCTCTGAAACAAAACTATGTCTGGAATATAGCAAGGCAATTTTAACCCTCTGCCCTCTGCCCAATAATATAACAGTTAGCAACAACTTGTATTTAGATAGTGCCCTTCATGTAGGGTAATGTCTCAGAACGCTTTATTAGAGTCGTAGTTGGACCCTGAGCAGGGAGGAGGAAGGGTATTTAAAGACAGATACAGAGGGGGTGAGAAAGAGGGAGAGTTTAGCCACAAAACACAGTCACTACTCATTACAGTACATCCTGTGAGGTGATTTGAGACATATTTCTGTTGTGAAAGCTAAGGATTATTATTATACCAGGGGGTGGGATTATACAGCTCAGAAAGGAGGCCTTATATGGTTCTAAAACATATATGTATTAGCTGGAAGTAAAGAGGCATTTGTTTGTGAAATTAGAACTATTCATAGAATGATAGAATTATACAGCAAAGCACATTCCCCCACACTCTCCCCATAGCCCTGCTCCCACCCCATAACCTAACCGCTAAATCAGGATGCTTTTATCAGTAAAGAAAGAACTTGTATTTTTATTGCATCTCATGTTAAATTGTCAAGAGTTTCGAGGTATTTACGATCAAGCGTCAGTTTTTATGGGCAAATGTCACAGCTAGTTACATCAGCCACGACCCAAATACAGCCTTTATTTGAGGGCTGATTTGATCTGGAGAATTGTTGGCCAGGACGCGAGGAGAGCCTTGATTCTCTATTCCTCTGGTTTCTCGTTTCATCGGGTCTTTAAGGTCCATCTGAACAGACAGACAGGTTTAACGTCTCAACCGAAGAATTGCCACTGCAGCGCTCTCCCAGTTCACTACATTGAGGTATCTGCATGGATTGTGAGGTCAGGTCCTCAGATGGGACCTGAACCCCCGCAACCTTTTGACCCAGAGACACCTGATCCAGGCTGCAAACTGTAGAACAACAGTGCTGAGAACTGAAGCAGAACATAAATGATTAACGAATGAGTGAAGATGTACAAATCTTTCTAACGGAACAGCATTGTGCACTTACCACTACAGCAGGTCCTAGTCACTTGTTGGCAAGCGGGTTCATTGTTTGTTTTTTGTTTCCCACAGGATCGCTTCGTGGGCTTGGAAACGGTAAGTAAGTCATGCCTTACGCTTCCCATTGGTAGAGTCACGTACGCTTGCGTCTGCACGTGCTTGTTGTGTTCGGATGAACCGATCAGCGCTCCCGACAGGGCGGCCTTGCATTCTGAAGGCTTTAGGGTCTCTGCAAATTAATTTCATTTTCTCTGTTGATACATGTGGCTGGAGACTGCTTGAGCATTAAGCATCTTGCACTCGTGTTGCTCCTTTGGCATAGAGAACTTCTCGATCAACTAAAGAGCTTGGGTGGTCAGGGAGTTGGCACCAATGTCCAACCCAGAGTGACAGAACGTAGGTTGGTTACATCTCCCCCTTCTCACCCACTCGGTCTCTCTTTTTGTCTTGTCTCTCTCTCTCTCTCTCTCTCTCTCTCTCTCTCCTGGCTTTAAATGTTCCTACGAGACCCAAGGTTGTATAGTCTCAGACTAATCACCTGGTGAATATGGATCATGATGGTTCAGGGCTGTCCATCATTTGGCAATTATTGGGTGTAGTGGTTGCTGTGAGAGTTTGGAATGGGAACTGGGAAAAACACGTGCCCTGGTTACACATTGCATGCAGTTGGCACATCAAGGAGCCAAACGCAGGTGGTTCTAAAGAGCATTGCCCTGTTGTTCTCCCTGAAATGATGGAGACATTTCATGTTGTGGGTATTGAATGGAGTGTACATTGGACTTTGGAAAGTAGACTATTAAGCAGACATTTAAGCAGCTAAGACCATAAGGAATTGGCGGTTCCCCCCCCCACTCCCGGCCCCCTCCCCTGTAGCATTTAACCCAACTGCGCCTTGTGGATCTCCTGTTACAGCGGCGAGGAAGTTTTGCACTTTATGCACACATAACCGGCTGGTTGGCAGCTTGCTGAGATTCCCTGGCATGTTGATCATTAATCTTTCGGGCTAATGAGGAGGAATAGAATCACATCTGTGTTCGCAATTGATGGTTCAACGCAAGCCTTCCAAGCTGCTTGGCTCGATTTTGCGTTCTTATCGGCTTGTGAAATCCGACGCTGTAAATGCAAATTGAGGCTGCATAGCGATTATTATTAATTTACTGTGCCAACATGACGAGGCCAGCAGTATTTCTCTATCATGTTGCCACATTCTATCGGATTCCTTACTGCGTTTCTGCAAATGTCTAAAGTTCACCAGACTTTTAATTTAAAAAAAAAATTTCAATCATGTTTGTATTTCGCCAAATCCTTTTAAAGCATGATTGAATTTCACACTGGAATGAAACTCGTTCCTTGCTTTTCAACCTAAAACTACATACTGATGGTCATAAGAGACAGACAGCATTACTTATAACATCTGTAGTTATTGAATTAAATGATGGAGTCATTGACTTTCCTCAAATCCCTTCCTCCTCCACCAAGCCCTTTCCACTCATCTCAATCAAGTTGGCATTATTCATAACCCACTTAAGCTTCCTCCTATCCTCCCCTGACTTGTACAGCCAGCTGGAAGGCAAAAGCTATCAGGTGAAGTTATCCTGGAATAATAACACTAACCCCTTGTAAATGAATACAGCGCCTTATCATGTTTTCGAGATGTCTCAAAGCGCTTCACTGAATATACTGTAAAGTGGAATGGCTGCGTATTCTGTGGGTGAAACGCGGCAGCCAATAGCTCACAGACATTTCTCCCTCCCTGGCCCTGAAGCCATTTGTAGCAACTGCTGCTATTGAGAAGAGTTAAGGATCGTCCTGGTTGATCCCTGACCCGTTTGTGAGGCTTCGAGTCCTCTTGAAGGTAAGAGTGCCTTATCCTGCACTCTCTCTGTGGCCTGAGATTGGCTGAGATTAGATTTATTTTAGGAAATGAGATATGTAGTACAGTACATAGGTAGTTTGAGACATATGTGCAAGGAACCGCTAGGAAGGTGGAAACTTGGTGGACCTTAATCGTGTTGACTAGCAACAAGTTATGGTCTTCTGTATGTGTGGATGACTTAGTCAAATGCTCTCCAGATCTGATCCCCTGCATTGTTTAGAATGATCAATAATCACACCCGAATCCTTGTCCTCCTGTACCTCCATGTCCTCCATCCCGCAATCCCTTCGCCTTGCTTCCTCCCTTTCCTCCTTCAAGGCCGGATTCAAGACCTTCCTCTTCGACTGTGCCTTCTGCTGACGTCCTAACTCTCCCCCCTTTCCTACTGCTCCTACCCCAAACCTCCCTCCCGCTGTTCGAGTCCCGACCCAACTGTTCAGCTCCTTGGGACGTCCTCCCGACGTGACAGTCGCTCTATAAATGTAATTTTGTTGTTGTTGTACCTCTGCTACAATCATGTCATTTATTGTGTACATTTGAACTGTGTCTGGTTCAACATGGAAGTAACCTGCATCACTCTGCTTTCAAACCCATTTGCACCAGTGTGGTTGAGTTACCAGGCTCATGGTGCCCTGGGCTGTGTGTAAACGTACTATTTGTTCACTTTGCTTCGAGTCTAGAGCACGCGCATGGCCTTGGACCATCTTGAATCCGTGCCGGAGAGGCTGAGCATTCTGGAGGATTTCCACGACTTGGAGGTAAAGATCATTTTCTCTTTGTGTGTGTGTAATAATAATCCTTGCATTTAGGTGTGTGAGAGAGAGGGTCTATGTGCATGTGCGCACGTACGTGTGTGTGAGAGAGAGAATGTGTTTGTGTGTGTTCCTCGCATTTTAAAGCCCTCCACAACCTCGCCCCACCATACATCCATGACCTCCTATCCCCTTACTAGCCTGCCCGCCCCCTCCACTCAGAAGGGTCTGGTCTACTCCACGTCCCCTGACCCACCCACCCCACCATTGGTGGGTGAGCCTTCAGCCACTCTGCCCCCAACCTCTGGAACTCCATCCCGCAGTCATTCCGCCTCCTCCCCTCCCTGGCCTCCTTCAAGTCTCACCCCAAGACTCTCCTCTTCGATGGACCCATTGGCAACTCCTAATCCCTCCCTTCCCCCCCAGTAACTGTCCAGCGTCTCGGGACGTCCTCCTGACGTGAAAGATGCTATACAAGTGTAATTTTGTTGTGTGTGTGCGTGCGCACAAAGTACATGCTTTGTTCTCAAAGACAACAGACCCCGGGGCCGCCCATGAAAATAATAGTTTTGATCAACGATGGAGCACGAGCCAGGTCTGAGGCCATCACAACACACCGTCAATGGAGACGTGAAAATTGCGATAGAAGTTCAAAGCTTTAGAATTTCCCTCACAAGTCCCGTTTCTGTCCATAAGTGACATGATTGTAGCAGAGTTACAACAACAACAACAAAATTACATTTATAGAGCGCCTTTCACGTCAGGAGGATGTCCCATGGAGCTGAACAGTTAGGTCGGGACCCGAGCGGTGGGGAAGGGTCGGGTTAGGGGCAATGGGAAGGATCGTTGGCATTGTTTGTTATGCACCATGTGTAAACCATGTGCAGCTGTGTGAATGGGATTTGCCTTCAGCACCTCCATCTCAGTGTCCAATATCCAGGAACACACCGAGTTGCTTTTCGAAACCCTTTATAGTTCCTTGTCCTGCCACCAGTGCCGATAGTTTGCTCCCCATGGCCATCCTCTAAACAAGGTTCCTCGCACCTTTTTATTCTCTTGTTGGCTTATTATGGTGAAAGATCACAGAATATTTTTAGCATGCCAGGAGACCAGCTGGTCCAACATAGCTCCCTCACTGCTCTGCTCTGTTGAGATATAAGCCTCCCAATGGTCAGAACAACACCGTAAAGTTACCTTTGCCTACATAGAGTAGCCCGTCAAAGTGATAGCGTTCCAGACACACCTCGATGCGAGATATTAATTGATCTCCTTGGGCTTCGCAGGGTCTTCCCTATTATCCACCTCATCATGTCAACACTCATCGTTGAAATGCGTCCGAACATTTCAAAGTATGAAATTAGCTGCAACCCTTGCTCATAAAACATAATGCCTCATGTAGTTTGAAACCATTTGGTGTTTAGCTGGTTGTTAAGTTCCATAATGAGAGACCCCAGCTCCTTCAAGCCATCTTTATTTTTAAATTTGGGTTTTGTGTTATCCCATAACACAGCTGAAACAGTGACTGTCCAGTGCCCTGGGACATCCTCCTGACGTGGAAGGCGCTACACAACGGTAATTTTGTTGTTGATGTTGTTGTTTTGTTGAGCGTTTGTTTAGTGAAGGGGTACACTGCAAAACAGCTGCTATTTGCTAGACCTCTAGCCCCACCATTGTACGAAGCTCCGAGAACCTATCCTAATGAAGGCTGCTTAAATAAATACAAGTTGTTGTTGGAGACTTTCAAAGTATATTAGTCTGTCCAGATGTGCTGGCATCACCAATTGGCTTACATAGAGAGAAACAGTGCTTGAGATCAGTTGCTGAGATTCATTTGAGCAACGGCTGGGTCTTTAATGAGAAGACAATAGACTGGGTTTTGTGAAAGGAGCAGATCAATCGGCTTTGTTCATCCAAGGTTTTACCGTTTATGTGCAGTTTGCTCTTTAGAATAAATCCCGTACAATGGAATTGCTATAGATTCCATATTCCATATAGATAGTGTGTTAGCTTGCTCTGGGACTGTATTAGCATTTGTTTATTATCAGTGAAGAGCAAGTATTGATATGTGCAGTCCTGTAGCTCAGTGGTTAGAGCATTCGCCTTACAAGCGTGAGACCTGTGTTCGAATCCAGACAAGTCAGGGCAAAACCTTGGGCAGGTTTCCTTTACTCCACATGATTAATAATAATCCCTCCAAAAAAAAGAAAAATTGGTCATTTCAATCCACAACTGTTTGTGGGGACGCTGCTGTGCGCAATTGGCTGCCACGTTTCGCGCACAAATACACAGTCAATTCACTTTACAGTATATTCTGTGAATCGCTTTGAGATATCTGTCTCGAAGATGTGAAAAGCGCTACATCAAATGCAAGGATGATTACTATTATGTTGAGTACAGTTGAACTCGGATAAATTGCAACTTTGTAAAGCAGTTTAGTCGAATCGAGTCTTCCATACAATGGAAATAATAATAATCCTTGCTTTTTATATATCGCTTTTCACATCTTCTAGATGTCTCAAAGTACTTCACAGAATATACTGTAAAATGAATTGACTATATTTGTGGGCGAAACGCAACAGCCAATTGCTCACAGCAGTGTCCCACAAACAGTCGTGGATTGAAGTGACCAATTCTTTTTTTTGAGGGATTATTATTAGGTGTGTGGAGGGACAACTTCTTGCAATTGAACGTGAGTAAGACCGAGGCCCTCCTGATTGGCTCAAGCCAGCGCCTCCGCACATTGGGCGCTGCCAGCCTCAACATCCAAGGCTGCACTCTCCACCTCACAAAGCCAATCATGAACCTCGGCATCATGTTCGATCAAAAACTCTCCTTCCTCCCCCACATCCGTGCCTTGACTGGCACCGCTTATTTCCACCTGCGCAACATTGCCAGGCTCCGCAACTATCTTACCCCCCGCGCTGCCGAAACACTCGTGCACGCATACATCACCTCGAGGCTGGACTACGGAAATTCTCTCCTCGTCGGCCTCCCCAGTTCCTCCATTCACAGGCTGCAGGTCATCCAAAACTCTGCAGCCCGTGTATTATCCTGCACCCGCCTCCGCGACCATATAACCCCCACCCTCACCCGTCTCCATTGGCTCCCCATTCTCCAGAGGATCGAGTTCAAGATCCTCGTCCTCACCTACAAGGCCTTACACGGCCTTGCCCCGCCCTATTTATCCAATTTGCTCTCCCCCTACAAGCCCACCCGGACCCTCCGTTCAGCAGGACTTGGCCTGCTCCAAGCCCCCCGCCCGAACCGCCCCACCATCGGAGGCCGGGCCTTCAGTTTCTCCGCTCCCACCCTATGGAATGCCATCCCTCAATCCCTCCGTCTCGTTTCTTCCCTTTCCTCTTTCAAGGCCGGTTTGAAGACTTTCCTCTTCGACTGTGCCTTTTGTTCCACCCTGAACTTTTCGACCTCCCCTCCGTGTTTCACCTCTTCCCAAACACTCCCCTCCCAGCTCGGGTCACACGCCTCCTGTGCAGCGCCTTGGGACGTCCTCCCGACTTGAAAGGCGCTCTATAAATGTAATTTGTTGTTGTTGTAAGGAAACTTGCCCAAAGTTTCACTCTGACCTGCCTGGAATCGAACCCAGGTCTCACGCTTGTAAGGCAAGTGCTCTAACCATTGAGCTACATTCACCTCAAACTCAGAATATAATCCCAGCATTTGGTGACAATGTTCATAGATAAAGAAATAAAGTTGGGTGATGCAAAGGAGGGATCCAGGTCCAGGAAATCAGTTTGACATGTTTAGTAGAGGGAGAGATTGCTTAATGCAAAATGCTCTTCAGTTTTAGTCACTGCTGGAGACTCAATCCTAATGGCCTGGTGAGCTTCACAGATATGTTGACAATAGTTGGCAGCAAGGATCCAAACTGTTTCTGATGGAAACCCAACCAAGAATGGTTTATTCAACTTGTAAACTAGACCATTGGACATGGGTGCAGCCTCACTCACTGTCAAATTGCATGTTCCACAGACTCCTGAAGAAGTCGTTCCTTTCAACAATAAAAGAGCACTACATTTAAGAACCTGTTTAGCATTGATTGCTGAGTTCAGGCTCATTTGGCTGCTGAAAGGGATCAATTGAATAGCGCTGAGCAGACTGAAGATAGCGTTTCTGAAACTGAATTTCATACTGAATTGAAATGTAGGGTGCTCGAAGTAATAATAGTAATAATCCTTGAAATCGATGTAACTCCTTATCACGTCTTCAAAATGTCTCAAACCGCTACACGCTAAACTGTTGGTGAATTCTCTGGGCGAAATGCACCAAATTTTGAGATGCAATATAAACACACAATACTGGGTTTAGTTTTGTTTTTTTATTTTAAAATAATACATAATAATAATAATCTTTGCATTTGATATAGCGCTTTTCACACCTTATCGACGTCTCAAAGCGTTTCGCAGAATATACTGTGAAGTGAATTGACTGTATATTTTATGGGCGAAACGCGGCAGCCAATTGCGCACAGTAGCGTCCCCACAAACAGTCTTGGATTGAAAATGCTAATACCTGAAGGATTAACCCTGCTCAGTTGCTTATGAATTAAATTGTATTCTTATTTGACTTAACGTTCAGCATTCCTCCCCTTTCCCGTTCCCCTACTCCTTTGCTGAAGGTGGTGATTCAAGCTGGGGAGTGGTCCCACGAGTCCAGCCCCTCACCCATCAGTGGGATGAGAAATCACAAACGAACCCAATTTGCCCCTTCCCCAATTCCCCCCTCCTCTAAATTCATCCTCTCCAATTCCCCCTCCCCCAATTCCTTCCCAGGTCCTCCTTCTCAATTCCCCCTCCCTCAAATTCCCCTCCCCCAATTTCCTTCTCCCCCAATTCCTCCCTTCCCAAATTACGCCCCTCCCCCAAGTCAATCTTCTCCCAATTATCCCCCTCCCCCTCATCTTCCATCCCCCTCCCCCTCACCACCCCTCTCCCAATTCCCCCAATATGTTCTCACTCAGACAAAAACAACTTGCATTTCCATGGCACTATTCACGTAGTCCCATCTCATAGCGCTTTGCAAGGACTGGATTGGACACCCGAGAGAGAGAGAGAGAGAGAGAGATGGGTAGGGGTTGGTGTATTGGAAGAGGCAGGTTTCCAGCAACAAAAACAGAAGTTGCTGGGAAAACTCAGCAGGTCAGGCAGCATCCATGGAGAGAGGGAAGTGAGTCGATGTTTCGGGTCCACAACCCTTCGTCAGAACTAGTTTTACAGCAGCGCTCGCTCAGTGCTAAAGATTGAATGGTTTTGCTCCACCTCCAGCCCAGGGGCGCTCAGCCCACTATCCTCAATGACATTACATTTTGATCCCATATATAATTCGGAGCTGGTGAGATGGAGCACTCTGCACTTTTCCAGTCCTCAGTGTTGCTGCATTTCCTTTGTTGTGCTTTGTAGCTAAAATCCTTGTGGAGTAAAAGTTCAGGGCGTGCCTGTCTCTGTTGTGTAAAGTGCTGATGTTAGCTATTGAATCAGCCGCTTAATATTAATCATGCGAAGAGCATAGTTGCTACTGATAAAGCGTTCCGACAAAGCATCCTTCTCTTTACCAGTAGTTGCTGGAGCCCAAAATAGCCAGAATAAATCTTATTCGTCACATTCCTTTACTGTAGAAACTATCTAGGTTGACATTTAAAGGACAATGAGGTGGTGGATTCACACCAATTATAATGGGGGGAGGGAGGTGGGGGTTAGGTTGCCATTTACATCGCTTGTTAGAAGACGTTGCCAATCAGGTCCCCTTAGAATTCACCCAGGATCTTAAAAATCCTTCAGTAATAATCCCTGTTGTTCCCTATTGTCATTTTAGTGTTTTTATTGTGTGTTAATGCTGAAAGGCTGTTCCAAAGTCACTTTGGTCAAAAAGGTTCCGTCATGCTGCCTTTCGCCCACCAAATACACAGTCGATTCACTTTACAACATATTCTGTGAAGCGCTTTGAGACGTCTCAACAACGTGGCAAGGCGCTACAGTAAAAGCCCGTTTATCCGGCATCCTCGGGACCTGGCCGATGCCGGTTAAAGTGCGTGCCAGTTATTCGGCTGAGAACACCAAAACAAATTTTTAATAATGCATTTATCCAGATAAATTCTGGTTAATCGAATGCGGACATTTTTTGAGGTGCCGGTTATACGGAAGTTACAGTTGATCGGGTCATGGATAAACAGGCTTTTGCTGTATATCAAATGCAAGGATTATTATTATTATTATTGCAAGTTCACCATTTACGCTGTTTGAGAGAGCACAACCTTGGATCTACAGTCATTATCCCCATCCTCAGCAGGCTCCACTGGGGCCTATGAATGAAGTGTTCTGGCATGCAGTGCTGCACGATTGCCCAGAGTTTAGCTGGAAAGGGACTAAATTATTATGATTAATATTGGATACTAATTCTAAAATTAGTATCTTTGGTCACCTTTCTACCCCTGCCCCTGGCTCGGTCCCGGGATCCGTTGCTGTGAAGCGCACAGAGATGCCATCTGGCGTAGAGGGCGCTATATAAATCAAAGTTGTTGTTGTTAAAAAGCTTGGACATATTGGTTCATTTTGTTTATAATCACCCACAAAATACATTTTACAGTGTATCCTGTGAAGCACTTTGAGACGTCTCGACAATGTGGAAAGGCGCTATATCAAATGTAAGGATTATTATTATTATTTGAGGTGATTGTGTGAACTTTTTAATACTTGCAAATTGTTACCTTTTAATTAGGAGATATTGTATCTCTGTGATACGAAGGAGATTCAGTTAACTTCAGGATCTAGTATTTGGCTGAGTACCACAGCTGGAAGCTGAGGCTGTTCGTAGACACAATATGAAAGTACTGTACTTTGCAAGATAACAATGGAGAGGCGATGTGATAATAAAAAATAATAATAATCCTGGCCCTTGTTAGGTAGTTGAGACATCTCAAAGCATTTCACAGAATATACTGTAAAGTGAATTGACTGTACAGTATACTGTATTTATGGGTGAAACGCGGCAGCCAGTATATTTTGTTGATGAAATATGCATAATTGTGCACAGCAGCGTTCAGCAAACAGCCATGAAGTAAGTGACCAATTTTATTTATGTTTGGATGGGTAATTTCACTCCCAAATAGCGATCCGCCAATTGACTAACACCCGGGTTCCTACTTACTGCAGAGGCATTCAATGTAAATAGCAAATGTATTTTGATGTAAATCATAAAAACACAAATAATTAGCTCCAGGATTTTGGCATTCACTTGTCAGGTTCTGTCCCAGAATCTACCATTATCAGGGATCAGCATTGTAGTGAGACTCCAAGGTAGTAAAAAGGTGACCCTAGACTTTGCCAATTCCAGCTTTGGTTGGGATATGAAATGGGAAGAATGAGATCATTGATGCTCTTTGGGTTAGCAAGTCTGTTCAAGCCCCTCATCAAGCCAAGTGACAGACTGATAAACTCTTGATTGTGGTGGGGGTGGGGGGGGTGTGTGGGGGGGGAGAGACGCTGTGTCATTAGTGGTGCCAAAATTGCATAAGACTTTAAGCCAAGGTCCTGAGAAGATCCAATGCCATAATATTAAAAGAAGGGATTTTCTCCTGGTGTTTTGTTTGACAATCTCCCCTCTCTCCCCACTTACCCACCGATATATTGATCATTCACTTGCTGTGTGCAAATTGGCTGTTGCCTTTGCCTGCCGTACAGTCACCGATGACACAAATGACACTTGTTTAGGGAGCCCTTCTCGTCGGAAAGAAGTGTCACTTGACAGCAATTACTTGGGAAGTGTTTGGAGACAGTGTGACATTATAGATTCTCGTGCTGAATGGGAGGGCTGCTCCTCGAGTACTGGAAAGTGATAATGCGTTGAGTTTAGATCGGCGATGATTAAGACATGAGAGACAAGCGTCTGTGGCAAGGCGGCAGCAAAGGCCAGAATGGTGCCAGGTGCCCAAAGAGAAGCCACGGGAAGTGGAGAGGATCGGAGCCGGGGCAAAAGGCTCTCGTTGTACAGTATTTGGGAGACGGGGATGTAAACGGCAAGGGCAGTAGTTGTGCCGCTCAGTCAGTCCGTTTAAACCAAATACCGCAAACCTCCCACTGGGTAGTCCAACAGTGGTTAACAATTTCAGAGGATTTTGCTTCCTGATTGAATCTCGCTCTTCACTGTTAATCTGATGCCTGAAGGGAAGACATTCAAGCGAATGGAAACGCTCACATTAGAGCAGGCTGCTCTGCAAAGGGCTTGAAGAGTAGGTCATTGAAGGGCAGTGGTTTTGTGTTTTCTCTGCATTTCCCCTCCGCCAGACTCGCTCCTCCCGATGTGAAAGGCGCTCTATCAATGTAATTTTGTTGTTGTTGTCGCTTGCTTTCCCCCCTTTATCCCCCACGTAGTGACCTGCCCGCAGCCCACTGTTAATACTGCTCAGAAACCTGGAGCAGGGAGATGTGATGTCTGTAGCTTGCAATGTCCTTCCTCCTCCTGTAACATTTCTCTAGTCTTTACTTGATGGACCTTCCCACATCAGGGTGACTGAGATCAGTGACTCGCTGTGAGAAGAGCTGCAAACACTGATCACACCAAGCTACGGTTCAGGGCATCAACGTGCTGCAGTGTACATGCCTGCGTCCTGTAGTCACAGTATGTGGAGCTCCTGTAGCTCAGTGGTTAGAGCACTCACTTTGCAAGCACAAGACCTATGTTCGAATCCAGGCAGATCAGGGAGACACTTTGGGCAAGTTTCTTTGCTCCACACACACGCCTAATAATAATCCCTCAAAAAAAATGCAATAAAAATTGGTCATTTCAATCAACAACTGTTTGTGGGGACGCTGCTGTGCGCAAATGGCTGCCGCGTTTCGCCCACAAATATACAGTCAATTCACTTTACAGTATAATCTGTGAAGCGCTTTTGAGACGTTGATAAGGTGTGAAAAGTGCTATATCAAATGCAAGCGTTATTATTATAGTATGTACTAATGCAGTCCACCATTAATTAGCCTGTAAATATGCATTGCTCACTCTTCAAGCAGATTTCTTTTTAAAAAAAAGTGATTCAGGCAAACAGATAGGAGTAGCGCAGACACAATGGGCTAAAAGGTCCTCTGCTATGCAGGGAATTTACAGGAGGAGGTTTTGTGTTTAATTGCCTGCCACCTTAGCCGACATTCACTGCACTTAGCAGCAATTACTATGCTTGGGAACTAGATATTGAATGCTTCAAAACGGACCTCTTTGCTGACACTTTTTGCCATCTTCCTCCTCCTCCTCATCCACTCAGTTCCCACCCTCAGCTCCAGTGCCCAGCCAAACGGCCTTTAGGATGTCCTCCTGACATGAAAGACTTCCTGATTGAACCCTGCTCATGTATGAGTGTCCATTATATTGCGTTGAATAATACATTTTCAATATGTGTCGCCTATTGAACATTGTCATGTTTGCTAACAAAACATTCAGTGTGCTTCAAAGCACTCTTTCTGCTAAGTGCTTGAGACATATGATAGGATAAGATGCTGCATTTAATGCAACTATTATTTTAGTCCACATCAACTTCAATCTGTCCTAATGGGACATCAAACCCAGGTCCTGTCTGCCCTGTGAGTTGGGGAGGTGCGTTTCGAGATCAGCTGCCACTTGTCGTGAGTGTGGTACATCGCTGCTATAGATTGGCAGCTGTCTGTGCCTCCATAACAACCTTATCTTCATTTTCTAGTTGATAGCATACTAACCTCCGATTCAGAAGCTTGTGGGTTGAAGTCCCGCATTGACATTTGGAACTCATAATAGTCTACGTGGTCACTCCAGTGCAGGGCTGGGGGAGCACTGCATTGGTGGAGGTGTTGTCCTTCAAATAAGACATTAAACTGAGATCCCTGTTGGCCTGATTAGGGGGATTTGAAAGACTTCATAATAATAATAATCCTTGCATTTCACATCTTATTGACGTCTCAAAGCGCTTCACAGATTATACTATAAAGTAAATTGACGGTACTGTATGTTTGTGGGCGAAACGTGGCAGCCAATTGCGCATAGTAGTGTCCCCACAAACAGTTGTGGATTGAAATTACCAATTTATTATAGTGTTTTTTTTAGACGGATTATGATTAGGGTTGTGTGGAGTAAGGAAATTTGCCAAGGTTTCGCCCTGATCTGCCTGGATTCGAACACAGCTTGTAAGACGAGTGCTACAGGAGCTCCACTAAACTTTCTTAACCTCCCCCACCACTCCCCCAAAGAATAATGGTTATATTGTCATTTCAAATACCGTAACGGTTTTAAAGTCAGAACTCTGACAGACGAGGTGATTTCTTACCTCGACCGTATTGTGCTTGTTGAATTAAATCACAATGTTCAGCTCAGCTAAGATTGTGATGCAGATAAAAAAAAGCATAATTTCAGTCATTTCATTGAAATGGCAACATTTGCAGGACAGAATGTTCCAGGGGGTCAGAGGACTGTCATTTCAAGAGGTCTGATTAGAATCTGGTCCTCCTCTCAGCCGTAATGGTAATGACCATCATTGAAGTGTCTGAGTGGTCTGAGCCTGCTGTTTAGTGGCCACGGGTCCACAGTACACACGCAGCCATTATTCAACGCAGACGGGCACTCCTTCAGTAAAGGTTCACTGGGTCAGAGAGATAGAAAATGGCACCAAAAGTTTCTCTCCTCCAGCTAGAGCCTCGCTCTCTCTCTCTCTCCCTCAGCCCTGTCCCCAGACTACTCGTCCTGCTTTCGCCACAAGGGCCTCAACCTTTCAAACAAATGGCTTTTGAATTCTGCCTGCTGGATGTGGGGAGCGCAAACCGACAACTCAAACCTCTTTTGGCCACTTGAGCGTTGTGTTATTCTAGCAAATAACGACAGTAACGACCGTCGTCGTCCCCGCACACACACACACACACACACACACACACACACACACACACACAGCATCAAGCTGCTTTGGAAGCAAGTCCTAGTGTCCTGGCCTCAATCTCGTTTCCTGACAATCCTGTTTCCGGTCACTGAGTCCTGTAGCTCAGTGGTTAGAACGCTCGCCTTACAAGCATGAGACCTGTGTTCGAATCCAGGCAGATCAGGGCAAAACCTTGGTCAAGTTTCCTTACTCCACACATACGCCTAATAATAATCCATCCCGCCCCAAAAAAACCACAATAATAAAAATTGGTCATTTCAATCCATGACTGTTTGTGGGGGTCGCTGCTGAGCACAATTGGCTGCCCACAAATATACAGTCAATTCACTTTACAGTATATTCTGTGAAGCGCTTTGAGACGTCTAGAAGATGTGAAAAGCGCTGTATTAGTGCAAGGATTCTTATTATTGAATAATACAATAATAATTATCTTTCCATTTGGTACAGAGCTTTTCAAGTTGGGGAGACATCCCAAAGTGCTTGACCTGATGCAATAATTACAATCCTCACATTTGACGCAGCGCCTCGTTAGGTGGACACGGATCTCGGAAACGTGTCATAGCCTCCTCCGTAAAGTGTAGTGACTGTCTGTTTGTCAGCGAACACGGCCCCGGTTTATGTCAGAACATGGAGCTCGCACCTCACTCGGAGTGTTCTCGCCCTCGGGCACAGATGAAAATAGTATTTTGCGCACTGGTAATGCAGCCTGTCAGCGACGCTGTCGCGCATTCGCTCACAAAGTAATATCTTGTGTTGTAATTCCCGGCTCTTCAGATTTTGTGTCGTATCCCTCCTCCCTGCGAGCGGGAGATGCCGGCTGGGAGCCGGAGTAAAGATTAAAATGTTGACAAACAGCCGTAGCAAGCAACTCCTGCGATGTTGCAATGGTTGCAGTAGCGTTAGTGAGCAAGTGAGCTGATATTAGCTCGAGGTTGTGAGGTTCACCTGCCAGGAGCAGAGAGGCACAAGATGGAGCACAATTGAGCCACGATAGAAGCCAGCAAAGGAACGGATTGTAGTGAAACAAATGGGATTGGTTGTGTTGCACAGAAATTATAACACAGATGGCCCACGATGCCTGTGCTGGTCCAAGCTCCATCTGTCTAAAGCCAACTCCTTTTATGTTGTTTCTACTCAAACACATTGAATTACAAGGCGTCGGGTGATATATCTCGGTGTAAAATGGCTTTGAAGAGGTACAATGTAAAAGGCATTGGCAAGGAAGCTGGGCAAACAACAACAAACAAATTACATTGGTATAGAGCCTTTCATGTCCTAGGAAACGTCCCAAGACCACTGAACCAGGACTGGAAGGGGTCACCTCCTTGGTGGTGGAGGCCAGGACACTGAACCTGTTTTACGAAACAGCTGCTTGCTGGAATGGGAGGACGTGTGGGTGGGAAGGATCAGATCAGATGGGCCAAATGGCCTTCACTTGAATTGTGAATTCAGTTGGCAGTGGAGCCCCAGTACAACACTTCAATGATAATAAGAATGCTAGCATTTGATATAGCGCTTCTCACATTTTTATAGATGTCTCACTGTAAGGTTGACCGGATATTTATGGGCAAAACGCAGCAGCTGATTGCGCCCAGGAGTGTCGCACAAACAGTCGTGGATTGAAATTACCAATTTATTACAGGTGTCTTTTCGATGGAATCACTTCTCTTCAACCTTTTGAGTCAGCCAACAAAATAAATATTCTTGGCTAACCTCGGGGGCAAACTGTTTGTCTTCGAGCTGAGGTGTGTGTGTGTTGGGGGGTGGGGAGGGTAGGTGGACCACGTTAAGCGGGGAAGTGACAGGGCTGTGATGGAAACAGAACTGAAACAACAGTGTTTGGGGAGGGAGGGAGTATTTCAAACAAGTCCTTGTAAATGGCTCAAATTATTTCAAACTTACAAGTAGCCCCTTTGTGCATTTTATAAAAGCTTCTCGTTGTACTTAACCACAATCAGTTTTTTTTACACACAGAGTGTAACTCACTAGTTCTCCTCTCGCTTGATGGCACTTCCTCTCTCGGCCCAATGCAAACTGATTAAATCACAACAGCCTGAGCAACGAGCAGCCCTGGGTCACCAAATCCATGGCCCATTAAGCCTTCTGTCACCTCAGTTAGCAGCCTCTTTCATTTCAAGTGCTGTGTGCAATTGACTGGGCCTTTCGCCCACAAAAATGACAGTCAATTCACCGTATAGTATATAGCCCGAGAAGCGCTTTGAGACGGCTAGATGACGTGATATGTTTTGCCGCCAATTTTCCTCTCCTGAAGTCAGTGAAGCACACGAGGGTATAGTTCCCAAGTGTTTTTTTTAATGATTTAAGTCTTGAGGTTATTTGAAAATGTGAAACAACACAGCTGAGCCTGATTCTAACTTCACTCAACTGGCTTTATATACATATATATACATATAAAATTATACTTGAGTACTTTTACTTCACGCTCGTATTCTCTCTCTCTCTCTCTCTCTCTCCCTCTTTCTCCTACACAATAATAAAATGGGTCATTTCAATCCACGACCGTTTGGGGGACACTGCTGTGCCGAATTGGCTACCGCGTTTCGCCCACAATTATACAGTCAATTCACTTTTACAGTATATTCTGTGAAGCGCTTTGAGACGTCGATAAGATGTGAAAAGCGCTATATCAAATGCAAGAATTATTATTATTAGTGACACAAGCACTCATAGAAATACCAATTTTCATAGTTTCAGCAAGGCTACTGAGTAATACTCATTCTTGCATTTAATATAGTGCCTTAGCATGTCTTTGGGATGTCTTAAAGTTCTTCACAGAAAATACCACTTTTTGCCCACATAATATAAAGTAAATTCACTATACAAAGGTCATCAGCAGTAAAAAGCTTGGCTGATTTTCTTGTGAACCCTTAGTTTTCTTTCTCTTCACTCCTACGCTCCCCCACCACACACACACACACTTGTACATACACACAGCTAGCAGAGCACAGATCAGATTTCCAACCTGGGACCTTGCTTATCTGTATGTCTCAGTATCTCCTGAGTTTTTGTGGATTAAGTGATCAATTCCTACGTGCGTTGGGAACACTTAATCAAGTTGTCAACAAAGGTTCTTGAGAGAATAGATAGTGAAAGATTGTTCCTGTTGGAAACATTGGTAACCAATGGTGGTGGAGTGGGGGGATGAGGGATGGGGGAGGGGTTATCATTGGGAGAATTAAGTGGGAGGTTTAGAAGAATGTGTTTCATGTAGAGGATGGTCAGGGTACTCAATGCTTTGGCACAAGTCAAGGTATTGGCGGGACGTTTGAAGAGGAAGAATATAAAAGAGAATGGGAAAGGAGCAGGGAATTGGGATTGGAACGATGGATGAGCGAGCACCAGCTTAGTTTCAATGGAACCACTGGCTTCCTGCCTCTTGAAACTTCTATGAGTGTCCACATACATCAGTACAAGGAGAGAGAAAACGCCAACGTCTGCTCGTCCTCCTGGACTCTCTGCACACCATATAGTTTGTCATTTGAACTCAGAACATCCTTTGAACATTGGGATAACTATTCTGTCTTTGAATTGATGATTTTCCTCCCCCAGGACAAAGATATAGGAAGCTTTACCTGGCTTGTTCCGAGAGGGGATATCAGAAGAGTTGAATAGCCTTCTTTATCTAAATTGATCTTGTCAATTTTAGCGCCTTGGGACGTCCTCCCGACGTGGAAGGCGCTATATAAATGTAAATTGTTGTTGTTGTCAAGGGGCAAGGTGAAAGAGGGAGACATTGGAATTAAAGGATCTGCTGAAATGTTAAATATGTGGAGCTCCTGTAGCTTAGTGGTTAGAACACTCGCCTTACAAGCATGAGACCTGTGTTCGAATCCAGGCAGATCAGGGCAAGTTTCCTTAGGCACTGCACACGCCTAATAATAATCCCTTGAATAAAACACAACAATAAGATTGGTTATTTCAGTCCACGATTGTTTGTGGGACGCAATTGGCTGCCGCGTTTCGCCCACAAATATACAATCAACTCACTTTACAGTGTATTCCGTGAAGCGCTTTGAGACGTCGATACGATGTGAAAAGCGCGATATCAAATGCAAGGGTTTTTATTAGTATTATTATTATGTGTGAAAACAACACCCAGTTCAGCTGACCAATAATAATAAAACACTGCTGTGTATCTGCAGGACTCTCAGCGTCAGAGAGAGATAATAGAAGAGCGGTACACTAAATACAGAGAGATTGTCGGCTCCCTGCAACAACAGCTGGAGGACTCGAAGAGGAGTATTCAGGAATACAGGGTAAAACACGCTCTTTGTGTACATGTGGCTGTGAAGGTGTTGGACTTTGTGCCCGGGCTTTGTGACAAAGGGATCCTGCCCGAAGCTTTCAGACAAATATTTCATCTCCTCTGCAGCTGTCTCTCAGTAAAGCCCCCACAAACCCTCCGTTATTTGATTCAGTGCAATTGAGGTTCTGAAGTTGCTGCTGTCCATTCCACCAGCTGTATCCCTAAATAAACAGCGGTGGGAGGAGAGTCGGTTAACAAATCACTCGTGCCATCGAAAGACTGTCAGGATGAATGTAATCTATTGTTGTTCCCTACAGCTGTGTGATCTCCTGTACCTCAGTGGTTAGAGCACTCACCTTCCAAGCGTGAGACCTGGGTTCGAATCCAGGCAGATCAGGGCGAAACCTTGGGCAAGTTTCCTTACTCCCCCAAAAAACCCACAGTAATAAAATTGGTCACTTCATTCCACGACTGTTTGTGGGACACTGCTGTGCGCAATTGGCTGCCACGTTTCGCCCACAAATATACCGTCAATTCACTTTACGGTATAGTCTGGGAAGTGCTTTGAGACGTCGATCAGATGTGAAAAACGCTATATCAAAATGCAAGGATTATTATCAGGATAGTCTGATTCATTCACAAATCCAAATACCAAACGTGAATGAAAGACTCTTAATTCTATTAGTTTACCTAACAGTGAGTAGGAACCTGGTTAAATGATTGGTAATGTTTCCCAGAGGTAATAATCCACCCCCCATTCCCCCCCACCCCTCACCCCCCGAATGTCCAGCACGGAGTGTGGCACAGTCGACCTAGTTACATAGCGTTTGCTGATTCCTGATGAATTAACATAGTTTTGTCAAAGAATCTGTAAGGTTTTAAGTCCTTCGGGTGGATTATCTGTAAAGGAATCTGGCATTCTTAGCTGAACTGCAGAGAGGATTCATTTCTGTGACCCACATGGAACTTTATTTGGGTTCGATACTCTCAACAAACACAACAAATTACCCTTCCTATGGCGCACTTCACATTGGGAGGATGTGCTGAGGCGCTAGATGGTCAGATTTGGGGCTGAGCGAGAGGTTGGGATCAAGGGCAGGGCTGGTGGGGGTAAGAGAGTGGCTGAAGGCACAGTTGAAGAGAAGGGTTTTGAGACATGCCTTGAAGGAGGCAAGATATGGAGCGGGATGAAGAGACTGTGGGATGGAGTTCCATACGGTGGGGGCAGAGAGACTGAAAGCCCGACTGCCGATGGTGGGAATGGTGATGAGTTTCCGCATTGTGTCACATGTTTTTGGCGTCAGACCCCAAAAACATTATTCCCACAGATTCCAAGTGATTCTGTTGTTCTCATGTTATCCCCCACACTCTGGACTGGCAGATTTATACATGGGTTTTTTTGGGGGGTGGTGGGGAAAGAATCTTTACTTGTCATTGCATCCAGTCATGCTTTCCTTGGCTTTATTTTCATGAAAGAGATTAGATAACTGCCAGCAATCACAGAGTCTCTTTAACCCAACCCTGAATGATCCCACAGTTGTAATGCATTAGATGTTTCCCCCTCCTTTCTTCCCCCCCTCCCCTCTCCCAATTCCGCCAATTTATTCTAGGTACAGAAACATTCTCTTTCTGAGCATGACATTTTAAGGTTAACAGACTCTGTGTCCTAATTAGGTTTCTACGCGAGCCACGCAGCATCCTCACATCCCTTTGAATAAAAAGATTAGAAGCCTCAAGACTATATATTATATTACTTTGCACCAGCGCAAAGTGTGTCTGTGCAGTAAATCCGCAATAGGGGTGTACAAATTTACGAGCGATACTGATTAACAGAGGGTGTTTTGTGTTTGTCCTTTCCTCCCCCGGCACAATCAGGACCAGGCGATGAATGCGAGCCTGAGGAGTGTCTGGTTAAGCGACGCATCGCGCGATGACCCCAAAGATTTCTCTTCAACGCTGACCGACAGTGAGGGCTGCGCATCGGGTGAGTGCGGCAATCTCCATGTGACAGAGAGAGAACTTGCGGAGTAAGAGTACGAAGGCTTTCCCTACGGCCGCTGATTAACACCAACCCAAAAAACCACACCACGGATATTTGTGGCACTCTCACCTCCGAATCAGAGAGGTGTTCGAGTCACTGGCCATCCAGTGCAGTGCCGGGGGTGGGAGAGGGGGTGGGTAGCGCTCGCTGCATTGTCAGTGGTGACATCCTTCAGATGCAACGTTAAACCCAAGTCTCGTCTGCCTGTTCAGGTGGATGTTAAAAATGCCGTGGCAATAGAATCATAGAATCATAGAATTTTACGGCACAAAAGGAGGCCATTCGGCCCATCTAGTCTGTGCCGGCTCTTTGAAAAGAGCGATTCAATCCCACTGCCCTGCCCGCTCCCCATAGCCTAATAGACCCGTTCTCCCTAAATAAAGATCTAATTCCCTTTTAAAAGTTGTTATCGAATCAGCCTCCACCACCTTTTCAGGCAATGCATTCCAGATTCGAACAACTCGCTGAGTGAAAAAATTTCTCCTCAGCTCCCCTCTACTGCGCCTTGAAACTATTTTAAATCTGTGACCACGAGTCACAGATTCGCCCACGAGTGGAAATAGTTTTTCTCTATTTGCCCTGTCGAAACCCCTCATGATCTTATAAACCTCTATTAGGTCTCCCCTCAATCTTCTCTGCTCCAGAGAGAATAACCCTAGCCTATCTAGCCTCTCCTCATAGCTGAAGTCCCTCAATCCTGGCACCATCCTAGTAAATCTTCGTTGTACCCTTTCCAATGCCTTCACATCCTTTCTGTAGTGTGGTGACCAGAATTGAACACAGTATTCCAGCTGAGGCCTCACCAAAGTCCTATAGAGGTTAGTCAGCACTTCCTGACTTTTGTACTCTATACCCCTATTTATAAAGCCTAGTATCCCATATGCCTTCTTAACAGCCTTGTCTACCTGTCCTGCCACCTTCAACGAGTCACGAACACAAATCCCCAGGTCTCTCTGTTCCTTTACACCATTTAAAATTGTACTATCTAGCCTATATTGCCTCCCTTCATTTCTTCTCCCAAAATGCATCACCTCACACTTCTCTGCATTAAACTTCATCTGCCATGTGTCTGCCCATAGTGGAAAAGAGAGTAGATTCCCTGAGTGTCTTGGTCAACAACTCCCAGATACAAATGGGCTATTCACCTCATGGTGATGTGTGGGACATTGCAATATAAATAAAAACATCAACAACAAAATTACGTTTGTATAGCGCCTTTCACGTCACAAGGACGACCCAAGGCGCTGGACAGTTACTGCTTCAGAGCCGAGCTGATGACAGGGTGGGGAGGAAAGTTTTGAATAAGGAGTTGCCGATGGGTCCAAATAAATGCAAGTTATTGTTATAGATTACCTGCTGCATCCACCTATAAAACACACAGTCACTACACTTTGCAGTGTAATCAAGTAAAGCTCAATGATGTGATAAGACGCTACGTCAAATGCAAGGGTTATTACTATTATATCGCTAGGGTTCCGAGTAGCAAGTCTACTGAGGAAAATCAAAAGAGATATCAGAGAGGTTTGAGGGAAGATTAGAGTTAACAGCAGGCTGAATACAAAGATATTTGTAGCGTTTTCAGCATATTAAAGAGCAGATCAATCCTTTAAGGAATAAATTGGATCAAGATACGTTCTTCACACAGGTTCACACAAAGGAAACGCTGGTCAAATCCCAGCCCTGATTGTTTTGGCTGAGGAATGGGGAACAAAAGCTAGAGCTCCGAGCTACCGCGCCCACAAATATACAATCATTTCACTTTACAGTATATTCTGTGAAGCGCTTTGAGACGTCTAGAAGAGGTGAAAAGCGCTATATCAAATCCAAGGATTATTATTACTGCTTTATCATCATCCTTGAATTTGATATAGCGCTTTTCACGTCTTCCAGACGTCTCAAAGTGCCTCACAGAATGTACTGTAATGTGAATTGACTGTATATTTGTGGGCAGAATGCGGCAGCCAATTGTGCACAGCAGCTTCCCCACAAACAGTCGTGGATTGAAATGACCATTTTTATTATAACTGTTTTTTTTTTTGGAAGGGTTTATTATTAGGCATGTGGAGTAAGGAAACTTGCCCAAGGTTTAATCCTGACCTGGCTGGATTCGAACACAGGTCTCACGCTTGTAAGGCAAGTGCTCTAACCACTGAGCTACAGGACTCCACACACACACACAGACACACACACACACACACACACAGTTTCACTAAACTACCCGACTCCCACCAGTGGCAAAATTATAGAGCAACGTAGAAATCTACAGGGCAGGAGGAGGCAATTCGGCCCATTAACAACAACAACAATGATGATAACTAGCATTGGTAGAGCGCCTCTCACCCAGGTTAGCGTTACAGAATCTGCATTGCCTCATAGAGCAGGTCAATCAATTCAGACCTTGTCTATGCTGCCAGGACCCAGAGGGTGGAGGGCTAGGAAGCCCGGGAAGGGAGGGAGGAGGTCGGGTGTGAAGACACGTGGTGATGGATATTTTCTAACATTGAGTGTCCGGCGGCTCTTGGAAGGAGTTTTCCCCCTGAAGGTGGTAGTGAGTGTGTGGGTGAGGGAGGTGCGTGTTTGTGTGTCGTGTGGGGGTGGGGGGTGAAGGTGGCGGGGGCATTGCAGCGTGCTTTCTTATGGTGTAACCTTGTGTTTGATCCTGTCTCTCTGCAGCTCCGCACAGCAGGCAGACCAGAGGCAGATGCCAGCAAGCCCTCGTTGTTGGCAATGGAAGACTGTCTCCTGCTGAAAAGGAGCAACATTAGGGCCAACAAAGATCCTCAGTGCCTGCATCTTTCCAATAGTGTTATTAACCCATCAGGTTTTTTTCCGCACGCCAAACGTGCCTACGTCTTTTTCGTACACATGTTACCAACGTGACGTGTTGACTTGTCTTCGAAGCACAGCTTTCTCATATCGTTTAATGGCACCCGGGAGTGGGGGTGGGGGTGGGGCGGGGTGGGGAAGGAGGGAGGAAATTTCATGTAAATGCACCATGCCAAAAACTGTGACTTTCTTGAGAGGCAGAGAGGTGTGTTGGATGAGAAAGAAGTGAGTTAACCTTTTGGAACTCCCCTCGCCCAGGTCCCTTCCACTCACCCCAGCCCTTCCTCACCTCCTTCGACCATACCTTGGGTCGCCATTCTTAACCCCCCCGACCCTTCCCGCCCTCCACACCTCCCGATCCCAACCCCCGCAGCTGGGGTAAAAATCCTTGACAATCCAAGGCCTCCTGACGTGATAGGCGCTGTGTAAATGTCATTTGTTGTTGAGCGCTTGTATTGATGTCTCAACTCGAGGGATAGACCTGTCAACTCTGGAGTTGATGTGTCTATCCAAGTAGAACATTTGGACCTTGTAATTGACGTTTACAAAGTAGATTCGACCCTACCTAGCGCACGTCAAAAAAAGGGGGGATGTGTGTACTCAGTGATTGACCAGTTTCTCAGCGGGGGGGGTGGGGGTGGGGAGGCGGTTGGATAATGATCCCAAGGCCAGCACAGCAGTTGGTATAAAGTACAGCAGCTCCTTCCTGGCAACTGCCCTATCTCCTAACGCAGCTAATTTCCACTATTCGTAAAGGTCCATTGTATTTTGCTATGTTGGGTGGTATTTTTGCAGTGTGTGGCAATGGGGGGTGGGCGGGGGGAGGGGGCTGGGGTTGAGGAGACGGAGGACTTTGTCTTCTGCACCCCCCAATTCTGGAGAGAGAGAAAAATCCACGAATGTTTTCACTCTAGGTGACTGTTCGCAGTTCCCCGCCCCCAACATCCCCAAAGCTTTGCAGGACTAGGCTTGTGTGACTGTGATACCCTCTGTGGCTCTCAATAGATCCATTGACATGTCGCGTGGGCAACATAGGTTATTGTCACTGATCCAGAGGGAGTTACCCCATTCATGAGAGGAGCTGAGGCGAGACAGCTGGGGGACGGAAGAAGAGACGAGACACTGGGGTCTGGTGATATCAAGGTGATTTCCCTACCACAGCTTTTAATGGTAAATGTTACTGCAACGACATGGAAAGTTGTTCTCAGGACGTTCGCCTCTGGTGTGCTGGCTAGCTGAAGGGAAATCACTTATTGACTTCCATTTCCCAGGAATTTACACAGCGGTGCCCACAATCATTACCAGCCCTACCTCTGCTACCACGTTTGGCCAATTAGTTTGCCATCAGCGACGAATGCTGAGCAAGGTCTGCAGGCAGCAGATTACCAGGGAAGCAGGGAACTCGGCAGCCGGGGTTACACGAGCAGTTGTTAACCTCGAGCACCCACCCTGTCTACCTCGGCTCTCGTCTGGTTGCACTTCATACGACGGAGATTGAGCAGAGCGCAGAGGTGCTGTCCTCGGCTGGCTCCGAGCGCTGGCAGAGCCTTGCAGCCAATTTCACAGGTGAAACCGCGCACAACACATTATGTTTTACAAGATCCGAGTCTTGCAGGCAACACTGGCCTGTGACCCTCCATTCAGGTGGTGAGGGTTTTTTCCCCCCCCCCCTGAGAAACATCCACAGTTTTGTGGAGTCTGCGTTTTATTTTAACAAGGAAAAGGTTCACTTTGGTTCAGCCGTGCGCCAAGCCTTCTGCGCTAACGCTCGCTTGCTCGCGGCAAAGGGAATATAAATGTTCAAAGATAAATGTTTTTGCGAAGAGCCAGGTGTGTCTGACACACAAACCGAAGAGGAGTATTAAGAGGAGTATTGATTGAGATCCTATTGAGAGGTCTACATTTTCACAATACCCAGGCAAGAAAATTACCCTGTATCTGGAATGGTGTGTTTGTGCTCTCTCTCTCTCTCTCGCTCTCTTATCCTTTGGTTGTAAGCACTGCTCCCAGTTTGTTCTAAGAAACCTTTTGGAGGGGCAAGCCATGATGTGCTGTCAGTACTCACACACGGATACTAATAACGAGGCCACAATACGACAACGACGACGACAAAATTACACTTATAGAGCGCCTTTCACATCGGGAGGACGTCCTAAGGCGCTGAACAGTCAGGGACGGGAGAGAATTAGGAGGGAAGGGAGAGAGTCGGGAGGGCAGCAGAAGGCACAGTCAAAGAGGAGGGTCTTGAGGCCGGCCTTGAAGGAGGAGAGGGAGGGGGCGAGGGGAAGGGACAATAATTCTAAAGCCAGCTTACTGAAAGCAAAGCTGTGATTTTTTTTCTAGGCGATCAGTTAAGTTGCCTTATATGTCCTATATACTTTTGAATGGGTCATCAATACGTTCTTGTTTTCTTTCGTCCTTGCCAAGAAAGTTCCTCTCTTCCTTTCGATAGCTCCTCAAGTGAGTAACTTTGAGACAAATCCACAGTGAGTTGTTTCTCTGTCTCCCTCCCATTAGAGAGATTTAGTTATCTGTGTGTAAACACTTGTGCAGTGTTACTCCTGAGCAATCACTCGTTTGTCTACAAATACAGTCACAGAGTTTGACAGTAATTCCCAGTAAAGTGCTTTTAGGAGTTTTGAAGCGATACCAAACGCAGGCCTTAGTATTAACAAAGTTTCATTGTAACGAGCTGGGGGCAATTACATGGTTGAGTTGCTCTTTCCTCTAAGGATTATTATTATGATGATGATATCTGCGTTACACGGGACCCAGAGTCTGCCCTTTAAGCCTCCTTTGCCTTTCAGTTGATGGCAACACTTTAAATATCATTTCCACGTTTTTTTCCGTTATCATTTAACAATAAACAATCCTTGTGTTTGATATCGCGCCGCATCACGTCATTGCTGACGTCTCAAAGTGCTTCGCAGGAAGTACGGTCGAGTGGATTTACTGTGCATTGTGTGGGCGAAACACAGCGGCTAGTTGTTTGCAGCAGTGTTCCACAAAATAGCCAAGGAGTGAGCGTCCAATTTTGATTTGATCTGGGGAGGGCTTGTTGGCCAGGACACCGGGAGAGAGATACTCCCATGTCTGTTTGAATAGCGCCACGGGATCTTTCAAGAGCCACCTGAACAGGCAGATGGGACCTTGGCTTAGCGTCTCATTATTAGTGCCCTCACTCGCCAAGTATCTCTCTCTCATTTGCAACGCTGGCTCTTCTCAGCAAGCACCTGCGCTGGATGTATGTGCTGTCCCTCATATTGCCGCTTGCTCCCCTTAGACAACAGGATTAAATGGCATCTGTTGTATCATAATAATACTTTCATTTGATGTGGCGCTTTATCGTACCTTCAAGACATCTCAACAACAATAACAACAACAACTTTGATTTACGCAGCGCCCTCCACGCCGGACGGGGTCTCAGAGCGCTTGACAATAACGGATCCTGGGCCCGAGCCAGGGGCGGGGGATAAAGGTGACTGAAGGCACGGTCGAAAAGAAAGGTCTTCAGCTGAGACCTGAAACTAGGAAGAGAGGGGGCGAGGCGAAGGGAGTGAGGAAGGGAGTTCCAGAGCTTCGCAGAATATACTGTACAGTGAATTGACTGTATAGTTTGTGGGAGAAACGCAGCAGCCAATTGCGCACAGCAGCGTCCCCACAAACAGTCGTGGATTGTGGCACCAAATTATTATTTTTATAAACTTGTGTCTGTGGCTGGCGTCTGCAGAAACTGCAGCTCTTGCAAACCAGTAATACATTTCCTGCCAGACAGCCTTAACCATGGCCTCTGTGTAACTCGCTCTCTCGCTCGCTCAGGTTCCCTGTGACAGGTTGTGTTTCAGTAAGGTCAATGGGTAGGTTGATTTTCACATTACTGTAAATAATAGTTTTTACATATAAAACAAATACAGTACTGTGAAATCAATCTGGGATTTAGTAATGGTATCTGCCCAGGGTCTCTCTCTCTCTCTCTGTCTTGTAAATTGAATTACAATTTACTTGTCAAAGTGGGGAGAGGAGGTGTGTCTGGCTCCCAAGTTTTGTACTGGTTTAACCTTGATTTGGTTGAATTCTGCTCATCATCCATTTGTCAGCGAAAAACTCACCAGTATCAAAGAATGTGCATCCCTTGCCCTGGAAGGGGGATATTGACCTATATGCTGAAGTTCGCTCCCACCCTATTCCCAAGTGCCCAATTCTGCGGAGGAATGAGGCACCTTTCTTCCAGTTCCTGTTGCAACTATTGAATTGGTCTCACGTCTCACTAACTCGAGTCTGATGTATGTCCAAACAGAAATAGGGTCCTGGAATATTACAGCAAACAGCGAGGCCATTCAGCCGTGACCCGGATCTCCGTAACACCTACCCAATCAGTCCCACTCCCTTGCTCTTTCCCCATATCCTTGCAATCCATTCGTTTTCGAGTGCCTATCCAATTTCCTTATGAAAGATGCCATTGAATCAGTTTCCTTCCTGCCCTTTCAGCCAATGCAATCCACACCGTAACAACCCTCTGTGAAACAAATTCTCTTCATCTCACGAGCGAAAGGGTTAATCTCACTTTGATGATGGTGGTGGGTGGGGGGGGGTTGGCGGGTGGCTCGGTGGGGGTAGGGGAGTAGGAGAAGAGGAGGATCATAACCGCTCTGTCTTGCTCTTTTGGTGAAGCTTTATGTGTGTTCTCGAGAGCAGCTCGCAGTGCGATGTTGAGTTAGATACAGGTCAAAGCGAGAACAAATGTTTGAACACAGTGTTAGGTCAGAGTGAATAGCCTTTGGAGACATTGTGGGGCAACTGTGCTGCAGTCCAGCCTTCAGCCGCTTTAATTTACAAAGCAACTGGAGCTCAAAAGGCATCCACTCTGTGAAACAAAAAGCGCCTGTGGTATAATTCGGAACAATGCACGGAGTTGAGAACTTCTGTGTGGGGAGCGATACTCGTTGCGTTAACCTATCGATGCCAATCCTCCCAGGCCCTTGGCAGAGTGAATCCTGGGTAACATTCCGTGCCACAGTCACGTGAAACAGGCTTGTTTCAGTCTTTATTGAGTATTGACGTTTAATCCCGTGAAGCACTGCTTTTGTTTGTTAACCTGATTAAGGGTTTACGTTTGTGTTGATCTAAAGACTTGCATCTGTCAGCAGTACATCCGTGGTGACTGACATTAAAAATGTTTTACTTCGAGCCACGTTTCCCCCCCCCCACCCCACCACCTCCCCCTCTCCCCAACACCCCCCCACACACACAAAAAAACATTAATTCCCATTGTTAAAGCTCTCACTGAAACCTTGCTGTAATTCTCCTTTTCTTCTTCTCTAATAGGCTTTGGCAATGAAGTTGGTGTTTTGGATACAGTATGCTTCTCAAAGTAAGATTTGCTAGTAAGAGACTGAGGTGCTGATGAGAGAACAAATGTAGAGCAGCGTAAATACAGCTCAGACCTTCACAAAGCTGTAAAGTTACCTTACGTAGATGTACATCTACAGACGTATACTCATGAAGTATGTATGTGTCTGTAGATGTACATCGTGGAGCTCCTGTAGCTCAGTAACAGCACTCACCTTACGAGCGTGTTCAAATCCAGGCAGATCAGGGCGAAACCATGGGCAAGTTTCCTTACTCCACACACACACACACGCCTAATAATAATCCATCCAAAAAAAATACAATCATAAAAATTGGTAATTTCAATCCACAACTGTTTGTAGGACAATTGGCTGCCTTGTTTCACCCACAAATATACAGTCAATTTACTTTACAGTATATTCTGTGAAGAGCTTTGAGACGTCGATAAGACGTTAAAAGCGCTATATCAAATGCAAGGATGATTATTATTATTATTTATTATATATACACACACAGTGCTTCCTTGCTTATAAGGCCCTCAAATAATGGCTAATGGTGGGGTGGAGGAAGATGTGAATCTGGAAATAGATATTGTAATAGGTTTCAAGCCCTCTGGGTCTACTCTGTGTGAAGGATGCAAGTTGCTTAATGTGGAGGCAGAGAGGGCAGCCAATCTGTCAGCAACAACACACCACAAACAGCTCTGACGTGGCAGCCAAATTGCGCACAGCAGTGTCCCACAAACAGTCATGGGGTGGGTTAAAGTTAGGGAGGAAAAGTGGGGGAGAAGGTATTGTGTATGTTGTGATTGTATGTGTGGTGGTGTGTGTGTTGTGAGCGAGTGAGTGTGTGTATGGTGTGTGTGTTGTGAGTGAGTGTATTATGTATGTGGTGAGTGTGTGTGCTGTGAAAGTGTGTGTGATGGGGTTGGGAGGCAGCATAGGTATCAAAATATGGATATTTTTAATGATAATAATTTGGTCACTCAATCCACGGCTGTTTGTGGGGACGCTGCTGTGCGCAAATTGGCTGCCACGTTTCGCCCACAAATATACAGTCAATATATTCACTTCAATAAATTCCGTGAAGCGCTTCGAAACGTCTCAAAGACGTGACAACAACAGTAACAAAATTACACTTATAGGGCGCCTTTCACGTCAGGAGGATGTCTCAAGGCGCTGAACAGCCAGACAAGACACTATATCAAATGCAAGGATTATTATTCTTGTTATCCATTGAAACATACACAGTCCACTGGTGAAACCTGAGAGTTTGCTGGTTACTGCTCTGAGACGCTGTCCGGCGGGGAGGGCGTTGTATAAATCAAAGTTGTTGTGGTTGTGTCGATCCCAGCTAACACACCAACCACCTGAGGAATGTAAATGGCAGCAGGAACACTGGCTTTCCTGACTCCCCCCCCCCGCCCCGAATCACAGTTGAAAGCTATTTAAATGTAAATGAGGATTCCAGTCAGAACAGGGAAGGAGATCGGGTTTACTTCCTCGAGTGACCTGTTCTATTCCAGGGCCTCGAGATATGAACTCCGCACTTACTGCAGCTAGTGATCATAGTGTGCGTGTGTTTTGCGTGTGTTAGTGTGTGTGTGTGGTGAGTGTTGTGAGTGAGTGTGTTGTGAGTGTGTAGTGAGTGAGTGTGGTGTGGTGAGTGTTGTGTGTGTTGTGAGTGTGTGTGTGTATGTGGTGTGTGTTGTGAGTGTATGTGTGTGTTGTGGGTAATTGAGTGTGTGTGTGTTGGTGAGTGTGTTGTGAGTGAGTGAGTGAGTGTGTTGTGAATGTGATTGTTGTGAGTGAGTGTGTTGTGAATGTGATTGTTGTGAGTGAGTATGTTGTGAGTGAGTGTGTTGTGTGTGGTGAGTGTGTTGTGAGTGAGTATGTGTGTGGATGGTGAGTGAGCGTGTGTGTGTGGTGAGTGTGTTGTTGGTGAGTGTGTTTGTTGTGAGTGAGTGTGTGGTGAGTGAGTGTGGTGAGTGTGTTGTGTGTGGTGAGTGTGTGTTGTGAGTGAGTATGTGTGTGGATGGTGAGTGAGCGTGTGTGTGTGGTGAGTGTGTTGGTGAGTGTGTTTGTTGTGAGTGAGTGTGTTGTGTGTGGTGAGTGAGTATGTGTGTGGATGGTGAGTGAGCGTGTGTGTGTGGTGAATGTGTTGTTGGTGAGTGTGTTTGTTGTGAGTGAGTGAGTGTGTGGTGAGTGAGTGAGTGTGCTTATATGTGGTGTGTGTGTGTTGTGAGGGCGAGATCTCTCATCGCAGCTTCCAGTAACCCGAAGCGTCTTTTCAGAAGCTAATGGAGCACACAGATATAGTTCACAGGTGCCGGAGACTGATACACACGTACATACTCACACGTGTTTCCAGACCTAGAAACTTCTAACTTGTTACATTGCAGGAAGAAGTCGTTCCTCGGAATCCTTTGATCTCTCAAACATTGTGTGTTGTTGCTTTCAGAATCCATATTGTCCTTCACGAAGGACCTGGATAAATGATAGTAATAATAATAATGACCCTGCATTCGATGTAGCGTCTCATCAGGTCGTTGAGGCGTCTCAAAGCGCTGCACAGAATACTGGAGTGAATGTAAGTGGAGTCAGGGTGTGTAAAAAGGGTCAGTTACAGGGGTACAGAAGGGGAAGCCACATAGATTGGATTGAAAGGATTACTCCAGCGCCTTGGGACGTCCTCCTGACGTGAAAGGCACTGTATAAGTGTCATTTTGTTGTTGTTGTTGTTGTTCCTGTGGGAATGGGAAGCAGGCACAGACACGATGGACCGAATGGCCTCCTTCTGTGCTGTAAATTTCTGCGGTTGCCCGGAATAATCTGAGAACATCCAAGGGATATAAAGAGATCTTTTTGCTGTCTGTTTGGCCAGCTCCCAAACTAAAAAAAAAGAATCACGCTCTATCAACCCTGTCTCTCATGCCATTCACCTCTCTGCTAAATAGCTCTCTAATTCCGTGAACTCTTGCTGGTGCAGTCTGCCTCTCTGTCCCGCGCACTCACCAACCGCTCTCTCTTTAAATGTAGTGATTGAACGTAAATTTGCTGACTCGAGTGTGCGTTATTTTACTACTTGTCTCCCAATGTGAGGAGATCGGTGTCAGGAACCCTCGCGCATTAACGCCCTCATCAAAAACAAAGGGTTTAACACTCACCAGCAACAGCTAAAGCTGATTAAGAATGGTGCTCTCAGTTACAGCAATATCGGGGACACAGCCGGCTGTTTTTGACGTCATGTCCAGTTTGTCTTGTGGAGTCCTGTAGCTCAGTGGTTAGAGCACTCGCTTTACAAGGGAGAGACCTGGGTTCGATTCCAAGCCAGGGAGAAACCTTGGGCAAGTTTCCTCACTCCACACACACGCCTGATAATAATCCCTCCAAAAAAAACGCAATAATAAATTGGTCATTTCAATCCAAGGCTGTTTGTGGGGACGCTGCTGTGCGCAATTGGCTGTTGCGTTTCACCCACAAAATATACAGTCAATTCACTTTACAGTCTATTCTGTGAAGTGCTGTGAAAAGAAGATGTGAAAAGCACTATATCAAATGCAAGGCTTATAATTGATATATTAATATTGATATATATTATATCAATAATACATATTGATATATTAATATTAATCCTTCCATTCTGTATAATAATCGTTGCATTTTAGCGCCTTAGTTGAGACGGCTCAAAGTGCTTCACAGGATATGCTGTAAAGTGAATTGTTTGTATTTGTGGGCAAAATGTGGTAGCCAATTGTGCGCAGTTTAGCTGAAGGTTCCCAAGTGTAACAGTCCTGGGTGCTTCAGTATGTGGCCTTAAATTTTAAGGTCGGGCAGAATTTATTTTTGGGTGGGGGTGCGTGTGGAGTCCTCTTAATTCAGACTTTGTTGGTGAGTCGGTTTTTTTAAGTGCAGAAAAACAATTCCCAATTTAAGCATCAAGTTTTAGTGTCTCTTACAGTTTACGTCAGCGAGCAGTCTCGGTTTAGAGAATGTGCGAGGTTTCATCCCTTTGGTGCTTTGGAAATATTGCAATAGTCCCAAATGTTCCGTTCACCAGCGTATAACAACAACTTGTGATCCACGGCGGATAGCGACTCACAGCCCCCCAATACTTCCCCCCCCCCCCCCCCCCCCACTTCCCCTACCCCCCCCACCTCTTCACTATCCATCATATCAACATCCTCAGGGAACTCCTGCAGCTCAGTAGTTAGAGCTTTACAAGCGTGAGACAGATCCTGACTAAAGCACAGAGAGACAGAAACAGAGAGACAGAGAGCGAGAGCCGAGCCCACGAGAGACGTCCTCACGCACAGTCCCGTTCCCCAGAGACACTATCTGGCTGCGGGAGAACATTGTTGACCTGGGGGTAACGATCTCCAAACTGGAGATGTTGCATCAAGGAGCCTGTCGTGTCCATGCCATTGGACCCTGTACTGTTTGCCAGCCTGGCTCGGTCTCCAGTGCTCTCGCCTCTGGGTCAAAAGGTTGTGGGTTCAACGCCCCCACATCGAGGAGAACTTGGGTTCACAGGGCGAGGCTGACAAGCCACAGCTGAGTTTCATTGTCTGGCCCCCTCCCCCCGCCCCGCCCAATAATTTTGAGTTAAAACCAAGGTCCTGTTTTGCCGTTTTCAGGGGCCTCTTAAAGATCCTGTGAGCAGGAAAGTGTGCGTGTGTGTGTGTGGTGGGGGGTGGGGGCTTGCTGTGGTACCTGTCACATTTGACTACAAAAATAAATTCCTACACTAGACCACAATTTTGTAATAAAAATAATAATAATCCTTGCATTGATACAGCAGCTTGTCACGTCTTCTAGACGGGCTCGAAGCGCTTCACAGGATACACTGTAAAGTGAATTGACTGTATGTTTGCGGGTGAAACGCGGCAGCCGATTGCGCACATCGGTGACCATAATTGCCACATCATAGAACCCTCTCAAATTTGTGGGTGAAATTGGCTGCCCCCGTGACACCCACAGAATCAGTCACTGCGATTTACAGCCTAATTAATCCCTGACTGTCCAGAGCCTTGAAACGTCCCCCCGACATGAAAGGCACTGCACAAATGTAAAAGCTGTTTCACAGTAAAATCCTGTGAGGGATTGGCTCTATGCCAAATGCAAGCTTGATTATCATTATTAATGACATGGGTGATTATTTGGGTGATTATATTATATTATTATTATAGTATATGCCGTACTGGGAGTCCTGTAGCTCAGTGGTTAGAGCAATTGCCTACAAGCGTGAGACCTGTGTTTGAATCTAGGCAGGTCGGGGTGAAACCTTGGGCAAGTTTCCTTACTCCACACGCACACCTAATAATAATCCCTCCCAAAAAATCACAATAATGAAAATTAGTCATTTCAATCCACGACTGTTTGTGGGGACGCTGCTGTGCGCAGTTGGCTGCCGCATTTCGCCCACAAATATACAGTCAGTTCACTTTACAGTCTATTCTGTGAAGCGCTTTGAGACGTCTAGAAGATGTGAAAAGCGCTATATCAAATGCAAGGATTATTATTATTATTATTATTATTATTATTATTGAAATGTGCTCACTAAAGAATAGCCTGAATATCTACACAAGCTTTGGGTTTCTGTTTTGGGTGCATTTAATGAAATTTGAATTGCATTAAGATTAATGAAAACAGATTGTTTTTTGTCCAAATCAATATATTTATCCGAAATTGCTCTGTTTGCTTCCAGTGTTTGAATTTCCCAGACCACCATGTCCAATATATAAAGATATATTTGTACGTTTGTTTTCATTCGCATCAGAATCGAGGCTTAAAACCTGAGCTCAAAAATCCAAACTAATGCTCGCTCCATCACAGTGCTGGGGGGAGCCGCTGCTTCGTAAAAATGCTGCCCTTTGGATGTGACGTTAAACCCATCTACCCTCTTCAGGTGGACGTTAAAGATACTGTGATGCAGGGATTTCGAAGGCGGGGATTTTTCCCCCCTGTGTCCTTGCTGACAATCCCACAGGTAAATCTGGCCACTCGATTTCGCCACTTCTCAGCTGTTTGCGGGACGTTGTGGCTCACAAATTGGCTGCTTGCGTCTGCGCCTTAAACAGACGACACTTAATAAAAAATAATTTGTCAAAAGAACATTTGGTCAATAATCCGCGATTGTATGGGGGAACACTGCTGTGCACAATTGCACCCACAAAATACACAGTCACTCCGCTTTACAGTACGTTCTGTGAAGCACGTTGCGACTTCTCGGCGACTTGATAAGGCGCTTGATCAAATGCAAGAATTCTTAGTATTATTATTACACTTTAGAGCAATTCCCTGTGGGCGCTACATCAATAGCAAGGATAAAATGTGGATCCACATTGTCATTTCAAGGCTCTGATTGTGATAATCGCTCCGTTTTTATGACCAGCAAGTGCGCAATCTGTTTCAAGATGTATTTTTATATTTAACAAATCACATTGTCGGAATTCCTCTTGTGCACTTACTAACCAAATCTGTCTGTGTGTACACTGTACAGGTGAATTCTCAATTCACGATTTTATAATGCTGAAACAAAAAGAAAAAATATATGTTTTTATATTTGTGCAATTTTCACTCGGCATGTCACCAAATAAAAGCCATTGCAAACAGTGCAACCTCACGACTTACTTGTGTGTAACTTACATGGAACAGTTCCTTGGTCAAACGCAAATAACAGGAAGCCTTACATGGGCTCACACTCGCTCCTTCCAGTTTAGCATTACGTGGATAAATTTCGCAATAAATTGGTCACTTCGGTCCACCACCTTTTTGGGGGACTCCTTTTGAGGGTGCAACTGGCTGCCGCATTTCGCTCACAAAATACTCTCGAGGCAATTCACTTTACACGATATTCTGTGAAACACGTGGAGACATCTCAAACATGTAATAAGGCAGTTTAGTAAATTCAAGAATTATTATTATGCCCAGTTTGGGCCTCCTTCTCCCTGAATCCTCTGCTGCACCATCGACGGCCGTGCTTCCAGCCACCCCCTATGCTCCAAGACTTTGGAACTCCCAACCCCTTCGCCTCATCCCCCTCCTTCCCCATCTCCAGGTCCGAAGACCTTTCTCTTCGACCGCGCTTACGGTCGCCTTCCCCCTCCCCCTGGCTCGGCCTCGGGCTCCGCCATTGTGAAGCGCTCGCTCTGAGACGCCTCACGGCCCGGAGGCAGCTATATAAATGCAAGTTGTTAAGTGAACCTGAGGATATGGACCCCATTATGCAGAGGCTACAGAGAAGAGCCATTAGGAGAATGCGTTCACGTGATGTCGCCATCTTGTGTTTTGAGACAGGTTGTCGAGGGCTTTGAAAGCTCTTGGTCTAGGCTGGCATGTCCTCCCGAAGTGCAAGGTGCCCTACAAATGTGATTTATTTTAACAACATATTAAATGCTATTATTTTAATGATATATTTTAATAAGACCCTCCTCCTCTGCCTCCCTCCCAATTCTCTCCTTCCCCTCCTGACTCTCCCTCCCCCCTACCCTGCCCCTCTCCCTTGCTCGGGTCCCGTCCTGACTGTCCAGCGCCTTAGGACGTCCTCCCGACGTGAAAGGCGCTCTGTGAATGTCGTTTTGTTGTTGTTGGCATTCCAGTGCAATGCTGGAGGGATCGTTGCGTTGTCAGAGGAGCCGTCCTCTGGAGGAGACCGAAGACTGAGCTTCCCATCTGTGCTCCGTCTTGAGCGCTCTGGGACGCTGTCCTGCGCGGAGGCCGCGAACTTGTTGTTGCCCTGGTCGGGTGGACGTTAAATATCCTGCAGCGCCGCCCACAAGGAGAAGGAAACTCACAATACTAATAATAATAAACTAATAATAATAATCTTTGCATTTGACATGGCGCTTTTCACGTCTTCTAGACGCCTCAAAGCGCTTCGCAGAATATACCGTAAAGTGAAGTGACTGTGTATCTGTGGGCGAAAATGTTCAGGCTGACTCAACCCCCAGATATAAACGTCCATTCTTAAGACTGTCAGACCTCTGACAGCCCCAAGAGTAAATCTGTGCCTGACTGTCTCCTCTCCGCTCGCTTCCTACCGATGCGGCCACAGGCAGGATTGGAACACTTGCCTCTTGTCAGCTTTCCCTCGTCCCATCACACGTTCCGCCAGGTTTGATTGGGAGCCACAACAGATTGTAATTGACTTATTTGCTCTGATACTTTTCATCTCCTCCTCCGGGAGCTCGGATCAGAATGGCAGTTCCTTCAGTGACCTGTGAAGCTGGCTGTGCCTTTGAGTTGTGGAGAGAATAAGGTGCAAACGCTCTCCTCCCCACCAGCCCCCCACCCCTTGAGACACACTGGCCCATTAAGCCTTATGATTTCTGGTCTCGCTTTGTTTTTCAAACTAACCAGCTGTACACTGAGAGGCCATTGAGTGTGACTGGATGAGACACAACCGTTGATGCTGAAATAAGACAATCTTCTTGACTTGATCCATAACTGTACTTTCAATTAACACAGCGCTGTCTGATTTCCTGCTTTGTTTAGCCTTGCTCAGCCGGTCTCTGCTGCCTCCGAGTCACAAGGTTGTGGGTTCAAGCCACATGTCGAAATTTTCTGAGGACAGAGTTACTGAAATAGACTCTTGTGTGTGTTGGAGGTACGGAGGGTTGGGCAGCCTGAAGCTCGAGCCCTTTATTACTCCTCAAACACAGGCGAACACGCCCTCCTGACGTGAAAGGTGTTCGATTGTGGAGCTCCTGTAGCTCAGTGGTTAGAGCGCTCGCCTTACAAGCCTGAGACCTGTGTTCGAATCCAGGCAGATCAGGACAAAACCTTGGGCAAGTTTTCTTACTCCACACACACACGCCATCAAAAAAAACCCACAATAATAAATTTGGTCATTTCAATCCACGACTGTTTGTGGGGACGCTACTGTGCGCAATTGGCTGCCACGTTTCACCCACAAATATACACTTTACAGTATATTCTGTGAAGCGCTTTGAGACGTCGATAAAATGTGAAAAGCACGATATCAAATTATTATTATCGAGTGCAGGAATAACAATTCAAACCTGTATAGTTTTTTAACATCAGGAGGACATCCAGAATCCAGGACAGATAGGGATTTAGATGCAACTGCAAGAATTATTATAGGATTGGTATTTTTTATGGCTATGACAAACCACAAGAAAAAAACATAGGGTATTCAGCCTCCAAAACAGATCTACAGAACACTAACTTAGATTGCACAGCCATGGTGACACGGTTACGAGGAGGGTTAGCAAAATACGCCCATGACACTCCCAAACGCGCGGCCTTTCCGATGATGTATAAATAAATGTATTGGTGAGCGAAACACGGCAACCAATTGCTCACAGCAGCGTCCCCACAAACGGGGATGGTCCGCAGCGTGAAGGGCGGAATTATTTTGGTTCTGTGAAGAATATGTGGTCACGGTTTGAGTCAGCGGGTTGGGGAATGTTAAATCCGCGCCTGACCATTGCTGCTGTAATATATCAAAGGACATTTACCGCCGTAGTATTTATTAATTAGTTGATATGGAGAGAACCTATTTAAAGTCCAGTGAGGCTTCTTTGAGATGTTTGGATACCCTGGTACTGTACGATTATTATGATTAATGTTACTTGACACGTAACAAATTCATTCCGCGGAGACACATGAGGCCAACGGTCTCTCGAAATCCAAAATTAAGTTCGAAGCAGACAGCAGATCGCATCATCTGAATGCCCGGGGCTCTCTCTCTCTCTCTCTCTCTCTCTGTCTCACTCTCTCTCACTCCCTCTCTGATGTTATCAGGACAGAGCACGGAAAGTCACAAGATCCACACAAATACATCGGAAAATAAAATCCTCGAGTCCACTCTCCCGGATCGGTCACTCTTGGTCTAATCGAGAGACAACAACAACAGCTTGAATTCATCTCACGCCCTCCTTTCGATCGGGGTAGCGTCTCAGAGCGCTTCTCAATGGCCATCTCCTTTGATCTTAAACCCAGCCTCTCTGGTCTGAACCACGTAGGAAACAGAAGACAGTAACGCGATCAGACGTTTGAGCAACAATAAAATCCTAACAACAAACACGCTCATCAGAGAAATACAGCCATTACTCCCAACAAACTTCCCACCCCCCCCATTAACAGGTACTGTTCCCCCATTACCCGAGTCATTGCCAGACTTCACTGGCTCCCTATCCTAGAGAGGATTGATTTCAAGATCCTTGTTTTCACATCCCTCCACGCCTCTGCACCCCCCCTACCTCTCTGACCTCCTCTCTCCTCAAACCAGCACCCGTTGCCTTCGTTCCACCAGGTCTGGCCTCCTCTATGTCCCCCCAAATCCTCTGCTCCACCCTCGGCGGCCGTACCTTCAGCCACTACGCCCCGAGGCTCTGGAATTCCCTTCCTCACTCACTCCCTTCGCCTCGCCCCCCTCTCATCCCAGTTTCAGGTCCCAGCTGAAGACCTTTGCCCCTCGACCGTGCCTTTGGTCACCTTTCTTACCCCTGCCCCTGGCTCGGTCCTGGGATCCGTTGTTGTGAAGCGCTCTGAGACACATGGAGGGGCGCTGTATAAACCTAACCCTAACAGTTGTTGTTGTACTGCACTGCCAACATCAGCAATTGTGGTGAATTGAATTGTTTTCATATGCGTGTCCCTGGATTTGGTATCTAAGTGGAAATGGAAGGAGCTTCTGTGAAATTCAACCCAAGGGCCTGCCAGCCCGAGCTACACACAGTGAAATGGCACAGCATTGTGATGATGGCAGCTTTTTGCAAGCCAAGTCCACTGAACACAGCGCACGATTTCTCAACAGATTTCATGAAAAAGCCCGTCACTACTTGGCTGAGCTTCTGGCAGATTAATAATGCAACGCTTGCGTCGCCCCTTGTCACCACCACTACCCAGACGCCACACAGCAGAACCATTGGCGCAGAGGGGCAGGCGTGCGGAGAGGGCGTGGGCCGGAGATTTTAGGGTTGTAAAGCTTGTGATCGTTCCACTCCATCTTGGGGTCAGTGCTTCTTATCCTAGCCTTCGTATCCCACGGAGCTCCTGTGGCTCAGTGGTTAGAGCGCTCGCCTTACACCCGTGAGAACTGTGTTCAAATCCAGGCAGATCAGGGCAAAACCTTGGGCAAGTTTCCTTACTCCACACACACACACACACACACTCACACACACGCCTAATGATAATCCCTCCAAAAAAAACGCACTGATAAAAGTTGGTCGTTTTCAATCCACGACTGTTTGCGGGGACGCTGCTGTGGGCAGGGTACACCATAACAAGCACAATATCTCAATAACAATAATAATCCTTTCACTTGATATAGCGCTTTTCACGTCTTCTAGACGTCTCACGGCGCTTCACAGACTGTACTATAAAGTGAATTGACTGTACATTTGTGGGCGAAACGCGGCAGCCAATTGCAGTGGCGTGTGCACATGCGCGTGGAGTAAGGAAGCTTGCCCCAGGTTTTGCCCTGAACTGCCTGGATTCGAACACGGGTGTCGCGCTCGTACAGCGAGTGCTCTAACCCCCTGAGCTACAGGAGCTCCACAAATAGGATGGGACCACGTTACGCGTTACAGGATTAACAGGAGCTGAAGTGGGGATGATTCCCTGCCCCCCAGCGCCGTTGATATTGGTAGCTTCTGCCTTCCCATGTCTTGCTGATGAGCCAGGCT